>CM053587.1:175054680-175074030 GCA_028646515.1 Pseudochirops corinnae | reverse complement strand
TCCTTCTTCAGCCCATCTCTAGCTTTAAGGCAATTCTTCATGATTATCGCTCTGACTGCGCTCTCCTCCTCCCTCTCTCTCCCATGATCTTTCTTTTCCCCAAAGAAGGAATCTAGGGTTTGGGAGCTGTTCTTACTTTGCTTCTTATGCTTATTCTTACTCATGGTTGTTTAGACTGTGATTTTTTTTAAATCTCTGTGGGGCTCTGCTTCCAGAAGGGAAAGCTCTGTCCCAAATCACTGGGGTCCTCCCGCCTGCTGTAGCTCTCAGGAAGAGGCTGGGAACTCTTCCTATTTACTTCTGGCTGACTGGATAGTGAAGACTTCAGAACCGAGGCCCAAGACGGCGATCCAGATCCAGGCCGCTCAACACGAGAGCTCTTTGCCTGAGAACAATCGCTCAGTCCCCCTGCTGTCTGCAGGCCGTGGGCGGGAAGCTGCAACGCAGAGGCGGGTGCAAAACCTCTGCCTTTCGTTTTTCCTCTCTGGAGGCCTTTTGGCCGGACTGGTTATCTCCCCGTTTCACAATCCCCACTGGCAGCTGGTTCTAATCTGCTCACCTGAGAGGCTCCTCCCACCCAGCCACCTCCAGGGCACAGCCACGGCTTGCGGCTTCAGGCCAGGCTGGTTTCAGTTCGCAGTGCTGATATGGTTACTCCTAGCCGAGCTGACTTTAGTGGGAAGCATCTTTGTGTGCATTTTGGAGTTCTAGGATTGGTTTAGAGTCCTATTTTATGGGTATTTTGGGGTGGCTATGTGAGAGCTGCAATATGTTGCTGCTGCTACGCCGCCTCTTGGCCTATCAAAAATATTTTGTAGGGCTAGAAAAAATAATAACAAAATTCATCTGGAAGAAGGAAATTAATAAATGGAAGCATACAGTAATTTCTCTCTGAACCATACTGTTACTCTGAACAAGCAGAACTTTCTGACTTCTTGGTAAGTTTAGGGAAGGAAGGTTCAACAGCAGTCTATTGCTGCTTGAGACCCAAACCTGGGTCAGAAACTTGCAAAGAGCAACAATTAGGCTTTGTCCTGAAACAGACTCATCAGACCCCTTTGAGAGCCCTGAAAGCTTGCAGGTCCTCAACCTGAATTGTCTCCAAGAGCCTATAATAACACAATATTCAGTACCCCAAGAAAGCAAGAGGATCACCCCAGACATTCTCTTCATAAGTATAAAGAGCTCAGGCCTAACATCTAGTCCAAAGTCAAGACAACTGTGAAAGCCCCTGAGAAACTTCCAGGGCTGGAACAATGAGCAAACAAAAAAAATGAATTCCACAATCATTAGCTTTTATGGAAAAAGGGACAATACACACAATCTGAAGAAGAGAATGAATTCAAAATATCTATAAACAAAGAAAAACACAGGCTTGGTGCAAATTCAACTAGTATTCCTGGAAGACATAAAGCAAGACCCTAAAAAAATTTTTTTAATGCTTTTTACAAATGAAATTACTGCTAAAGGGAAAAAAATGGAAAAGAAATGAGAGGTATGGAAGAAAAAACTGGCAGTGAAATTAATGGCTTGGCACAGGAAGCACAAAACCCTTACTTCCTGAAAAGTCAGCTAGACCAAATTGAAGGCAATGACACCAAAAGATGATAAGAAATATTAAAAGACAAAAGACTGAAAATAGAGTCTCTCATAGCAAAGGCAACTGATTTAGAAAAATGATCAAGGAGAAGATACTTAAGAATCATTGGACTAGGTAAAAGACATGGCCAAAATATAAGCCTACACATCCTGTTGCTAGAAATCTTAAAAGCATACTGCTCAGACCTTTCAGAACCAGAGAACAAAGTGGAAATAGAAAGAATCTGCCAGTCACCTCCTGAAGCTCCATAATAACAACTCCTACAGTCAAAATTCAGAGCTCCCAGGTCAAAGAAAAAATACTACAAGTAGCTAGAAGGAAAAATTCAAGTACCAAATATCCACAGTCAGGATCACATACAATTCAGCAGCTACCACTATAAAGGAAAAGAGAGTTTAGAAAATATTCCAAAAGGCAAAGAATAATAAGTTTAGTACCAAGAATTATTTAAACAGTAAAACTATAAGTGGAAAACACAAAGACTTTCAAGCATTCCTGAGGAAGACACCAAAGCTACATAAAAACTTTGAAGTTCAAATACAGAAGCCAAGAGAAATATAAAACGGTAAATATGAATAAGCAGTCAGATAGAACTAAACAAGGAAAACCTATTTTACATTCTTATATGGAGAAATAATACCACGTATCCCCCTCAAAAGTCTACCATTATCAGGAGTTATAGGTACAGTCTAATTGGACAAAGATTGGAAGTGGTTCTGTTATTTCTTAATGATATTAAGAGAAGAATGGAAATAGGGAGGAAGAGGAATACATGGGGTGGGGGAACAAAAGAAAAGGAAAATTATAGAATATTATCTCTAATGAGGGAATACAAGTAGGCATCCATAAAAACAGGATGGAGGATATGACAGTCAAGCTGACACTTGAGCCTCCCTCTCATCTAAACTGGTCAAAGGAGAGAACAACACACATACATGCACAGCTGAGTACAGAAATTATTTCACTCAATAAAAAGGGAGAAGATACTAAAAAGAGGATAGATTGAGGGAGAGATTAGTCCTAAGCAAAACAAACTCTAAGGACATACAGAAATATCTGTAGCTCTTTTTGAGGTGACAAAGAATGGTAATCTGAAGGGGTACCCATCAAGTGAGGAAAGATCAAACAAGTTATGGCATATCAACATGACAGAATACTGTTGTATTGTAAGAAGAAATAAATGGGATGTTGTCTGAGAAACCTGGGGAGGTTTATTATGAACAAATATAAAGTGAACAGAAACTAGGGAAACAATTTACACAACTTTGGAAGAATCAGGGACTTTGATCATTGTAATTTATCAGTGATCAATTATCAACCATAATTTCAGAGGATGAACTTCAATTGATGATGTAATTATCAACCATGATCGCAGAGGACAAACTGAAATATGCTACCTACCTCCCAATAGTGATATGAAAAGTCCTCCAGGGGACAAAAGTAAAGAAAAGGAAAGGTAGCCACAGCTGGCAAACTATGTAAACAATTCTCAAATCTATACATCCAACCATCCTTTCTTTCTTGCATTCATCCTAAATCACCTGAGCTCAGGTCCACCTAGATGTTCCATAAACATCTCAAATGCAACATGTATGAAACGTAACTCATTTTCCCTTGACCTGCCTCTCCTAACTTCCCATTTCTATAGAGAACATCACTATTCATCCAGTATCTCAGGTTTACAACCCTGGAGTCACCTTTATTTTTCATTCTCCCTGCGTGAAATCTATTTCCATGCCTTGTCCATAACACAATTTAAATTCATGACCTTGTCTCTACTCACAACAACCACTCAGGTCTTCCTGACTCTGCCTCCACAGTGCTAATAAACTGATATTCCTGAAGCACAAATCAGATCACCTCACTCTCCTCCTTAAGTAGTTTCTTAAAAAACATCAGTATCAGTGCCTCACTATTGCCTTTAAGATAAAATATAAACTTCTCTATTGGGACACATAAACACCTTCAGTCTTTCTCTCTAAGCCATGGTGCAAGGAAGATTTCCTTTTTCTTTCCCTTATGTATCCTACTCTACCTTGTTATCAAATTAGCCTCCCTGTTATTTCCCAAGTATAACATTTCATCTCTAGTCTCTCTACCTTTGTACAGGCTGGTACCCAAGCCTAAAATGCTCTCCCTTCCTTCCCTAAGACTCTTAGAATCCTGGGCTCCCTTCAAGGTCCAGCTCCATTGTCACATACTACAATAAGCCTTTCCTGATACTTCCATTCCTTAGTGGTTTTCATCACTTTAAAATCACTTTGTATTTCTATTATGTATTTCATGCTTGCAGAATTAAATTGAACTTGGAATTTAAAGAATGATCTGTATGATAAAACGTTCATGTGTATTACATTCACTAGTCAACTACAGAAGAACAAACCAGATAGATTATCTAGAGATTACATGAGGCTTCAAAGCATCCCTGAATATTTTCATAAGACCTCTAAAGAGAGTAGCATATTCTCATCCAAAAGGAATCCTTAATGCCAACTTTATAAATAAGTCAATGTTTTGCTAGCCCAGAACACTGAAAAATAAAGGCAGCACTTGAAGTAAAAAGAATAAAATCAGAGTTGTCTGTTCTCAACATATATAGTTATATTAACTTGCTTGCTCAAGGCAAGTATTTAAAATGCTTCTTAATACTCCCCCCCATCCAGTATTTCAAACAATATCTATAAGCTTTTTAAAAAAAGAAAAGGCATAATACATATAAAGCTTCATATCTTAGAAAGTCTAAATCAGAATCCTGGAAGCTTTTCATTTATTCCTATTTCCTGCAACATGTTCACAGTTCTATAAGTACATTCAGAGATGAGAAATTGCTGAAATTTTGGCATGAATTTGCTTTTAAGACTCAGAAATGAATACTGTCACAGTGTTAGCACTATTTTAGCTTCTCTAAAGGGGAAAGAACTAAACAATCTAACTGAAAACTCCTAGCATTCTACCAAAAGATTGGGGGGGGGGGGGAAGAGGGGAGGAGGTCCATTGAAAACAGCAAGTGGGGATTTTTTGACTGAATCAGTCAATCAGATTGACAGGTGTAAATAAGGCCCACACCTTTCTTGAATTAATCTGTCAAAGCTAAGAAGAGAAAACACAGGAATTACACTGGGACTAGTTAACTGGTTGTCATATCCTACAGGGTGTAGATCAGCGGTTCTCAACCTGTGGGTCACGACTCCTTTGGGGAGCAAACGACCCTTTCACAGGGGTCGCCTAAGGCCACTGGAAAACACATATTTCTGATGGTCTTAGAAACCGAGACACCGCTCCTCTATCCATCTCCAGGCGGGTCTGCCCACATGCAGATATGCCCACATATGAGTACTAAAGGGTCATGGCATTAGGAAGGTTGAGAACCACTGGTTTAGATAAAAAACAAGCCAGTTTGGAATAGGGCAATGAAGAGAGTGTTGGATTTGGAACCAGAGGTCCTGGGTTAGTTCCTATGCAACCTAACGCAAGTAATTTAGGTATAGCTAGGTGGTACACTCAAGAGGGTACCAGGATTGGAGTCAAGACCCATCTTCCTGGGTTCAAATCTGGCCTCAAACACTTACTAGATGAGTGACCTGGGCAAGTGATGTAACCCTGCTTGTCTTGGTTTCTTTATCTGTAAAATAAGATGGAGATGGAAATGGAAAACCACTCCAGTTCCCTGGCCAAGAAGCCCCTAAGGGGGTCATGAAGAATCAGACATGACTGAAAAATAACTGAACAAAAAATTATAGTGCCAGGCCAATCCAGTGGTAGTGAGGAGATTTAGTCAAGCCCCTCATGTAAAATTATTAGGGTAAGATAAGCCTTGGTCTCATCCTTCTCCATCCCACTCATCCTTCCCCCACTCTCTACTAACCAGAGGAAGACAAAATTGTGAACTTCAAAAGTTTAGAAAATTTGAGACTTCCATCTGTGACAGTAAAAGTATCCCCAGATAGCAATGGCTGAAGGCACTATCTGCATTAAAAGCTGAGATGACCTGAGAAAAGGTAGCTTCAAATCTCTACATGGAACCTGAAAGAAAATTACAATGTACCTCAGGGGAACTTCATGAGGATCCCACAAAGAATAAAGGACTTCCAGCAAGGAGGAGCTGTGATTTACCCCTGTGTCACATGAGCTAATAAGCACATCTTTAGGACCAACTGTCTTACTGTTCTAGCTCAATAAATACCCATTTCTAAAAGCTAATTAAGTTTTGATGGCTAAATGATATCAATCAATAACACAATGGTAGTTGTTCATCTCAACCTTCAGATGACCTCTAGGACTCTGCCTAGTGGAAAAGTAGCCAGCTGCCCTCTGGAAACCCAACCTGCCTGTGAGAATAGGGTCTGTAAGAATGAACTCAAAGCCTGCTTTTAACACGACCACTTTCCCAAGTTAACAAAGACTTGGTCTCAAAACCACAGTGCATATTCTGAACACTACCACTTGTGCTATATATAAAATGCAAGTGGTTCAGAGAGCACTAACAATGGGAGGAACTTTAGAGAGAAAAGCAAACAAAAGACAGGGTCACTTAAAACTATGCAATAATATAAGTATTGTTACATGTAAGGCAGTTCTCCATCTCATCCTGTGACACTATCTGCGTCATGTCAGACAAGTCTTGTAATCTTACTGGCCCTTAGTTTCTTTATCTGTAAAATGAGTGATCTACTATGCTCTTTACTAAGATAAAATGATAGAAAATGAACTTCAGGTGACAAGAAATATTTTCTTTATATGAGGACAACATCCACAACAAAAGTCCAATTTTGATATGCTTTATTTGGCTTTTGTAAATATGTGTTGATCTAGAGATGAACCTGTACTAATACAGCAGAATAAAACTAACCATGTTGTACAAAGGAAAGGAGAGCACTGGCTTTGGAGTCAGAGGATTTGGGTTCTAATCCTGCCTTTGTCACTACCTGTGTGACCTTGGGCAAGTCACTTAATCTCCATGGGGCCTCAGTTTCCTCATCTATAAAATAAGAAAGCGACTATATGGTCTCTAAGGTTCCTTCTAGCTCCATGTTTATCATTCTTCAGCAAGCTGTATGCCAAGCCTGAACAATTTCAGGCAGTCCTGAAAACAGACTGTACCTACTATGTGTGGACTAGCCTAAGTTATATAAGGAAAAGGAGGAACTGTCTAAAAAGACCACTGAAATTCAAAAGGAAATTATAATTTAAAGAGATATACAAATGAATGAAGCAACATAATATTGGCAATAATGTATGTGGCGAGGAAGGCTAAGAGCAACAAAAACCATTTTGAAGGTATAGTATAGTAGTGGAGAAAACAGAGATCACATCAGAGATAGTACTGCTGAGGGTGGGTGGAAGGGTGAAAACATTTATTTTGCTTCTATTCTTTCTGACAAAGAAAACAATCTTTGGACTGAAAAAGACATTACAAAAAAAGAACTAACAGCAAGTCAACAGACAAGTAAAGAGATGGTTAAATAGTACCTAACTGCCCTGGATGAGATGGAAGTCACTGGGCCCAAATGAGATCTACATGTATGAGTGTTAAAAGAAATTATAGGTGTGATTACTGAGCCAGTGTCGATGATCTCTGAAAAACTCTGGGGAATGAGAATAATAATACCGCAAATTTATGTAGCACTTTAAAGTTTGCAAAGCACTTTATATACATGAGCCCCTTTTGTCTTCACAACCACGATGGGAAGTAGATGTTATTATGAGGCACAAAGGGGCTGAGTGACACAGCCAGTAAACGTGCAAGGGAGGAAGCAAACGAGGCACTCCTGATTCCAAGTCTGGCCATCCTTGCACTAGGTCACAAAGGATTTAAGAACATCCAAACTTCCAAGAAGTGGAACAGATTAAAGAAATGGATCGTACAGAGCCAACAGGTCTTCATCAGGTCATGTCAGACTAAGTTGATTTCCTCTTTGGACAGAAAGATTGAGAAATCAGAAGAATGCAACAGATATAGCTACCTACATTCTAGCACAGCATTTTTAATGAGGAATCTGATAATTAAGCAACGGATCTAGTGTAAATCCATCAGTGCAGGAAACTCCTAGGGGCAAAAACCCTCTACCAATATAGGTTTGCACCATCTCTGGAACATAGCTGCCTATACTAACTTCTAAGTAAAGTGACTTTCCCTTGGTCACAGAGTTATGAATCAGGGGTAGAATTTGAGCCCAGGTCTTTCTGCCACCAAAGTTAACTCTCTATCCCCTATGCTATACTATTTCTAATCTATAAATATTCTACAGATAATTAGTATAATTATTTCACAGATAATTATAGAAAACAGGGAGACACGTGGATCAAATGATAAGTGTCCAGACTCAGAGTACGGTGATAAATGTTTTCATGTTACCTCAGAAGGAGATTTCTAGTGGAACACTTTAGAGAGATCCATGCTGAGCCCTACATTCTTTAACACTTTGAAGAATGACTTATATAAAGATATAAACGGCAATCTTACCAAATTTCCAAGTAACAAAGTTGAACGGGATAGGAAACATGCTGGATTATAGAATCAAGATAGAAAAAAATCTGGAAACTAGATGGTAAGGCTGAAGCTAATAAGATGAAATTTAACAGATCAACTTCCTAAGTACAAGATGGGAAAGGCACAGATAGAAAGTATGAATTAGCAGTATGATCTAGAGGCTAAAAAGATTACTGGAACCTTAAGCAGCACTAGAAGCACAATATTCAACTCAACCCAGATGGTCCACTCAGTAAAGTCTGCCTTGCTTTCTCCTGACATTGTTAGGAAACCAGGAGTGCAACCAGGCGACTTGTCTGTCGTCTCCACTGTCATCACATGATCAAACTCCCTTCTCTCCCTTTCATACATTTCCCTGAAGATACCCTTTACAACATCTTTGAAATTCCTCCTTAGTTACATGCTGTAGCCTGCTCATGCACAGAACTGAAATACTTCATTTAAATTTCATATTTGTCTGGTGTTTGCTCCAGAGTTTAGCAAAGTACCTGGCACACCGTGATTAACAAATTCTTACTGGCTGATGCCAATGCAACTGTCTGTAAGCCCTGGGCCCTTTTGTTGGCTAAAGTGTTATCTGTCTTTGAATGTAATTCAATTCAATTCAATTTGGGTGAAAAAAAAAGCATGATATTCAGGATCAGGCAGTTAATAGTCCCACTGTATTGGGCCCCAGTTAGACCCCACTTAGACATTGTGTACAGTTCTGAGGACCACATTTCATGAAGGACAATGATAAAATGGAAGGCATCCTCAATGGGTAACCAAGATGAAGAAGAGCCTCTACATTATGGCAAATGAGCATCTGGTGAAGGAAGTAGGGAAGAATAACCTGGAGAGCAGGAGATTTTAATGGGGAATGGGATTAACTGTGCTCACCTAATGAAGGCTTGTCACATGGAAAAAGGATTAGACTTGGTCTGCTTAGACCCAGAAAGCAGAATTAGAAAAAGTAGATGGAAGTTGCAACAAAGCAGATTTCCGCTTGATGAAAGGATAATCGTGACTACATGATTGACCCTTAGTCCTCTGCGACCTTTTTCTACTTCTACAACAGTGACATTGAAACAGGAGAATGCTAAAAATCCTAGGGACCTACTTTCCAGAAAACTCGGTGAGAAGGGGAAGGCAGCAGCTGCCGCTGCCCAAGCTCCGAGCACAAGAACTCACACCCCGCCCTTCCCCAATATTCTCTTTCTTCCACATGATACCCCAACATCCCAAGCGGCTTCTGAGCAGTCCTCCCCTCACCCCACCCCAGACGTGGGCATTTCGACACCGGGTATACCATGAGTGTTGCTCCCTGGCTATAAAAAATGGTGAAGGAAACGACTTACTATGATGTTTTGGGGGTAAAATCCAATGCCTCCCAGGAAGAACTAAAAAAGGTATATAGAAAACTAGGCTTAAAATATCACCCAGATAAGAATCCAAATGAAAGAGAAAAGTTCAAGCAAATTTCTCAAGCTTACAAAGTGCTTTCTGATGCAAAGAAAAGAGAATTATACGACAAAGGTGGAGAACAAGCCATTAAAGAGGGTAGTTCTGGTGGTGGCTTTGGTTCTCCAAAGGATATCATTGATATGCTTTTTGGAGGAGGTGGAAGAATGCCAAGGGAACAGAGAGGTAAAAATGTCGTTCGTTGGTTGTCAGTGACCTTAGAAGATTTATATAATGGTGCAACAAGAAATTTGGCTTTGCAAAAGAATGTAATTTGTGATCAAGGTAAAGGACAGGGTGGTAAGAAAGGAGCTGTAGAATGCTGTCCCGATTGCAGAGGTACTGGAATGCAAATAAGAATTCATCAGATAGGACCTGGAATAGTTCAGCAAATGCAATCAGTTTGCATGGAATGCCAAGGATATGGGGAACAAATCAGCCCTATAGAAAGATGTAAAAGCTGTAATGGAAGGGAAATTGTTCGAGAGAAGAAGATTCTGGAGGTTCACACTGACAAGCGTACAAAAGATGGTCAGAGAACATTCCATGGTGAAGGTGACCAGGAGCCAGGACTTGAGCTAGAAGATATTATCATTGTTTTGGATCAGAAGAACAATGCTGTATTTACACAATATGGTGAGGACCTTTTCACATGTATGGATATCCAGTTGGTTGAAGCATTGCGTGGCTTTCAGAAACCAGTAACAACTCTTGATAAAAGAACTATAGTCCCTTTTCGACCTGGTCTCAGGCAGGATGGCTCCAGCAAAGAAGGGCGGAGAGAAGAAGGGGCACTCGGCCATCAACAAGGTGGTGATGCGGAAGTACACATCCACAAGCGGATCTATGGTGTAGGCTTCAAAAAGCGAGCTCCTCAGGCTCTAAAGGAAATCCGCAAATTTGCCATGAAACAAATGGGAAATCCAGATGTACGCATTGACACCAGACTCAACAAAGCTGTTTGGGCCAAAGGAATAAGGAACATCCCATACTGTATCCAAGTGCGTCTGTCCAGGAAACGCAATGAGGATGAGGATTCACCAAACAAGCTGTATACGTTGGTTACTTATGTGCCTTTCACCACTTTCAAAAGTTTACAGACAGTCAATGTGGATGAAAACTAAATTGAATTTCATTTAAATAAAGTTATAAAATGTCAAAAAAAAAACAGAACTATAGTCAATACTTCTCATCCTGGTCAGATTGTTAAACATGGAGACATTAAATGTGTGCTGAATGAAGGTATGCCTACCTTATGAGGAAGGAATTCTAATAACTGAATTCAAGGTAAACTTCCCAGAGAATGCTTTCTTTCATCAGATAAGCTATCTTTGTTGGAAAAATTACTGCCTGAAAGGAAGTAGAGGAGACTGAAGATACGGATCAAGTATAACTGGTGGACTTTGACCCATCTCAAGAAAGAAGATGCCATTACAATGGAGAAGCTTAGGAGGATGATGAGCATCATCCCAGAGGTGGGGTTCAGTGTCAAACTTCTTAATTGGGGGTGAGGAGGGACGCCAATGAATACTCTTTATTGTAATGTTGGCTTTTATATGCAATAGTAAATGACTGAAGGACCACAATCATCTTAACACACTCACTACTAGCTGTTGTTTTTGTTGTAATATTCAACTACAGTTGTGTTTTAAAAAGTTAATAAAATCAGTAATATAAAATGCTGACTTTGCAATTTATGATGTTCAGTGTGTAAGATAGTTAATTATTTCCTTATGGTAAAGAAGCCCCTCAGCATTTTTTTCATGACTTGTACTTTTTGTTTCAATGTGTATATGCAGTAGCTTAGACTGAGGTCTGATTTTTGGTTAACTAAATGTACACAATCATTTTTAATTGTTAAGCTCTGAAATTAAAATTTTGTACTGAATTAAAAAAAAAAAAAAGAATCCTATGGACCTTAGTTTATTTTGCAATCTTTAGGTTAACTGCTGATATTCTTACTGTGTCTTATCTGATCTTTGTTTGATAACCAATGGACTTGAAATAGCACTGGAGGAACGAAACTATGTCCATGTTGAAATTTTCATGACAAATGAAATTAGAAGACAAACAGTTGTAGCTAAATGTAAAAACAGCTCAGTTTATTGGATAGGTAAATAAATTGGTAAAATTGGTTTCATCACGTTAGTTAACCATTTCAACTCTACTAACTCTAAATTGTTCCCTGCTATCAAAAACCATGTCCTTTTGCCACTCATTTCCTTTCAAAGCTCAGCCTTAAATTGCTTCCATCATCTGCCTTCTCACATGCCCCTGCACAAAGCTGTAAAAAGACGATAAGCATGTATTAAATGTGGTCTAAATGCCAGGCGCTGTGCCAAACACAGGGTATACAAAAAGAAGCAAAAAAGACAATCTCTGCACTTACGGAATTTGTAATTATGGGGGAAACAACAAACAAATATGTACAATTTAGCTATATGCAAAATAAATGGGCAATAACAGAGGGAAGACACTGGAATTAAGAGGTGTTGGGAAAGGATTCCTAAACAACAGTGGTTCTCAACCAGTGGGTGGCAACCCCATTGGGGGTCGAATGACCCTTTCTCAGGGGTTACAAGGGTTGCCTAAGAACATTGGAAAACACATATTTCCGATGGTCTTAGGAACCAAGACACCGTTGCTCTATCTGTCTCCAGGCGGGTCTGCCCACATGCAGATATGCTCATATAAGAGTATTAAACGGTCATAGCATTAGGAAGGTTGAGAACCACTGCTATAGAAGATGGGATTTTACCTGGGATTCAAAGGAAGCCAAAAAAACCCCAAAAGACAGAGAAAAGGAGGGAGAACTTTATAGAAGGACAGACAGAGAAAATGCCAAGAGATGGAGTGCCTTGTTTATGGAACAGCCAGGAGATCAGTGTCACTGGATCACAAAAGATGTGGTGGGAGTAAGGTATAAGAAGGCTGGAAAGGTAAAAAGGAGCTAGGTTATGAAGGGTTTTTAAATGAAACACAAAGGATTTTCTATTTGAATCTGGTAGATGAATAAAGGATGGATTGGAGTGTGGAGAGCCTTGAAGCAGGCATTCCCATCAATAGGTAATTGTAGTATTCCAGGTGTGAGGTAAGGAGGGCCTGCACCATAGTAATGGCAGCGTCAAAAGGAGAGAAAGGGGCTTATTGAAGACACGTTAAAAAGAAAAAATTTTCAGGCCCTGGCAACAGAATGGATGTTGAGTGATAGAATTAATGAGGAGTTGAGTGTGAGCTCAAGAGACTAGAAGGATGGCATCACCCTCCACAGTAACAGAATGGACAGAGGATTAAGGGAGAAAGAAAATTACTTCAGTTTTGGCCATGTTGATTTTAAGATGTTTAGGGGACATCCAGTTTGGGACATCTAAAAAGTAGTTGGAGATGCCAAGATTGGAGGTCAGCAGAAAGGTTAGGACTTGATTGGCAGATTTAAGAACCATGAGCATATAAGTAACAATTAAATCCATGGGAGTTGAGAAGATTAGCAAGTGAAGTAGTATAGAAGGAGAGGAGATAAGGGCCCAGGACAGAGCCATCTTATACATTTATGGTTAGAGGGAATAATTTAGATGAGGATCCAGCAAAGGAGACCAAGAAGGAGCAATCAGATGGGTAAGAGGAGAACCAAGAAAGTGTAATGTCCTAAACACCTAAAGAAAAGAAATCATTAGGAGAAGAGGGTAATCAACATATCAAAAGTTGTAAAGAGATCTAGGAAAATGGAGACTCAGAAAATGCCATTGGGAGGCAGAGCCAAGATGGCAGAGGAAAGGCAGCAACTCACCTTAGCTTTCCCCAAAACCCCTCTGAAGACCTTTAAGTAATGTCATAAAATAATTCCTGGAGTGGCAGAAACCACAAAAGGACAGCATGAAATAATTTTCTAGCCAAAGACAACTCAGGAGGTTGGCAGGAAAGGTCTGCTGCACCAGGATTACAGTGGAGTATAATCCAGTGCAGGCCATACTAGCACAGCACAGGCCCCAGCAAACCAGGAGTAGACCTTGGGAGCCACTGGATCAGCAGCAGCTGCAACTATTTCCAGAGCTCTCAGGCAACAGACAGTAAGGGGGTGAAGAACTGATAAGAATATTACAGATTATTACAGGGGTCCCTGCTGGCATGGGGACAAGACTCTGTTACTTTGCTCACACTCACATGTCACAGGCCTAGATGGCAGTCCCAGGGTGAGGAGAAGCAGGAGTATATCAAACCTTGCTGCCACAGAAGGTTAGGGAACTTTGTCATAGTCCAGGAGAGTGGCAAATGCACCTCTCCTTAGATCATACCAACTTGCAAGAAATAAAAACCTAGAAGTATCTCTGAAAACAGCTGCATAAAAGCTCTGAAGCTTAGGACAGTGCATCCTCCATGCTGGAAACAGAGCCCCCACTTTAACAAAGAGTTAAAAGGGAAGAAACAGACTGGAAAAATAAGCAAATAACAGAAAAAAATTCTAACCACAGAAAGTTGCTATGGGGTGATAAGGAAGATCAAAACACACACTCTGAAGAAGGTAATAAAAAGTCATAGCTCCAACATCCAAAGCCTCCAAGAATAATATGAATTAGTCTCAGGTCATGGAGGAGCTCAAAAAGGATTCTGAAAATCAAGTAAGAGAAGTAGAGGAAAAATTGGGAAGAGAAATGAGAATGATGAAAGAAAATCATGAAAAATTAGTCCACAGCTTGCTAAAGGAGACCCAAAAAAATACTGAAGAAAATAACAACTTAAAAAATAGACTAACCCAAATGGTAAAAGAGGTCCAAAAAGCCAATGAGGAGAAGGATGCCTTAAAAAAGTAGAACTGACCAAACAGAAAAGAAGGTCCAAAAACTCACTGAAGAAAATAATTCCTTCAAAATTAGAATAGAGCAAATGGAAGATAACGACTCTATGAGAAATCACAAAATTGTAAAACAGAACCAAAAGGATGAAAAAATAGAAGACAATGTGAATTATTTCATTGGAAAAACAACTGACCTGGAAAACAGATCAAGGAAAGATAGTTTAAAAATTATTGGACTACCTGAAAAACATGATGAAAAAAGAACCTCAACATCATCTTTCAAGAAATTATCAAGGAAAACTGCCCTGATATTCTAGAACCAGAAGGGAAAACAGAAATTGGAAGAATCTCTGATCAACCCCTGAAAGAGATCACAAAAGGAAAACTCCCAGGAATATTATAGCCAGGTCAACGAGAAAATATTGCAAGTAGTTGGGAAGAAACAATTCAAATATTGTGGAAACATAATCAGGATAACACCAGATTTAGCACTTTTACATTAAGAGATCTGAGGGTTTGGAATACGATATTCTGGAGGTCAAAGGAGCTGGGATTAAAACCAAGAATCACCTACCCAATAAAAATGAGTATAATCAATGAGGGAGAAAATTGACATTGAACGATGTAGAGGAATTCAATGCATTCTTGAGAAAAAATGAGAGCTAAAGATAAAAACTGACTTTCAAATACAAGACTCAATAGAAGCATGAAAAGGTAAACAGGAAAGAGAAATCAAAAGGGACTTATTAACGTTGAACTGTTTACATGCCTACATGGAAGGATGATATTTGTAATTCAAGAGACCTTTCTCAGTATTAGAGTAGGTGGAGTGAATACATATATAGAGACAAGATAAAAACATATATATGTATGTATGTATATGGCACAGGGTGAGTTGAATATGAAGGGACGATATCTAAAAAATAAAATCAAGTGGTGAGAGGAATGTACTTGGAGAAGGAGAAAGGAAGAGATAGAATGGGGTAAATTATCTCACATAAAAGAGACAAGAAAAAGCTTTTACAGTGGAAGGGAAAAGGGGGGAGGTGAGAGGGAATGAGTGAACCTTACTCTCACTGGATTTGGCTTAAGGAGGGAATAACATACACACTCAATTGGATATGAAAATCTATCTTACCCGGTAGAAGGGGATGAGATGGGGCAAATAATAGAAGAAAGAGCAGATTGGGGGAGAGGGTAATTGGAAGCAAACACTTTTGATGAGGGACAGGGTCAAAGGAGAGAACAGAAAAAACAGGTGGTGGGATAAGATGGAAGGGAAATAGAGTTAGTCTTTCACAATATGACTATTATGGAAATGTTTTGCATGACTACACATATATAACCTATATGGAACTGCTTGCCTTCTCAATGAGGATGGCTAGGGGAGGGAGGAAGGGAGAGAATTTGGAACTCAAAGTTTTAAAAAACAAATGTTAAAAATTATTTTTATATGCAACCGGGATATAAGATACACAGGCAATGGGGTACAGAAATCTAGCTTACCCTATAGAAAAATAACAGGGGAACAAGATAAGAGAAGGGGGTGAGTGATAGAAGGGAGGGAAGACTGGGAGAAGGGGTAATCAGAATACACATCATGGGGTAGGAGGAGGAAAGAGATGAGGTGAAAATTCAGAACTCAAAATCCTGTGGAAGTGAATGTTGAAAACTAAAATAAATATACTGGGGAAAAAAAAAAGAAGTCAATGCAAAGCAATTTCCAGGAAGGAGGGCACAAGCAACTGGGGGAAACAAGATGTCATGTATGAAATTGCATTTGTGCTTAGCCTTGAAGGAAACTAAGGATTCTAAAAGAGTGAGAGCCTTTTAAGAATGTAGATGAGAGATGGAAAATTGTATACATGGAAGGTGGTATACATGGAATAAAAGTAATCCAGTATGGCTGGAACCTAAAATCCATGAAAGAAAACAACTTGAAATAAGATTATTCATGTAAGCTGCAGCCAGGCTGAGAAGGCATTTATATACCAAAATAGGAAGTTAGTGTTTTATCCTAGAGGCAGAATGGAGTCATTGGAGTTTGAAGTGACATGGACAGACCTATGCTTTAGGAATATCACTTTGGCAGTTGTGAGGGGGATGAATTAAAAAGGGGAGAGACTCAAAACAGGGAGATCTATTAGGAGGCTAATGGACATAGATATAATCTAGGCAAGAAGTAATAAGGGTCTGAACTAGGATGGTAGCTGTAGAGAAAAGGGGACAGATGTAAGAGATGTTGCTGAGGCAGGATTAAAAAGACTTAGCAATTGACTGGATATGGAGGGCTGTGGGAGAGGGAAGGAGTTTATTCCTAGGTTATGAAGCTGGGCGACTGAAAGAATGAGAATGTTCTCAACATAAACAACAAAGTTTTGGTTTTGGGGTTTGTTAGTTTTTTTAAAAGACAGTAAAGTTTTAAGGAAAAGATAATGTGTTCTATTTCACATGTTTAGTTTAAGATTCCTATGAGACATCCAGGTAAAGATGGCAAGCAGGCAATTGTAGATGACGGTCTAGCACACAAGAGACTGAGGCTGGATATACAAATGTAGGAATCACATGTATAGAAATAATAGCTATACCTATGTTAGTGAGATCATAGAGAGAAGATGTAAAGAGAGAAAAAAGGGTCCACACCCACTGATGGTGGGAGGACAAGGTTGATGATGCAGCAAAGGAGACTTATAATCCTGATAGACAGGAGAACCGGGAAGTATAGAAGAGTAAACAGAAAGAGAAGGTAGTCAATAACATCATATCCTGCAGAAAGGTAAAGAAGGAGGTCTTTAAAAAGGAAAGCAATTTCAGAGTCAGATTGTAATCCATTAATAAATGAGGAAGCAGATAGAAAGTGGAGGTGAGTTGACAACTTTTTCTTTTTTGCTACAAAAGGAAGAATTACAGGACAATAAACTGAGGAGACAGTAAGGTCAAGAGAAGTTATTATTTAAAGGATGTGCCTATTTACAGACAGCAGAAAATATGCTCATTGGAAATAAGTGAAGATTAGCATATGAGATGACCACAGGTGATGAACAATTAGAATCAGAGAATTAGAGCTGTAAAAGTTCCTCAATATCATCTGACATAGGAGTTCTCACCCTGAGATTCACGGGACCCATTCTAATACCCTAATTTTCTAAATGACAATACAGGATCAGGCAAAATGACTATCCCAAATTCAAAAAGAGGAATGATCTCTAAAGTGGATCATCTTCTGAGTCTAAAATCCTGGAATCCTATTTTTTTAAACACAAAAATTCACTCTAATTTGTATTACAAAACAAAACCTCTCAGTATGTAAAGGCGCCTGTGCAACTCTCCAGAGACCTTTATAATCAGCCACTAACACATATTAATGATTTCTCAGTGAAATGTCAATGAATAAGAAAATTAAAGATCAAGCTCAGATTTAATTTTCAGCTTTCCAAAATGAAAATTCACTAAAGCAGACTCTTTCGAATCACCCTTTATGTGTTGCAGATACGTCAAGATCCAATAATACACAAAAATCAGATCTCAAAAAAACAAAAAAAATAGTACTCAAAATGAATAAAATGCCTTGCTTCCAATTTCACCAGCCAATTAGCAATTACTTTCTAATCATAGCTCTATATTATCTCCACTACACAACACATATCCCACAAAATATTTACAATAATTACTGCTTTTGTGTTAGTCATAACATAAGGTATTGCCCTTACATATGAATGAGTTTGGTACCAAAATGGGAAGAAAAAGTACTTCTACAAACAGGAAAAAAAATTAATTACCTGGTTATGGTTGGAAGGAATTACCTTTTTCATAGACAGTGGTAAGCAGTTTGGTTGCAAAAGCAACAGAAAAAGAACTATAAATGAACCTTATAAAAAGATATAGGACAAGGCCTCTTTTATGTAAGTATAAAGAAACACAGCTGTCAGTAGCATCAACTGTTGAAAGCAAGCCTCTTTTGCGACTACAGAATGGATGGAGCTCTAAGACACTGGCCCCTTGGTTCATTTGTATGCAATTGTTTTAAGAGTTAAGATGGCGGGGGGGCAAAGCCAACATGGTGGCATAGCAGCAGCAACATAACACAGCTCTCACATAGCCACCCCAAAATACCCATAAAATAGGACTCTAAACCAATCCTAGAACTCCAAAACGCACACAAAGATACTTCCCACTAAAGTCAGCTAGGCTACGAGGAACCATATCAGCACTACAAACCGAAACCAGCCTGGCCTGAAGCCGTGGCTGTGCCCCAGGGGCGGCTGGACGGGAGGAGAGGAGGAGCCTGTCTGGTGAGCGAATTAGCGGCAGCTGCGAGCAGCTCAGTGGTACTTGCGAATTTGTGAGGGTAGCAGTCCAGCCGAAAGGCCTTCAGAATGGAAAAGCGAAAGGCGGAGGTTTTGCACCCGCCTCCCCATTGCAGCTTCCCGCCCATGGCCTGCAGACAGCAGAGGGACTAAGCGATTGTTCTGAGGCCAGTGCTCTCGCGTTGAGCGGCCAACATCCAGATCGTGGTCTTGGGCTTTTGGTTCTGGAGTCTTCACTATCCAGTGAGCCGGAAGTAAGTAGGAAGGGTCCCAGCACCTTCCAGAGAGCTACGGGAGCTGGGAGGACCACAGCGATTTGGGACACAGCTTTCCCTTCTGCAAGCAGAGTCCCACAGAGATTTAAAAAAAAAATCACAGACTGAACAACCATGAGTAGGAATAATCACAAAAAGCTAAGTAAGAACAGCTCCCAAACCCTAGATTCCTCCCTTGGGGAAAAGAAAGATCATGGGAGAGAGAGGGAGGAGGAGAGCGCAGCCAGAGCGCCCCCACCAGAGGCCTCCAATAAACATGAAGAATGCCTTAAAGTTACAGATGAGCTGAAGAAGGATTTTCAAAACCAAATAAGGGAAGTGGAAGAAAAATTGGGAAGAGAAATAAGAATGTTGCAGGAGAATCATGAAAAGAGAGTCAGCAATCTGACTGAAGAAATCAACACCCTAAAAAACATATTAACCCAAATGACAAAAGAGGCCCAAAA
>CM053587.1:175027294-175054180 GCA_028646515.1 Pseudochirops corinnae | reverse complement strand
GTTGGGAGATCCATCCTGCCCTACCGAAAAGTGACATAGGAAAGAATAGACTGGGGGAGAGGGGACACACTGGGATGGCTGTTTTGGGGTCGTGGGTGGGGGAAAGAGGGGGAGAAAATATGTAACTCAAAATCTTGCGGAAATGAATGATGCAAACTACAATAAAATTTTTTAAAAAATTTCAAAAAATAAAACACACACATACAGAATAACTTTTTAAAAAATAAATAAATAAATAAAACAGGCAAAAAAGTGGATAAAGGAACTTTTAATTCCAGGACATGGATGCTTAAATGAATTATATCAGCACAATTAATTCTGATATCATATAAACTATTTGTAAAACTTTTTAAAAAAGAAAGGATTCTACCAAATTCTTTCTATGATAAAATGTGGTCATATATAAATCAAGGAGATATAAAACAAAGAAACAGAACAGAGAGCAACATCTCCAATATTGAGGCAAAAATATTAAATGAAACATTAGCAAAGAGCATACTATATATTAAAACCATTGTTTGTTTTAATTATGGTCAGACATTATGACCAGGTTGGTTTTATACTAAGAATACAGAGTTAGTTCAATATAAGGAAAACTGTAACAGACCACATTAATAACAAAAAAAAAAATTATATCAGATGCAGAAAAAGCCTCTAACAAAATACTATGCACATTTCTGTCTTATAAAAAACTAGTAAGTATTAGAATAAATGGAACATTCCTTTATATGACATATTGTAACTAGAAAATAGAAACAGCAACCAACATCATATATAATGGAGAAATGCTAGAGGATTTTCCAAAACGACCTAGGGTAGTCCTTTATCCCCACTATTTTTTTTGCATATTGCTAGAAATGTTAACTATATAGCAAGAAAGCAAGACAAATAAATTGTGGGAAGATGCATAGGAAAAACAGGAAACAAAAATATCACTTTTTGCAGAAGATATGATGGTTTACTTTAAGAAATCCACAAGTTTTAACTAAAAAATTAATTAAAAATTTCAACAAAATAACAGAATGTGAAATGAGCCATACAAATCATCAACTTTTCTAAATACTATCAACAAAACCAGCAGGAAAAGAGAAAGATAAATTCCATTCAAAAACATTACAGAATGTGTACAAATAATCAGGGTTTCACCTACCAAGACATATACGAAAAATATAAGACCATTAAAAAAAAACCCTAGAAACTGTAAAAAAATCTTTATAGAATGGACAAATATTAATTGCTCATGGCTAGGCCACAGTAACATCTTTTTAGATGTCATTAATCTACATATTCAATACAATACCAATCTTTAAGCAACTAGAGGGAAAAATGACAAAATTCATTTGGAGGCACCAAAGATCAAGAGAAATGATGAAAAAACAAGGAAAGGAAAGTGGCCTAGCAGTGCCAAATCTCAAAATATACTAAAAAGCAGTAATAACCACAACTACTTGGTTGGGGTTAAGTGACATGTTGATCAGTGGAACAAATTAGGTATGAGAAGCAAATAAATACACTAACATAGTATTCACTAAACTCAAAGACCCAATTATTAAGGTTAAAGATTCACAATTAACTGACAAGAACTTGGAAGAAACCTGAAAACAATCTAACAGAAATCAGGGTTATACCATCATTTCATACCACATATACCAAAATAAATTCCAAATTGATACATGACATAAAAAGTCATAACATTAACAAATTGGAAAAACAGGGAAGGATGTATCTTTGGCAGCAAACAGGGCACTGGAAGACTTACAGAAGGCAAAATGGGCAAGCCTGATAATGTAACATTAAAAAGCTTCAGCACAAACTAACGAAGATAAAATTAATAGGAAAAAGGTGAGCTGGCTAAGTATACCCCTAATAATGGTAAAGTTCTTAGAAGTTACATGTATCATAAAGGAATAGAAACAGTTTTATCTAAATCCCTTATGATTTCTTTTTCATGCTTATTTTTATTTTTTTAGCTTCTCTTGAGTCTTATGTTTAAATGTCAAATTTTCTATTCTGCTCTGGTCTTTTCATCACGAATGCTTGAAAGTCCTCGAATTTCATTTAATATTAATTTTTTTCTCCTGAAAAAGTATACTTCATTTTGCTAGGCAGAATGTTCTTGGCTGTAATACTAGCTCCTTTACTTTCCAGAACATCATATTCCAAGTTCTCCACTCCTTTAACATATAAACTGCTGAATCTTGCATGATCTTGACTGCAGCTCCACGTTACTTGAATGGTTTATTTATGGCTGTTCTATAATAGTCTCTCTGTAACCTAGGAGTTCTGGAATTTAGCTGTAATATTTTGGAGAGTTTTCGTTTTGGGATCTCTTTCAGGAGGTGATCAGTGGATTCTTTTAATTTCTATCTTACCTTCAGGTTCTAGGATATCAGGGCAATTTTCCTTGATTATTTCTTGAAATATAATGTCTAGGTTCTTTTTTTGATCATCACTTTCAGATACTCCAATAATTCTTAAATTATCTCTCCTGGATCTATTTCCCAGGTCCGTTGCTTTTCCAATGAGATATTTCACATCTTCTATTTTTTTTTCATTCTTTTGGTTTTGTTCAATTGTTTCTTGATGTCTCATGAAGTCATTAGCTTACACCTAACTCTAATTTTAAAGGAATTATATCATTCAGTGAGCTTTTGTAACTCTTTTCCCATTTAGCCAATTCTGTTTTTTAAGGTGTTATTTACTTTAGCATTTTTGTCACTTTTTTACCAAGCCATTAATTCTCTTTTCCTATTTTTCTTGCATCACTTTCATTTCTTTTCCCAATTCCTCTACCAGTCTTATCTCCTACTTAAACTCTTCCAGGAATTCTCACTCAGTTTGTATCTAATATAAATTTATCTTTGAGGCTTTACATATAGCTCTTTTTACACTGTTGTCTTCTTCCAAGTTCGCGTCTTGGTTGTCCCTGTCACCATAGTAGTTCTTTATGGTCAGGTTCTTTTGTTGCTGTTTATTCACTTTTCCATCCTATTTCTTGACTTTGAGCTTTATGTTAAAACTGGATTCTGCTCAACTGGGAGGGCAGAGAGACCGTACTAAGCTCCAAGATTTTTCACACTGCTGAATTCAGAACTAGTTCTTGGGGGGTGGGGAGGTTCTATAAGTTTTCAGTGCTTCAAAAGTTATATGATCCTAGGAGAGGTGTGGCCACTGCTCTCCTGGTCTGTGCTCTGGCCTTTACCCAGGAAGGGTCCTTGCTCTCCTGCAGCTGAAAGCACTAGCAGCTTTATTCTCTGGAACTGCAAGGGAGTTGCCAAAAAGCACCGAAAGTCTCACACCTAGTACCAGCACAGGATCCCTTGCAATACCTTTCTGAACAGTTGTCCAATACCCTTACCATCTCTGGACTAAGAGTTTCTAAAGCTGTTGCAACTGTTACAACTCCTCTAAGGCCCACTGCTGGTGTTGCCACCATGTGGACTCCAGGCCAATCCTCATCTCTGTGTCATAGACCTATCCTTCCAACCTCCTAGAAAACTGTCTGGCTCCTACCTTTTGTTGGCTATGTGGCTCCAGAATTGATTTGACATGTTACTTTAAAGTATTTTGGGGGAAGAATGTCAACTGAGTTGTTCCTTTAGTCTACCATTTTGGCATTACACCTCAGAAACCGTGAACTGGGAAAAAAAATCTTTGTAATAAATTTCTCTAATATACAGGACAAACAACTGAATTATATAAGCACAAGGGGAATTCTCTGGTCAAAGGATATGGGGCAAACAGTTCTCAAGAGAAAGCATATCAGAACATGACAGAAAAGGAAAATGCTAAATGTTGGAAAAGATGTGGGAAAATCGGGACACTAAATGCACTCTTGGTGAAGTTGTGAACTGATCCAACCATTCCATAGAGCAATTTGGAATATGCCCAAAGGGCAATCAAATTGTGTATACCCTTTGATCCAGCAATGACCACTACTAGGTCTGTATTCCAAAGAGATCATAAAAAAAGGAAAAAGATCTAAATGGGTAAAAATATTCATAGCAGGTCTTTTCGTGGCAAAGAAATGGAAATTGAAAGAATGCCCATCAATTGCAACAATAGCTGAACAAGTTATGGTATGTGAATGTAATGGAATACTACTGTGCTATAAGAAATGATGAACAGGCAGATATCAGAAAAATCTGAAAAAGACTTACATGAACTTTCATGATGCTGAGTGAAGTGAGGAAAACATTGCATACAGTAACAGGAACATTGTACAACAACCAACTATGATTGATTTAGTTCTTCTCAGCAATACAACAATCCAAGACAATTCCAAGACTCATGATGGAAAATGCTAGCCACATCCAGAGAAAGAACTGATAGACTCTGAATGAAGATAAAAGCAGACTATTTTCACTTTATTTTTAAGGTTTTTTTTTTCTTTTTTTTGTTTCTTTTTTCACATGAATTTCATATGAAAATATGTTTTACATGATTGCACATATATAACCTATATCAAATTGCTTACCATCTTAGGAAAGGAGAGAGAGGAGAGAAGGAGGGAGAAAATTTGGAACTCAAAATTTTATTCAAAAAAAGAATGTTAAAAACAATTTCTGCATGTAATTGGAAAAAATAAAATACTATTTTTAAAAAAGAGAAGGCATACCAATAAACACGTGAAGAAATGCTTCAAACCACTAGTAAAAAGAAATTAATTTAATTAAATTAAACTAAAACAACTCCACAGTTTTCCTCACACCTATCAGACTGGAAAAGATGAAAAAAGGAAAATGACCATTGCTGGAGAGGATTAGGGAGGCCAAATGCACGACGTGTAGAGCCCTGAAATGGTCCAGCCATTCCAGAAGGCAATCTGGAACTACACTGAAAAAGTCACAAACCTTGGACAATTCTCTAACTTAGTGAAACCACTACGTGGCTTATATCCCCAAAGAGATCAAAGGGAAAAGGAAGGGATACATAAGCACAGAAATATTCGTAATCCTTTTTGTGATGACAACAAACTGAGAAAATAAGAAAGTGACCATCCATCGGGAAATGGCTGAACAAATTATGGTATATTAATGTAATGAAATTAAGATAAACATGAGAAGACTTTAATAACCTAATGCAGAGTGAAATGAGTATAAGTAGGAAAATTAAGGCAGTAACTACAACAATGCAAAGAAAAACAACTTTAAAAGACTAATTAATGCAATAATCAACAAAGATTCCAAAGGTCCAAGAAAAAAAAAAACTTGCTAGAAGAAAGGAGAGGTAAGATATAAAATGAGAGAGGCATTTTTTTTGTTTAGGGGAGACAACTGGGGTTAAGGGACTTGCTCAGGATCACACAGCTAGTAAGCTTCTTCAGGTCCTCCTGACTCCAGAGCTGGTGCACCATCTAGCTCCCCTAGAGATACATTTTTGGATATGAAAAATGTACAGCTATGTTTGGCATGACAGAGCTTTATCTGACACAAGGATTTGGGGGACTGTTTTTAGCTCATTTGTTTGGGGAGCTTGCTGTTTTTAGGGTTTTTTTGTATTTTTAAATTTCAGAATGGGTTCTATGGAGGACAAGTAAGAGTGATGATGCATTTTAAAAAAACAAGAGAATAGAGAAAGTTTCAAAGCAGGACACAAACAAGCTGTTCTGCCTGAACACTGAATGCAGTCTGTGCTTTAAAAAAGAGGCAAGGTACTCACAACAGAGATTCAAAGTTTAATATACAATCTCCTTTTTCTGTTATGAAGAAATGCTCATATTAGTGTTTGTTAAGAACAAATAACAAATTGTTAAAAATTATTTTAAAAAATAAATAACAAAATTAATAAAATACATAAATAAATAAATAAAAATAGAAAATAAAAATAAATTATTTTTTAAAAAAACAGAAGACTAAGAAAGAAGCAACTACCAACCGAGAGAGATAAAAGTCCAGACTTGCAATTCACTGGGTCAGGTAACCTCCATAGTAGAAACTCCCTGCAATTAGGCAGATAGGCAATTCCCCTGAAGATTAAAATCTTTGAGAATTTCCTGGTATACTAACAGCCCAAGACAAGTATGAGAGGCAGGATTTGAACTCAGGTCTTCCTGATTCCAAGCTCATTCCCCTATCTACTACGTATGCTGACAAAGAATATATCACCCACATGAAAACATGCAAACAGAGGAAGAGTCCACTGAGTTGGTTCTTCAGCATGGATGTCTCTGACAGTCATTGAAGATGGACAGTGAACGAAACCCAAAGATGAACATGTTGGTCAAGAACATATTAAGGAAATTATGTAGCAATATTTATGACACTAAACAACTTCCTGTTACAAAAGCTCATCTTTTTAATATCAAAATTCTTCCAAGGATTCCATATGACTATAAGCCATGTAACTGAATAATCTTAAAGGAATCAGAACTAAAGGTGACAAGGGGCAAAAACAAAACAAAACCATAGTTGGTCTAAGTAAGCTAGAACCAGTCTGTCAATCAGTAAACATTTATCAAGTGCCTACTGCAGACCAGGCACTGTGCTCTGCTCTGGGGATACAAGGAAAGGCCAAAGAAAGTCTCTGCTCTCAGGGAGCTCACAATCTAATGTGGGAAACAACTGAATATACAAACAAGAGAGATAAGAGATAATCAACAGAGGCAAAGAATGAGAATTAAGAGGAATCAGGAAATGCTTCTTGGAGAAGGCAGGATTTTAAATGGAACTTGGAAGAAAGCTAAGGAAGCCAGGAGGAGGAGATAAAGAGAGAGAGAGAGAGAGAGACATCTTCCAGGCATGAGGGACAGTCAGAAACCATATTGAGAGCAAAGACATGAAGCATCTCGTTGAAGGCTGTAGCAAGTTATGTAAAAGAGTAGTAATATAAAAGACAACATTGAGAACATGTGTAATAGAAAAGAAGGTGAGCCATTTATGTAGTAAAAGTGAGAGATTAAGAAGTAAGGAGACTAAGTCCTACATGTATATCCACAAAATACTAAAAAACAAACAAAAATAAGCCTATATAACACTGAATTAATTTTCTATGCAGAATTTAAGAAAAAGCATGAATAAGCAGCTTACAAGACGAGAAAGCATAACTGGGTTACAATCTAAACGCAGATTGAGGAGATTACTGATACAAAGTATACATGCCACTTTCATAATGAAACATGCAATGCACTCCCAGAAAGAGAACTGATGGTCTTAGGGTAAAGACTAAAGCATCCTTTCTCATATTTCTTTTTATTGTTGCTTTCACAAAGTGCTGCCTTTGAGTACTGTGTATACACACACACACATATACATACACACGCATGTAAATATGACTTAGGTATGGCATCTCTTTTAAGTTAAAAGATGAACAGTTTTCTCAATAGAAGAAATTACATGTGGCCAATATGATTATATTGCTGTTCAGTCATTTCAATCATGTCTGATTCTCTGTGACCCCATCTGGAGTTTTCTTGGCAAAGATCCTGAAGTGGTTTGCTATTTCCCTCTCCAGCTCATTTTACAGATGAGGAACAAAGGCAAACAGGGTGAAGTGACTTGCCTAGGGTAATCCAGCTAGTAAGTGTCTGAGGCTGGATTTGAACTCACAAAGATGAGTCTTCCTGACTCAGGCCTGTCACTCTATCCACTGTGCCACCTAGCTGCCCAGGTCAATATGGTAACTATCTTCAAAAATTTGAAGGGATGCATGTAAAAAGGGGAAAATGTGTTTTATATTGTTATAAAGAACAAAACTAGGACCAAAAAGAGTCAAATTTCCCCTTGACATAAGAAAGAACACTTTATGACTTAACCCTAATAATGGATGGTGTCAACCCAAGAGGAAGTGAGCCCTTGATCACTAGAAATATTCAGAGACTTAATGATCATCTGTCAAAGCTGCTATAGACATGATTCTTGCATTAACTGGGAAGATGAAGTAAACAAATTCTAAGGCCCTTCAACTTTATTATTCTCTAACTCTATGAAAAAGAATGCTGACTAATGAATTTGCTTAAGAGTTCTTCCTTTCAAAAAAAAAAGAGTTCTTCTGAGAGATATTAACTCTCATTTTTAGTCTTTAGGTATAATATCAAAATCATGTCCTTTCTTCAAATGATTTCACATTTCTAAGGTTCATATTTTCATTATATATACATCATAAATACAAACACATGTATATAGATGATAGATGAAGTCATGTCATGGTGTACATATGGAGTAACATACAGATACCCAAAATCTATTTTTACCTTTCGCCCTGTAAATGCTGCACGATGAAGAGGAGTGTCTCCCATATCATTTAACACATTTACTTCTGCACCAGCCTAGAAAGTAAAAAAATAAAACTTTAATGTATCGATAAATAAATAAAAGTGAAAATGATTCAATTACAAAGTCATTTACTAAACCTCCAGGGCATGGTGCAGCTAGGATGGAAAGAACACTGGATTAGGAATCATAGGACCCAGATTTGAAGCTACTTACTTCCTCTGGGCCTGGACAATGGACTCAATGATCTCTAGGTTTTCTTCCAGATCTAAACATGTGATTCTATTACTATGCACTGTGGGCCACACAAGAATAAAGATAACTCTGTGCCATCATGAAGCTTCAAATCTAATAAGGAGATATTAACACACAAATAAATATAAGAAGAAATTGAACGCTACAAGTATAAAAAAGAAATATGAAGAGCTACTTCACATATGAAGAAGGAAAGATTATACATTCCTATTGGGACCAGATAAATCTTTAAGGATGAGATGACTTTTCTGGAGGATCTTCAAGGACTGCAGAATTTCAACAAATGTAGAAATGGAAAGAAGTAACACTCCCAGCATTGGACACGAATAAAGGCTTATACACAATGGATAAAAAGTAATGCAGGAGAGTAGAGCAAATAGAACATAAATGCATTCCAATTATCCTACCTAAGGGATCTGTCCTACTAAACCAGGCTTCTCAACCTTGTTTATGTCACAGACCCTTTGGCAGTCTGGTGAAGCCTACGGACCTTTCTCAGAAAAATGTTTTTGAGCACATAAAATAAAATACATAAGATTATAAAAATATGTAGGAATGCAAAAGAAAACAATTATATCAAAATATAATTAGCACTTTTCATACCCTTGACCTTTTCTCTATTCACTCTGCTTTCGAAGACCCGTGTGCCTGAACTATTCTACTAGACATGTAAACAGTCTCTCTGGTTCTAGTACCTCATAGGGATCAGGTCTTGAGAAATAATCTAGTCTAACCACCTCATTTTACAGGTGGAAAACTAAATTTCAGAGAGATAAAGTGCCTTTTTCACGGTCACACAAGAAATAAACTACAAAACAGAAATTCAATGTATTATTCACATAGCTGTAAAATTAATCTTCCTAACACACAGGTGTGATCCCATGACTCTTGTTCAAAATCATTCACTGACTCCCTATTTCTTCTCAAACACTCCAGTGGACCATTGCAATTCTTTGTTACTAAAGGTGCTTGAACCTACCATGCAAATTTCCATTACCCTTAAGGTGATCCTCAATTTCAAAGCCTAAGAGACTATAATATTCCATGACTCATGGCCACATGATAACACTGGAAAGTGATGGTATTTAAAAGACAGTTCTTTATTCTAAGGATGAGATTAGGAGTCATTAAAATAAGATTTTTGCCTTTTCTCAAAGACAATGTCAGCCTACTTTTCTCTTATTCCTGCTATAATTCTGGGCTCAAATGATCACCCATTTGCAGTATCTATCCCAGAAAGATTTATCTTTCCATAAAGGTATTTATAGATATCTTTCTCTATCTATTATATACATATACAAATAGACAAGTTCAACTGAAAAATTTCGTGTCATCATCTGGACAATAAACCTTCTTCATTCACTTGGTTTCCTCCTTCACTAATATGACTAGTTAGGTCAATCTCTTTTGAGTAATCATGGCTCCTATCAAAGAGGTTCTGCAGTGTTCTAAAGCTTGAGTCATAAAGTACAATGTCATCTGCAAACCAGAGCATCACCAACTAAAACGGCATCATCCCTCTTTGACTTGGACTCTAAGCTGTTACCCTGACAGTAACAAAAACTTTTGGTGAGCGTTATCTCTGCTTAATGTTTTACTTGGTGATGATAATAACAAGACGTAGCATTTATAAAGCACTTTAGGATATGAAATTTTACAAATCATATCTTATTTTACCTTTATAACAACCCTGGGAGGTAGATGCTATTATTATCCCCATTTTACAGATGAGGAAATTGAGGCAGTTTGAACTCAAAAGTTTCCTGAGTCCAAGACCAGTATTCTGTTCAATGAGCCAGTTAGCTGCTAAATGATCAGAGAGTTGTCAAAAAAATGTCATCTGTGTTGTTATATTCTGCAAAAAATTCTGTATAATTGTGACGTTCACAAGGAAGAAACCTTGTTTCAGGAAAGCTTCTAGGACAACATTTTGGTTTATTAAATAAAATGTGTTTTCTTTTTGCTTAAAGTTAACAAATAAAAAACCTGGAAAGACTTGTACAAACTGATGCAAAGTGAAAGGAGCAGAACCAGGAAAACATTGTGCAAAGTATCAGCAACACTGTGTGATAAATATCCAGATAAAGAACTGATAGACTCAGAATGTAGATCAAAGCATATTTTTTCACTTTATTTTTTCTCATGGTTTTATTTTCTTTTGATCTGTTTTTTCTTCCACAATTGTGACAAAAATGGAAATGTCTTTTATGTGATAGCACATGTATAAACCATACCAAACTGTCTATCTTTCAGAAGATGGGAGTGGAGTTACGGAGGAAAATATGGAACTCAAAATCTTATAAAAATGAATGCTGAAAAGTTTTCTTAGTATGTAATTGGGGAAAAATAAAATACTATTTAATTTTTTTTAATAGTTAGCAAATATCCTAATAAGCAATAAATACAGTAGACCTCTATTTCCTATAGAATAAAATACAGAACCTTTCATTGTTCTAGAATTTAAGACCCTTAAAATTCATCCTACCTTTACAAGTTTATTTTACTCTATTTCTCTCCACATATTTTATGTGGCAGCCAAAATAGACAGGACTACTAATACTTCCTAATCCTGTCCTGTAATCTTACTTCTAATGCATTCCCCATATGCTACTACCTCCCATGTCTGTATATACTGTTCCCTTATCCTCTGTGCCTTTTTACATCTTCTTACTTTAAGACACAATTGAGGTGTCACTTCCTTAATGAAACATTTTACTAATCTTCTCTTCTCAAACTTCTTAGATTTCTTAGATTCTTGGATTTCTTAACCTTTGTCCTTTGTCCTTATCATAGTCTACTTATTTGTATGAACTTCTGATCCTCCCAACCCCACGAGGGTCTAATACCTTTGAAAACAGCAATTAAATTGTTTTGATCATTGTACTCCCAGTGCCTCAAACACTACATGCGCTTAAACAAGCTATACAGAATTTAATACAAAATGGAAAAAAGAAATGAGAAGAAAGGAAAAAAAATAAAAGAAAGAAAGAAAACAAGAAAACATTTAAAGTAACAGAAGGCATTTTTCTGTTCTTCTAACATGTGGCTAACAATGCATGCTACGTGACAAGTCATCTTTTCTCTATAACTTTTATGGTGCTTCTAACAAACATCTGTTATTGCTCACCTCTGAGTCCTAGCTTCCCTGGCTTACTTTAAGACTCAATTCAAATTGCACCTTCTGCAGAAGACTTTTCTCACCCTTTCCCAATCCCCTCACTACCAACTACTAGCATGTTGACTCTTCACTAGCTACAAAGACAGCTTACACTGAGAGAACCAAGAGTTAGCACTTATCACTGGCCTAAAAACTGGGTGATTCTTAGCACTGTTTCCCTCCTTGTCCATTACTCTGCTATTGTCACTACAGATAAAGAAGGAGGGCTCACATGAATGAGGATAATTTTATATTTTTACTTTGTTTCACATATCGCCATGGCCAAAGAATTCATCACTAAGTGGTCAGCCTCTTAGACATGAGCCTCTTCATACTCAGCTAGGCTAGTCCTAAGAAATCATCTGCTGGTAGTACCACACACAAGCCTTTTGAACATGGCAGAACTTGCCAGAGATTATACTCTGCAATCATAGCATTTGAGAAACCAGGATTATATCCACAACACGAAGTGACACTACAGTTGGACTTTTATGAATCAAAGAAATTCTGTATTGATATGTATTAGTTTAATACTTCTTAAAGAACAGCTAATCCACTGAATAAAAACAAGTAACTAACTGAAAGTGTAAAATTTACATTGAGATGGGAAGAAACAGAAAATACTACTTGAGTTTCTTTAGCTCTAAAGCAGAAAAAGGAAATAAAATTCTTAATTACAATAAAAAAATTGATAAAGCAGTGCTTCACATACTACAGGATGCTCAATAATTTGAGCTGTTGCATGAATCCTTTACATTTTCAAAAAAATCACCTCCAGTGTTCGCTTTAAATATTCAGTTTGCAATATTATAAAAACTATTTCTTCTTTAATTACTATGGAGATATTTGTAGAAATCATGAAAATCTTTTGGTATTCAAAAATACTTAGAAGTTTTAAATTAATTTGTTTCATATAATAAAATCATTAAAACTCAAAGAACAGAGTGAAGAAATATGAATTAACTAGTCTTAGAAAATTTTAAATTATTATTACAGGGAGCAGCTAGGTGGCGCAGTGAATGGAGCACCAGCCCTGGAGTCAGGACCGCCTGAGTTCAAACCCAGCCTCAGACACTTAACACTTGCTGACCATGTGACCTTGGGCAAGTCACTTAACCCCAATTGCCCTGCCTTCCCCCCTCCAAAAAGCAAAAAAATCCCAAATTATTATTACAGAACCATAAGGCATCTTGTAATCTGGTTAAATAAAAAAAGGAACTACTAGTACTCTTATTAACTAAAATTTATTTTTACTCTCCTTCTATAAGGGCATTTCAACAATATTTGTTATACCTGTATCAAGCTGCTCACCATATCGGGGTGGGAGGTAGAGAAAAAAATATAGAACTCTCAATTTTTAAAAAATGAATGTTAAAAATTGTCTTTACATGTAATTGGGAAAAAATAAAATACTATAAAAATAATAATAAAATAATACTTACTATAAACTACTAAACGTACGTCTTTAAAATAAAAAGCCACAAACATACCTTCAACAAATCCTGCACGACTTGTCCATGTCCAAAATAGCATGCCAAATGAAGAGGAGTCCAGCCCAAATTAGATTTACTTCTCCCTAAAAACATTATCAGAACACAATAAGCAAATGAAGAATTTCACATTCATGAAAACTATAACAACAGTTGTTTCTATATAACAAATTATCACCATAATGTGATTTTTTTCAAATCCTCCTGGCACAATCTACCCCAACACTGCTTGGCCACATCGTAATGAAATCTATTAAGTACATGTCATACATCCTGCATGTGTGACCTTGGGTAATTCATCTTCACTGTACAATTTTCTCTTACGTAATAATCTATACCAATGAAATTACAGGTCTGGTCAAAAAAAAATGAAGAAAAGGCAAAAAAAAATTTGTGAATTACTGGACTGTGAAGGGAATATAAATATATATATGTATACATATATATATGTCTATATAGGAAGGTATATATATATATATGTCTGTATAGGAATACATATATGGGCATATAAATACATATGTGAGTGTGTGTATATTTGTAGGTACACATAGAGGGCACAGGATCAATTGAACAGGAAGGGATGATATTTAAAAGGTAACACTGAGAGATGAGAGAGGAAAATAATGACAGGAGATCGGAAGAGATAGAATGGGGTAAATTATCTCATATAGAAGAAGCAAGCAGGGGAAACTGTTACAATGGAGGGGAAGAACAGGAAGGCAAAAGGGAATGGGTCAACCTTATTCTCACTGAATTTGGCTTAGGGAGGGAATGACATACATACTAAATAGGGTATCTTGCCCTACGTGAGTGTAGGGGAGAAGGGAATGAGAGAAGGGATGATGGAGAGAGCAGGTGGTAGGGAGGGTTGTTAGAAGCTCACACTCTTGAATAGGGACAGAGTCAAAGTAGAAAATAGAACAAGTTTGGGGGGGGGGATAGGATGGAGGGAAATATAGTCAGTCTTTCACAATATATCCACTATGGAAATGTTTTGCATGGCTACATACGTACAACCTATATTGAATTGCTTATCTTCCCAGTAAGGGTGGGTGATGAGAGAAGAAGGGAAAGAATCTGGAATCCAAAGTTTTAAAATCAAATGTTTAAAAAATATATATCATTATTATTATCATTATTTTTACACGCAACTGGGAAATACGATATACAGGTTTAAGGATAAGGAGATCCATCTTGCCCTACTGGAAAGTGGGAGAAGGGATGGAGGAGGATATAGGAGAGAGCAGATTGGGGGAGGGGGTATACAGTGGGATCGCTGTTTTGGGGTGGTGGGGAGGGGAAAGATGGGGAGAAAATTTGTAACTCAAAATCTTGTTTAAATGAATGATGTAAACTAAAAGTAAACATAAAATTTAAAAAAAAAGAATTATTGGACTTCATGAAAGTCATGATTTTTTTAAAAAAAGACTAGACATCATCTTTCAAGAGGTTGTTTAGGAAAACTGCCCTGATATCCTAGAACCAGAGATTAAATTGGAAAATGAAAGAATCCACCAATCCCCTCCTGAAAGAGATCCCAAAGTGAAAACTCTCAGGAACATTATAGCCAAAATCCAGGGTTCCCAGGTCAAGAAGAAATATTGCAAGTAACCAGAAAGAAACAATTCAAATATCATGGAGCCATAGTCAGGATAATACAAGATTAACAATTTCTACATTAAAGATCAGAGGGCTTAGAATGTGACATTCTGGAAAGCAAAGGGACTATGATTATAACCAAGAATCACCTACTTAGCAAAACTGAATATAATCCTTTGGGGAAAAAATGGATATTAATGAAGCAGAGGACTTTCAAGCATTCCTGATGAAAAGACCAAAGCTTAATAGAAAATCTGACTTTCAAATGCACAACAAAAATAAGACTGAAAAAAGGTAAAGGGGAAAGAGCAACCATCAGAGAGTCAATAAGTTTAAACTGGTTACATTCCTGCATGGGAACATGATTCTTATAACTCCTAAGAACATGATCATCCCTAGGGAAGCTGGAAGGAGTATACATAGACAGAGGGCACACATGTGAGGTAACTATGATGGGATGATTATCCAAAAAAATAAAATTAAAGGGTGAAAATGAAGAATGCATTGGGGGGAAAGCAGATATAGAATGGGGTAAATTATTTCACATAAAAGAGGCATATGAAGGGTTTTTTTACAGGGGAGGGGAGGATGGGAGGGTGGGATAATACACAACACTTGAACCTTACTCTCAGCAGAACTGGCTCAAAGAAGGGATAACATACATGCTCAGTTCGATATAAAAATTTATCCCATCCTACAGGGAAGCAGCAGGGGAAAGGAATAAGTGAGGCAGGGGGTGGGAGGATTGATAGAAGAAAGGACTCAGGGAGGCAGTGGCAGAAGAAGCAAAACAATTTTGAGGAGGATAAGGGTGAAAGGAGTGAGAAAGAAAGATAAATGGTAAAAAACAGGATGGAGGGAAATACACAGTATTCATAAATGAAAAAAATTTTATATCAAGTTTCTCTGATAAACACCTCATTTCTCAAATATCTAGAGAATGAGTCAAATGTAAAATAATACAAGTCACTCCCCAACTGATAAATGATCAAAGAATAAGAATAGGTAGTTTTCAAATGAAGAAATCAAAGCTCTCCATAGTCATATGAAAAAATGCTCTAAATCACTACTGAATTAGAGAAATGCAAATTGAAACAACTCTGAGACATCACTTCAACACTATCAGATTGGCTAATATGACAGAAAAGGAAAATGACAAATGGTAAATGGAATTTAGGAAAACTGGAATACTAAAAGAACTGTTGTTGGAGTTGTAAACTGATCCAACCATTCTACAAAACAATTTGTATCTTTGCCCAAAGAGCTACAAAATCATACATACCCTTTGACCCCTCAATACCACTACTAGGCCTGAATCTTAAAGAAATAAGAAAAAAAATGAAAAGGACTTATATATACAAAAATATTTATGGTAGCTCTTTTAGTGGGGGTAAAGAACTGGAAACTGAGGGGATGCTCATCAATTGAGAAATAGCTGAACAATCTGTATATGGTTTACTGGAATATTATTGTTATAGGAAACGACAAGTAGGATGGTTTCAGAAAAACCTAGAAGGACTTACATGAACTGATACAAAGTGGAGCGAACTGAACCAGAACAGAGTGCACATTAACAGCAACACTGTACAATGACTTAATTACTCTCAACAATATAATAATCCAAGACAATTCCAAAGGACTTATGATTAAAAAATGCTATCTACCTCCTGAAAAAGAACTGATGGAGTCCAAATGTAGATCAAAGCATACTTTTTTGAACTTACTTTCTTTTTCTTGGGTTTTTTTGGTCTGTGTTTTCTTTCACAACATGACTAATATGGAAATATGTTTTGCATGACAGCACTTGTATAATCTATATCAAATTACTTGCCATCTCAATGAAGGGGGAGGAGAAGGAGGAAGGAAGAAAATTTGGAACTCAAAATTTTTAAAAATTAATGTTAAAAATTGTTTTTACATATAAGTGAAAAAAAATAAAATGTTTTTTAAAAAAGAAAATGTTGGGGACAGCTAAGTGACACAGTGAATAGAGCACCAGCAGAAGGACCTGAGTTCATATTCAGTCTCGGACACTTGACACACTGTGTGATCTTGGGAAAATCTCTTAACCCTAAGTTCCTTGCCTTCCCACCCCCCCCCCAAAAAAAAAAAAAAAAGAAAATGTCCATTTTTTGACAAAGTAGATGAAGAAAGACAATTCAGATATTTCACAAAGGGTCCTTACAGCTTATAATGAAAGGCAAATTCATAGTATTACTACAAACTATTCATCATTTAGGGAGAGTAATATTATTATGTCTATATAAAAGTGGCTAGCAATGGAGGAAAATAAGAATCTAATCAAACTTACCTTTGCAGTTAATATTGGCAACCACTTCCTTTCGCTCCACGATTTCTAAGAGCCTTCTAACTTCCTCAGTATTGCCATTTCTGGCATTATGGAGAAGCTGTTGTTCTGCTTCTGTACTCATTTCTAAATAAAATAATAAAGAATGTTCCCTTTACAAGAACAATGCATATTGATACTACAAGAATATTAAAAAATGTCTTTTCCCCCAAAAAGCTAAACATGTTTGAATATATGTTATCTAAATCATCCCCTAAAAAATTACAAAGAAAACTAAGATCTTAATTTTGTAGATAAGAAAATAGACAGATAATTAAATGAAAGTTGTTAAGCAGATTCAAGTCTCTCTGTGCTTTGTTTTATTTTCTATATCAGTAACTTGAAATTTTTGGGAAGTTAAAATATACAGTTATTAGGCTTGTAGGAAGATAGTGACATAAGCAGAAGATAAAGAAATAGTTCCCACTAGACCCTACAAAACATCCAAAGAAACAAAAATCTTTTAATATAAGAAAAACAAAGTTTAGTTTAAAGCAATTAGCAACTAGAGAAAAATTCTGAGAAAATTTTAAAATTCTGTTGCATAAAAAAGTATAGGAAGAACTAAAGGACAAATACAGGCCAAAGCAGCATAAAGAATGACTTGAGAGAAGCCCAACAATAACTCAGATGGACAATCAATATATTAAACAAAATAAAAATATTAGAATTTGGCTTTAAAAAATTATCCAGGGGTGGCAAGGAGGCACAGTGAGTATAGCACTGGCCCTGGAATCAGGAGGACCTGAGTTCAGATCTGAACTCAGACACCTGACACACTTACTAGCCGTGTGACCTTGGGCAAATCACTTAACCCCAATTGCCCTGCCCTCTCCCCTCCAAAAGGCAAAAAAAAAAAATTATCCAGAATATGAAGTCATTTGAAAAAAATGCTCTAAGTCACTATTGATTAGAGAAATGCAAATCAAAACAACTCTGAGATCATCACCCCTATGAGCTCCACTAACATGATGAAACTGGAAAATGATAAATGTTGGAAAAGATAGGGGAAAATTGGAACACTAATGCATTGTTAGTGTAGTTGTGAACTGATCCAACCATTCTGGAGAGCAATTTGGAACTATACCCAAAGGGCTATAAAAATGGGCATACCATTTGATCCAGGAATATTTCACTTCTAGGTCTATATCCCAAAAATAACATAAAAGTGGGGAAAGAACCCACATGTACAGAAATATAGCAGCTCTTTTTGCGAAGACAAAGAATTGGAAATTGGGGGGATGTCCATCAACTGTGGAAAGGCTGAATAAGTTGTGGTATATGAATGTAATGGAATACTATTGTGCTATAACAAATGATGATCAGGCAGACTTCAGAAAAAACCTGGAAAGACTTAAATGAACTGATGCTGAGTAAAGTGCCCAGAACCACAAGAACATTGTACACACTAACAGCAACACTGTGCAATGACTAACTTTTATAGATTTAGCACTTCTCAGCAATGCAAGGATCTAAGACAACTCCAAGGGACTCATTATGGAGGGTGTTAAGCACATTCCGAAAAAGAGTCTCAATACAGACTGAAGCATACTATTTGCTCTCATTTTTTATTTTGTTTCTTCTTTCTCACGGCTCCTTCCATTGGTTCTGGTTCTTCTTTACAACAGGACTAATGTAAAAATATGTTTAATAAGAATGTACATGTAGAGCCTATATCTGATTGCATGCCACCTTGGGGAGGGGAAGAAAATTTAAAACTCAAAATCTTATGGATGTGAATGTTGAAAATTAAAAATAATTTTTTTTAATCCAGAAAAAAGGCAAAACTTACAAAAAGCAAAAAACAAACATATACTGAGATCCTAGAATCCATTTTATAACAAATTAAAGCCTCTTTTTCAAAGACAGATAGTATGCCAATAATCCTTCAAAGAATTTATCAATAAAAACCCAAATAGCATAGAACTGGGAAAAGAAACTGCTGAATTTGAAGTTCAAGAAACCTGGATTTGAATCCTGTCTCTGCTACTTACTAATTGCATAAATTTGGACAAGTTGAACTCTGAACCTCAAAACCTCCTGTAAAATTAGGAGACTGAACAAGGTGACCTCTAAAATATGTTCTCATTCAAAATTATGATTTAATAAATTTGAAAAAAAAAAAAGATCCTTCCAGTGAGATAGGGAACAATCTTTCCTACCCAGAGACTGACATAGCTAACCACACTGCATATAAAGAAACAGTCTCAACAATAAAACTGAGATAAATAAGCTCAGCAAGATAGCAAGATAAAAAAGTCACAAAAAAAGTAAGCCACATTCTTATTATGCACTATCAATAAAAGCTAAGAGGAAGTAATTTTTTAAATTCCAGTTACAATAATGACCAAAAAATCACAAATATATGGGTATTAACTTACCAAGTCACATACATCTTTAAAATTATTAACAGAACAATTTTGAAAGAAACCAAGGAAGAAAAATTGGAAGGATAACTTTTGTATATGGATAGATAGGATGGAAAGAAGTAATGAAAGTGTCAAAACTATGTAAATCAATTTATAGGTATGATGCAAAATCAAGCAAAATACTAATGGGTTATTTTATAAAAACTGAATAAAATAACAAAATTTATTTAAAGAGAATAAATGGACAAGAATATCTAATTGGCAGGAAAAAATGACAGAGAATTGTGCACCCATTTAAAATAAAACCAGAAATTATCATAGCAATCTCATGGTAGACAAAAAAAACGAAAATAGATTAATGGAACATAATTTGAGATCCAAAACACAGAACCAAAATGCACATAAAAAGATAGTACCTGATAAGCCTATAGGTAATTAAACATTAGAGAAAGAAATCATCAAGGGCAAGAACTGTCTTGATCTTGGATTACTACCAGTATCTTAGTCTAGTGTCTCTCGCACATGGTCCCTTCTCTTTTCTGATACTGCCACCACCCTGATACAAATTCTCATTACCTGAATCAGGACAATTGCAATAACCACAAGGGTCTCCACTCCAGTCCACTCGGCTGGCAGTAACATTCCTTAAGTTCAGGTCTGACTCCCTATCCCAATAAAATCCAGTGGCTTCCTATCACCTCTTGATCAAATATAAAATTGTCTGGCATTCACAAAGCCCTTCATAACCTACTGTCCCCAAACCTCTTCAGAATTCTTACACTTTACATCTTATCACATACTCTGCGAACCAGTGATGATGCTGACCTCTTTTCTATTCTTCAAACAAGACGTTTTATCTCCCGACTCTGGTCATTTTCACTGGTTGTTCCCCATGCCTGGAATGCTGTCCTCTCCTCCTCTGTCTCCTGGCTTCCTTCAAGTCCCAGGTAAAATCTCACCTTCTAAAAGTAAGCCTTTCCTGATCCCACTTAATTCCAGTGCCTACCCTCTCTCTGCAGATCACCTCCAATTTATCCAGTATTTAGCTTGTTTGTAAATACTACTTACATAATGCCTCTCCTATCAGATTGTAAACTCCCTGAGGGTAGGGACTGTGTTTTACTTTTCTTTCAATCCCCAGCACTTTGTACAATGCCTAGCTGGCAGTAGGTACTTAGTAAATATTTACTGATTGGCAGACTAACTAGCAAGTGCTTAAAATGCTTTTTCACCCATTCATTTACTTAACACCTTACGTTATAACCAATATAAGTATTTTAAAACAAACAAAATCAGAAGAAGTATTTATCGGATTAAGAAGAAAAGAAAAATGTCATTTTACTGGGGACAAATTGTTCTTTCCAAAATGAAACTTTTTTATCTGCAAAAAGTTTCAGAATAATCTAACCTGGCTAGATTTGATACCAAACTCTGCAGGTTCTTCTCAAATGATTTTTGGTCACTGAAATTAAGACGTAACACAGAGGATCTAAAATGTTCATTAAATGCAGCAAAAAGCAGAATTAACACAAGAAAACAAAGAATGGCATAAATTGCTGTTCAAGTAGAAAAGCAAGCTAGAAGATAACCAGAAAACTATTTGTAAACAATGTAAGACAAAGATACAATTTGAAGGACAGATCCAGGAAAAGGTAACTAAGAATTATAAGCATCCAGAGCATATTAAAAAGAAAATAATCTTACTATAATTCAATAAATGATTTAAGATAACTTCCTATTTTTCAAAAATAAATGACTCAAATGAATAAATTCACAGAACTACAACAAAGAGAAACCTAAAAATTCAACTGTATCCAGCAGATTATGAAACCTCCAAACTACAGCTTAAAAAAAGAAGAAATTGTGTAAATTGCCAGGAAAAAGAGAGACATCATCCACCAAAGAGCAACAATCAGGCAGATCTGAGCAGACCAGGCTGAGGGGAGCTCTGCCCCTCCCCCTCCTCCCTCTTCTCTGTGGCAAATGTGCCCTCACCCAGATCCTGCCAAGATCTTCCCTCTCCCCACTCCTTTCTGTCAATCCTCTTTTCCCCTGTGTCTCTCTCAGTGTAACCAAACCGACCCTTACTTGCCAATATCCACCCCTAACATAGAGGCCCTGGAAGAACCTCTCTTTTCTAATCTGACCCATGAGCCCACTCCCCACTAATTTAACTGTCAAGGGGTTTGGAGTCCTTCAAGCCCCACTTACAGACCAGTAAGTGCTTAAAATGCTTTTTTAACTATTAATTCACTTTATATCTTGTGCTATTACCAAATAGATAAATGACACAAGTATTTAAAAACAAGCAAAACAGCACCCTGAAACCATCTAGTGCCCAGTCATGGGGGCAGACACAGCTTCCTGAGCTCAAAGAGTCATTAACTACCAATCTGCCTGGTAAGATGGAGACAAACAACAAAGCTTTACCACCTGCCTTCCCCCACCACTCTAAGGTCCATCATGCTTCGGACTTGCCCATCCACTGGGCACATTGCCCATAAGGCCCTCCAGAATCCCCAGCATTGCTATTTGCTCTGCAACAAAATCTTAACGTTCACAGGGGCCTTCTATCTGCTTTGCAGCTGAACCCTCCCATGTGCAATCTCTCTCTCATCTTGCTTTTCTACTTATATCCCCAGTACACTGTACAATGGGTAACACATATGAGTGCTTAGTAAATGCTTCTTCATTTGTTTATTAGATTTTTCTACAAAAAATCATAAGAATCATTCTATTCAACATATTCATCCATGACTCAGCACAGATAACATGCTTATTTTTTTTTGCATTAGATGAATAGGGAAGAGATAACTCACACATTATCTAGCCTTTAAATAATCATATATATATCATTCCCCCCTAATTACGGGTACTCCTCAACTAATTGGGCCCTCTTCTCTTCTCTCTATATACTCTCTAACCTCATCAGCTTCCATGGGTTTAATTATTATCTCTATATGGAAATTTTACATTGAGAGAGCTGAATATCCAGTCCTAGTTTCTCTAAGCTTCAATACTTGATCATCACAACTGCCTAACAAACATTTCAAAATGGATGTCCCAAAGATGGCTCAGGCTCAACATGTCTAAAACAGAACTCAAGATCTTTCTCTCCAAAACCACCCCTCCTCCAAATTTTCTGTCAAAGGCACCACCACATCTTTTCAATCTCCTCACCACTACCCTTGACTTCTCATGTTCCCTCACCCCATATATCCAAGCAGTACCCCTTCTTTTCTCATATACCTTAGTTCAAGTCCACATCACCTCCCACCTAAAACTTCTAAATGATCACCATGCCTTAAGTCTCTCACTGATCAAGTCCATTTTACATTTTGTTGACAAAATGATTATCCATTAGCAGAGATGACTATGTCACTCCCCTACGAAAACTTGAGTGACCCCCTACTGCCTCTATGATAAAATCTAAATTCCTCTGTTTAAATTTTAAATTCTTTCATAATGTGGTCCTAACATATCTTTCCAGGTTCAATGAATATAATTCCCCCTCCCACACCTTGAAATCCCAACAAATTGATCTTTCCTTACATTTTCACATATAGCTTGTCAGCTCTCCACACCCTGTGCCTTTGCACTGTCTCCCATGTCTAGAATGCACCCCCACTTCGTCATCACCTCCATCATTCTCTTCAAAACACAGAAACGCTTCCTTCTGTGATCCTCCCAACTGCTAATATGCCCTTTCTCAAAAAAATACATATATTTAACTACCTTTATGTATCTGTTCTTTTTCTATTTCTTCCTTCCCCATACTTATATATGTACCTGCTGTCCTCCACAATGGATCATAAGCTTTTTGAGAACAGTAACTGTTAATGACCTTTGTTCTGTATCCCTAGTACCATGGCAGATATTTAATGCATGCTTGTTGACTATTGATACATTGATCAAATGCCAGAATTAGAATCCAAAACAAAAGAACAAAAAAAAAACAAAACGGCGGGGGAGAGCTTGGCAGACTAGAATTAAAAGCCAAATTGAATAAGATGAAATTTAAGGAGGATAAATGTAAAAGTCTTAACCATGGATTCAAAAATATCAACTGCACAACTTAAAAATACAAGAGGCCTGGTTAGATAACAGTGTTACATGCTCTCCAAAAGACTCCCAACAAAATGGTTCTCCTAGTCATGGCCAAAACCTCTCTCTATACGTGCCCTTGATTACATTCCCTTTAGTCTTTGCCAGAACATTGCCCCCTCAAATTATACTCCCTTCTCTCTCTGATCTACTGGCTCAATGAATTCAAACATGTTTAAATCTCCATCATCTTCAAAAAAAACTTTCATTAAACCCTACTACCCCCTGAAACACTTCCTGACAGTGCACACCACACCCTTTCTCTCTCTTTTCCTTCTCAATTGTTTTCTCTCTCTCTCTCTCTTGCTCTCTCTTCCTTCTCTCATCTCTCAAACTCTTAAAAATTGCTGCCAATATCTACTGCCTTTACTTCCCTTTCAATCTTACTCCTCAACTTTTAGAAATCTGGTTTCTGCAGTCATTCAATTAAAATTGCTCTCTCCAAAGTTCCAATAAACCCTTAGTTGCTTAATCTGATGTTTCCCAGTCCTTATTCATCTTGACCTTTCTGCTGCATGACTGTGTCCCAGACTCATACCTGACATTACTAACTGCCTACAGAACATTTTAAATTCGATGCCCTAGAGACACTGGAAATTCCACATGCTCAAAAGAGAACTCATTATCTTCTTCCTAAAAATCTACCTTTACCAAACTACCTTATTTCTGTCAAGGGCACTACCATTCCTACCAGTCTACTAGGTTCATTATTTCAGCATTACCCTTGATTTTCAGTCTGTCTCTTTCATCCTTCTGTGTCTGTGTGCATACAAGTACACACACGCCACATCTTTCCATTTCTACTTTCACAACCTCCTTCACATCCAACCCCTTCTCTATTTACACAGCCACCACCTTAGTTAATACCCTCATCACTTCTCACCTAGACTATTCCAAAAGTTTCCTAGTCTGTGTCCGAGACTTGAGTCTCTCCCCACTCTAATCTATCCTCTCCACAGCTGCCAAAGTGATTTCCCTTAAGCAAATCTTACTTAAACTATAGTCACTCCCTCTTGCCTTTAGGATCCAAATCTAAAGCTCTTCATAACCTAGGCCCAACCCATACTTCTAGACCTTATACAGTACTCCCCATTCGGGATTTTATCCTGCTAAACTGTACTTTTCTCTGCTTCTCACATTCGATACTCAACATCCCATCTGGAATTCATTCACTCACTTATTTATTCTATATATACTTACATCTGTACGTTATTTCCCCCAAAAGAATGTTAGCTCCTTGAAGTCAACAGTCATTTCAGAATTCTTTTGTCTTTGTAACCCAAGCACGGTACCTAGCTCATCTCAGGTGCTTAATAAATATCTGCTAATTACATATTCTTGTGATTGTCAGCATTTACCATCTATTGGTAGTTATCTCTATGAATACATGAAGGTACAGTCATGAATAAGAAAAGAATGCTTAATGAAAAGCCAAATCTAGTAAGATAAAATTAATAGAGATGAATGTAAAGTCTTAAACTTTAGAAATGACCTTCGAAAACACAAAATGGGATAACATGGCCAGATACCAGTTTATAGGAAAAATTTCTGAAAGTTTTAGTAGACTGTAGTCTGTGAATGACTCAACAGATCAAAATAACAGTATAAAAAAAAAAAGTATGCTCTCAGACTGAATTAAAAGAGGTACAGTATCCAGTGTCACTGACAAGAAAGTCCCACTAGTGCCACTGATTCTAGCCTTGTCAGACCACCTCAGAAAAAGTGTGCTCAGTTCTGGGTATCACATTAGAAGAGGTGCAAGAAATGATAAATGACCTTTAGACCAATGTCATGAGAGGATAGATTGAAGAAACTAAATATATTTGGCCCTGAGAGGAAAAAACTTGGGAGAAATATGATAGCTACATTCAAGTCTTTAAAGGACTAACATATAGAAGAGGGATTTGACATATTCTGCTTGGTCCCAAAGAGAAAAACCAGATACAGTGAGTAGAAATTACCTGAAGCTGACTTCAATACAATGTAAGGAAAAATATCCTAACTATTAGAGCTATCTAAAAGTAGAATGGGCTACCTTAACAGAGAGTGGACTTCCCCACATCAGAGACCTTCAAGTAAAGGCTGGATGAAGTCAAACGATCAAAACAGGTGCTTAAAGTCTGATGTATAAGTAAATTTTTTTTTAAAGGCTGAAAATCCCATCTAGTATAGAAAGCGGGAGAAATTCTATAGTGATCAGCATCAAGTTCACAATATTTATATTTCTTCTACCGCTGAGTGACTGTTACCTGTGTGGGCTGACTCCTCTCCTGAAGAAGGTAATGGGATGCAAAGAATGCCTCTCTTCATTCCAGGTTATAACAAAACTGAGGCTTTTATAGAGGAAAAAAAGATCTGAGGTAGAAAAAGAAAGACTTGACCTTGTTCAGGATTTAGAGAGTAGAAGATTGCTACAGGGAGGAAAAAGGGAAGGAAACAAACAGCTGTAAACTTAAGAGCTCAAAAACAGATTTGAGTTTCTCCCTGAAGAAGAGGTAACTGGATACACTAAGGTCGAACAAACCGTTTATTCTGCAAAAGACAACATAGTATAGCCACAGGAATGACTGATTTAGAGATCAAAGAGTATACTTGTGCCTCAAGTAGAAAGGACAGTAACTCATGATGGGGAAAAAAAAACAGAATCACTTAATTTTTATTTTGTTAACATTTTCTCTACCTAGTAGAATGGCCCTTACACTGGAAATGACAGAACAAAAATAGATAACAAGGAGCTGATACCCAAACTAAGGAGAGAATAAAAAAAAGTATCTAGTTGCTCTTGAGGAATTCAAGTAGACCTGGCCCAGATGAGCTACGTCTTTGCATACTGTCCGGGCCAGCCGGACTCAGGGATCCCAGGGGCCCCAGAGTACCTACTGTAGCCCTGCAGTTGCGTATGGCTGCCCCCACGGCCCTGCAGGTGCTCTCAGTTGCCCCGATAACTCTTCAGAGTTAGAACTCCGGATATGAACAAAATAGTCTGACACACCTCAGTGGAGTGGCCAAGCGTCTTTATTGTCTCACAAATCTCCTCTTGCTGCTGCCCCCTAAGCCTTATTCACCTGCCCCTTTTATTCCCTTTCCGTCTGCCCTTTGATCAGGTGTCCCACAACATGGTCCTGATAGGTGGGGAGTGCTTCTCCATTGATGGTGCATACTCAATGCCCCCATGTTTGACGTGCAGTCATTGAGGCAGAATACACACCTGAATGCCTCCTACCCACCTCAGGTTTTCCTTGTCAGCAAGGGCACACTGACCAAGGTCAGACATCTAGGTAGCTCTAATGGGCCCTTACAATCTCCCCCTTTTTGTTTTGAAAAAGGAGGGCATAAGCATATACAATGTATTATT
>CM053587.1:175009274-175026794 GCA_028646515.1 Pseudochirops corinnae | reverse complement strand
AAATAACATAACTGGCTTTTTAGCACAGTTGTTTCTCTTTCGTTTTAACACAATTCAGATTGAAAAATTGCTTTACTTAACACCATTTCTGGCACACAATGATCACTCAATTTTTATAATAAAAGAGCATTTTACAATTTAGAAATACCATAATAGCACAATGACATTATGGCATTAGTTTCATTGCCAAATCATCACATATAGGAATCATTAATAGGAAATTGGGCTTACCAATTGTAGAGGTTTTTTTTTAAGAAAATCGGCTCAAATGTTTTTAGCTGTTCTAACTTTTACTCCCAGAAATTTTACTTATGTGTCCACTCCTTAGAAACTTCTTTGAAAGTGAGAACTTTGAATCTGCCAGTTGAGTGAGTGGGACCAGGACCCAAGTGTCCCCTCGGTACTAGAGAGCTCAAAGCTTCATCTCTGAGGTGACTATTTCACAGCTTTGTGTATTCTCCCAATCAGCCTTAGTGCCAATTGGTACAATAATCTGACTTATCTGTAGTATCAAATTAGGAGTGACGCTGTTCAAAAATAGCCAGAATGAAATCAGTGGTGTTTCAGTTGCATCCTGGTACACAAAACCTCTCTCTTTTAGGTGAGACAGAAAATGGTTAAAATACTCATTTGCCTATCTCTTTATTTCAAGGGAAAAATCCCCTTTATTTCAAGGGAAAAGATCCCCTCCCTTTCTCATCGCCTTCTCCTCACTCTACTTGGCCAGAGTGGGGTGAAGGGAAGGAAATTTTTACACCTTTGCACACCTTTTTTGACAAAATGATGCATGACTCTCACACACTCGCTCACACAAAGACATAAAGACAAAACAGAGAGACACAAATAAACAAAATGGATCCAAGAGCTTCACATAGAATTTATAGGAGATCTCCTGAAAAATTTTTTTAAAAGTTGCTATCTCTCCAGATAGTAATGAAAGCCAGGTGAAACTTACTTGATAACATTAGAAACAGCTGCTTCACACTGAAGTGTTCGTGCTGGCACTTTCATTGCTGATGTTAAACATATCATTAGTATATTCCATAGAAAAAAGGCAGAAACTGGGAAATACTGGAGTCCCTCTTCTATTAGCCCATCACTCCTCTCTCTCCTGGTTGGTTCCCAAATTGTCAAAAAGGGGCAACATTCCAAGAATTTTGGTAAATGACTGTTCAATGACACTGTACATCCCTCTTGCTTTTTCTCTTGCCTCCACCACTCCTCCTCCGTACTACCAAGCTGTTCATGGTCTCTACCTTGCCCAGTATCATGTATGGCTAAAGTTGAGAGGTCGGTATACAAAGATCTACAAACAGGTGGGGATGGCTGAGTCCACTCACTCTCCAGGGATGGATCTCTGCTTGGGCTGCCCTTACCAGAATCAGAGCCAAGACCTTTTCCTAAAGTCTTTTTACAAGCCTCCCTGACCCTTGCAATGACATCTGCTATGGATTCTCGAGGGCCTTGTTTTAAGGTGCTCAATTTTTTGTGTGGTGCGCTGGTGGGTTCAAGAGAGCCCCAAGCCTTAATAGCGCATTCTGCTACGACCACAAAAACACCTGGGTCTAATCGAGCCTGGGTGCCGGTGGCCGCATAAGGACCCACCCCTAACAGAAGGTTTTTTGCTGCTGTATTGTCTTGCTGGGGATTATGCTTTAGCCAATTGGTGACCTCCTTAGTCCATGAGGCTTCCCACATTACTGCTTGTCCTGGTGTTAAACAGGCACTCGCTACCGAGCGCCAATCACTCTGGATAAAAGCAGTGTTTCTAGTAACATGGTTAAGCATTTGCAACACAAAAGGATAATTAGGACCGTAAGTAGCACAAGAGGATTTTAACTCCTTCAGGAATTTGAATGGCACAGGATTACACTGTCTCGCCCGTTCCCCAGCTTCCACGGCCGCCCACAGAGCTGCCTGTACTGAGAACTCAAAAGATTGTGCTGGCTTGGCCAGCACTTCGGAGCGGCAGGAGAGGAGGAGGAGTAAGGTGGGAGTTTTTGGTTCCTTCTTCTCCGGCCTGCTTCCTCCATCACTTTCCTCCCCTAATGAGTCCCCTGTCTGAGCCTGTGTAGGACAAGTGAGAGGGCAACGAGGAACTCCACGCAGGGCTGCTTTCACTATACCAAAAAGAGTGAAATCTAAGTCTGTCAGCAGCCCAGGGGAGGTTTCCTCATATGAGGTCATTTGATGACCAATGATGTCTATTTTTTCTGGGTCGAGCCCTGCATATTCCACCCAGGGGAACACCACGAAAAGATTACTGACAAATTTATGGCACTGCCTGATATGTACCTCCATTCCTTGTTTTTTTACTAGTTTATAGAATTGTCTGCCATACACCTCCACCGAAGAGGGTGTCACGATGAGGAAGCTAAAATCACTCACCATCACGAGTGCCTCTACACTCACAAGTGCCTGTACACTCTCCCGGCCTCAACCATCCCGCCCCACTTTTTAAGCGGCTATCTGTCCCTTAGTACTCAAGCCCCTGTTCGAAGCACCACCTGTCCTCAAGTCCCTGTTCATGGTGTCATCTGTCCAGGTCAGCCAGACTCGGGGATCCCAGGGGCCCCAGAGTACCTACTGTAGCCCTGCAGTTGCACCCGGCCACCCCCACGGCTCTGCAGGTGCTCTCAGTTGCCCCGACAACTCTTCAGAGTTAGAACTCCGGATATGGACAGAATAGTCCAACACACCTCAGTGGAATGGCCAAGCATCTTTATTGTCTCACAAATCTCCTCTTGCTGCTGCCCCCTAAGCCTTATTCACCTGCCCCTTTTATTCCCTTTCCGTCTGCCCTTTGATCAGGTGTCCCACAACATGGTCCTGATAGGTGGGGAGTGCTTCTCCATTGATGGTACATACTCAATGTCCCCATGTTTGACGTGCAGTCATTGAGGCAGAATACACACCTGAATGCCTCCTACCCACCTCAGGTTTTCCTTGTCAGCAAGGGCACACTGGCCGAGGTCAGACATCTAGGTATCTCTAAGGGGCCCTTACAGCATACTAAAGGAAATGATAGATAGATATAACTGATGAACATGATTAGTCATGTTTGAAAGATGGCAGAGTCAATATGGCACAGAAGAGACAGCAACCTAACCAAACTCTCCCAACACTTCCCTACAAACAACTTGAAAATACCATGTGAAACTGAATTCTGAAGCCATATAGGCAACAAATTGTGGATCCTAAAATCAAATTATTTAGATATGTATTGTATTGAGGCACCCTAGACTAAGCTCTTTCCCAGATCTGTCATACTCTCCCTTGTATAACATAATCAACAATAAAACGGTGACTGTGTCCATGGAGGGCAAATTCTGCAGTTTCTACCACATGAAAAGGCTATGTCTGTCTTCATACAATAGACTACAGTCTGAAGAAACACAAAGAATATGTTTATTAAGCTCTTACTATGTACCAGGAGCTTCTTGACTTCTCTCTATATCACACTTATTGTAGACTGCTATCATACAGTAAACCTACAAAATCATCAATCTGGTCTTTGATTATCTGTGTAAAACTGGCCTTAGTTTTAACGCATTTATATACCACAAGCACTATTTTCTACACGAAACTTTTCTTGATCCCTTCAACTACTAGTGCCCCCTCAAACCACCTATTTAATAATGTTACATGTATTTTTCTTTATATTTATTCTGTAAACGCTTAATACATGTTTCTTTTCTCCCCCATTAGTATATAACTCCTCAGAATTGTTTCATATATTTTATTTGTATTCATAAAACTCTTAATACACAAAGAAATCCAGTGTGACCTTAAAGATATCACATTGAGGGGCTTCCAGGTCATGTGAGCAATAAGATGGCAAACTAAACACTTCTGCCAACTGCCCACACCTCTTCAACCTCTTCAAAACAGAAATTACGTGTCAAAGATAAAGCCATTTTGGCTGTTTCCACGGTCTATAATACTAAGAATTAGTATTCTTAGTACTCCACTAAAAGCGGAGAACCCCTGTTCCCCTCCACAAAATCCATGACCTGGGGTTCATAACCCCGAGTTCACTCAGCACTCCTCCCCCATTGGCAGGGAGGCTGCACGAGGAGGCTCAAGGACACGACACAGGCTTACATCAAAACTCTGTATCCTGTACTCCCTTCCCTCTTTCCAGTGTCACAGAGACCCCAAGGGTCCAGGTCACTTAAGTCTGCTTGGGTCTTGATAACCTGCTTGGCCATAGAGCCTTCAGGAGTAAAAACCTGCTGGGAAACTGCAAGTGGAAGCATGAAGCACTATAAAGCTCTAAATCGCTGGTACCAAGCCAGAGAACTAATGAATAAAGGGAGTGGGATAGATCACCAGGACAGGGCACCCTGCACATGGGGAACTGTTTGGACACTGCCTCAAGCCTGAGGGAAAGAACACAGCATCCGGCTGGGGTAGAGACCTGGGGTATTAAACTATGAATTGTCTGGGCATAGGAAGTGGCTAAAACACTTTGAGATCCACCCATCAAGGAAACCACAATCAGAGGGGAAAGGCTCAGGAAATAAATGACAAAGAAAATAATGGGGGTAGGGGGGAAGCTGAAAGTACCAAAGATTTCTGGAAAAAGGACTCTCAAAGACCTTAAACATAAAGAGATTAATCTACAGGAAAAAAGAATTTTAGAAAGAAATATGGCCTCCAGAAAATGTAGTATATAAGTTCGGACATAATTACTGCAAAATGAAGGAAACCTGATAAGACAGAGAACCCTGTGGAATTTGAAGAGAACATGGAACCACAACATATTGTTCCAGATTGGTTTAAAAGAGAAATGGCAATTATGAAAGCAGAATTTGTGTCCTGCACAGTAAAAAATAATAAGAAAAGAAAAACTGAAATATGCAATGGCAAGCTTCACCAAAAGGGGGGACGGGGAGAAATAGATTGGGAATGCAAATACAAAGAAGGGAAGGCCAACCAGGAAGAAGAGAAGCAAAAAAGTAAATAAATAAAATAACATTATAATGTACTCACTATACAAGTAAAACATAGCTATCTCAAAGACAGGATGTGTAGAGACAACCTAAGGATCATAGGTCTCCCAGAAGAACACAATAGGACTAAAAACCTTAACACCATCATGAAGGAAATAACAGAAGAGAACCACATGCAGAAATTCTGAACACAGAAAAAAGGAAATCCCAATTGAAAGAATTCACAGGGGCAGAGCCCAGATGGCGGTGTAGGAGCAGCAAGGTTCCGCTGCTCCCACAAAGCCACCTCAAAAACCCACAAAATATGACTCTGAACAAATTGTAGGGCTCCAAAACTCACAAAAATACAGAAAAACACATCTCCTGCTGAAGGCAGCTCAGCAGGAAGGGCTCATCGCAGCACACTGGGAGTTGAAATCAGCCCAGCCTGAAATCTCAGCTTGGCCCTGGAGTGGCCAGGACCAGCCACAGCTGGAGCCTTCAGGAGAGTGGATCAGCAGCAACTGTGGCAGTTTCCAGAATCATCAAGCCATAAGAAACAAGGACTAAATGAAAGGTCAGTGGAACTCAGCTAAATTTGGGGGAGAAAAGCAGTCTGGCCTAACTGCCTCCAGGGCAAGGAAGCAGCAGAAGCTGAGGCCCTGCAGCCGCCTCAACGTAGCTGCTTCAGAGCTCCCAGCCTGCAGACCGCAGAGGGGCCAAGTGATCATTCAGAGGCCAAGTGCTCTTGCACTGAGCAGCCTGGATCTGGACTGTGGTCTTGGGTGGTGGTTCTGAGGTGCGTTTTCAGTGAGCCAAAGCTGGTGGAGGCTGCAAAAAAAAAAACCAGCAGCCTCCTAATAGCTCCAGTAGCTGCGAAAACCCCAGCGATTTGGAACAGAGCTTTCCCCTATGGAAGCAGAGTTCCACAGAATTAAAAATTCAAGTAATTGACTGGCGACATGAACAGGCAAAGGAAGCAAAGTAAGAACAGCAATCGAACTCTAGATTCCTTCCTGGGGGACAAAGAGGATCAAAGCATGGAACAGGAGGAAGACAACACAGTCAGAACTCCCACACCAAAAGCTTCCAAGAAACATGAAGACTTTCTACAAGCCATAGAGCAGCTTAAGAAGGATTCTGGAAACCTAGTAAGAGAAGTGGAGGAAAAATTGGGAAGAGAAAGGAGAATGATGCAAGAAAATCATGAAAAGAGAGTTAACAACCTGACTGAAGAAAATAACATCTTAAAAAACAGATTAACTCAAATGACAAAAGAGGCCCAAAAAGTCAATAAAGAGAAGAATGCCTTAAAAAAGAAATTTTACTAAATGGAAAAAGAATCTCAAAAGCTTTCTCAAGAGAATAATTCCTTCAGAATTAGAGTAGAGCAAACGGAAGCAAATGACTTCAGGAGAAATCAAGATACTATTAAACAGATCCAAACAAATGAAAAAATAGAAGACAATGTGAAATATCTCATTGAAAAAAACCACTGACCTGGAAAATAGATCCAGGCGAGACAATTTAAAAATTACTGGACTACCTGAAAGCCATGATCAAAGACAGAACTTAGAAAGCATCCTTCAAGAAATTCTCAAGGAAAACTCAAGGTTTTAGAACCAGAGGGCAAAATAGAACTTGAAAGAATTCACTGATCACCTCTTGAAAAAGATCCCCAAAAGAAAACTCCTAGAAATGTTATAATCAGGTTCTGGAGTCCCCAGATTGAGGAGAAAATATTATAAGCTGCCAAGAAGAAACAATTTGAATACTGTGGAAACACAATTAGAATAACCCAGGATCTAGCAGCTTCTACATTAAGGGATCGAAGGGCCTGGAATGGAATATTCTGGAGATCAAGGGAGCTAGGATTGAAATCAAGAATCACCTACCCAGCAAAACTGAGTGTAATGTTCCAGGGGAAAATATGGTCAGTCAGTGAGGTGGAGGACTTTCAAACATTCTTGCTGAAAAAACCAGAACTGAAAAGAAAATTTGACACTCACTTTATTTTGGCTCATTTCATACATTTCTTACTAGGCTTTTCTGAAATCATTCCCTTCATCATTTCTCACAGCACAAAAGTATCCCAACACATTCATATGCCTTAAGTTGCTCAGCAATTCCACAACTGATAAGCATCCCCCCAGTTTCCAAGTCTTTGTCATTCATTATTTAAAAGAAGAAAAGAGCTGGTATAAATATTTCTGTACATATGTACCCTTTCCCTCTTCGATCTCTTTGGGGTATAGCCTTAGTATGCAGCAACACTGGGTTAAAATAAATGTATGATTTAATAGCTTTTTGTGAGTAGTTCTAAGCAGCTTTCCAGAATGGATGAGCTAATTCACAGTTCCACCAATTGTGCATTTATTTGCATACCTATTTCCCCACACCTCCTCCAGCATTTGTCATTTTCTTTTTGTCATCTTAGCTAATTTGATGGATGTAAGGTTGTACATCAGAGTTATTTAATTTGCATATTTCTCATTATTAGTATTTAGAGCATTTTGTCATATGGCTATTGATAGCCATTCCTTCCTCTGAAAGCAGCCTATGATCATTGGTCATTTGGGAAATGGCTTTTTCTTATAAACATGATTCAGCTCCTGACATATTTATTCATTTATCAAAGAAATGTGATGCAAAGATTTCTTCCCAGTTTCTTGCTTTTCTTCTACTTTTGGTTGTGCTTGTTTTGTTCATTTATTAAGGGAGTTCACTTATGGCTTGTTCATTTTCTTTTGCTAAGATAAAGGTTATTTAAGTATTCTCTTTTCTGTCCTGATATGGGCAATTTATATTTTTATAAATATTCACCCATTTCATTATCAGTTTAATCACCATATAGTTGGACAAAACAGTTCTTAAAAATTGCTTCTCTTTTTTGACTTGATACTGATAATTTGGTTTTCTTTTTTATTTTAAGCAAATTATACAATAGTGTATTCTACTTGTTTGTTTTTTCAAATAGCTCCTGGTTTTCTTATTAGTCCAATGATTTTCTTTTACTTTCAATTTTGTTCATCTCTCCTTTGATTTTCAGGATTTCTATTTTGGTGTTTAATTGGGGGGGGGGGTTAACTTCCAGTTTTTGAATTGTTTTAGTTGTTTGCCCAATTCAACGATCTGTTATTTCTCTTTTATTGATGTAAGAGTTTAGTTTGTTTTTTTTTTACTTATGTACTGCTTTGGTTATATCTTACAAATTTTGTATGTTGGTTCATTGTTGTCATTATGTTTAATAAAATTATTTCTATGATTTGCTCTTTGAATTCTTTAAAATTAAGTTATTTAGATTTCCAATTAATTTCAATCTATGCTTCAAAGGCCCTTTATTGAATATAATTTTTATTGCATAATGGTCATAAAAATGCACTTAAGATTTCAACTTTTCTACATATTTCTGAGATTTTTATGTCCTAATAAATGACCAATTTTTGTGAAGTTCCCATGCACAGCTGATACAGATATATTCCTTTCTATTTAAATTCTGTATACACCAAAGATCCATCATATCTAATTTTTCTAAAATTGTGTTAAATCTCCTTAATTTGTTTATTTTATGGCTAGATTCATCTAGGTCTGAGAGGGGTAAATGGAAGTCCCCAAACATTATAGCTTTATTGCCTATTTCCTCCTATAATCCATTTAACTTCTTCTTTGAGAATTTAGATGCTATCCATTTGGTACACCACATTTAGTACTGATATCAATCCATTTTGGGATACCTTTTAGTAAAATGCAATCTCCTTTATCTCTTCTAATTAGGCCTATTTTGGCTTTTGCTTTGTCTGAAAGGATAATTGCTGCCCCTGCCTCTTTTATTTAAGACTAATTACATAAGAGATTTTCCTCCAGCCCCTTATTTTAACTCTATGTGTATCTTTCTGTTCCAAGTGTTTCTTGTAAACAACTATTTTGTTGTAATGTAACAGTAATGGGATTTAAAGATCCCCTTGTACTGGCAAGTAAACAGGTACTTAGCACTTAGTTTCAAGTTAATTATATCAAGCCCTTGTTAAGAAACATAAGGTATGAAGCCCTGTTGCTGACATATCAGGAAGGGGTTCAACAGGGAGTAGCTAATACTGTATATAAGGAAAAGCCCAAGCTGGAGAGTCAGAACTTCTTGGAGTAAGCCAAGTAGAGGCTGAGGAGGAGAGGCCCAGGCTTGAGAAAGTGATTTTGATTTTGAGAACAGAGCTTATGGTGGTAGAGCTTCTTCTGAGAGCCAGCCAGAACTTCTTCTGGGAGCTTCTAAGAACCAACTGGAGCTGCTGAGGACTTCTGAGGGCCAGCTGGAGCTGCCAGAGGAAGCATGACTGTTGTGTAAGTACTTTGTCTTTTTTGGGTCTGTGTTGATTTCACAGGTAGAAAGTGAACTGATGAGGATGCCAGTAATGTGCATGAATATTATTGTGGCTTAGTAAAGCTTTATCTTCCCAGGCACAGAAACCGTGAAGTACCTGAGGTGGATGAGACACTGTGAGCTTCAGTATAGAACAGGAACTGCACAGAGAGCTGGACAAGGAACTGGGAGCTGTCTGCCTTTGAACTCAGGGGGCAGTTGGTTAGATGCAGGCAAGAGCTGGGACCATGGAAGAGGAACCATGGAAGCTGAAAGACTGCCTCAAGTCAAGCTAAAAAGACCTCTCCTTGGGTATTTAATGCTGACTGATGAGATTGTAAGTTACTTGTGACCCTAGGGGTGGATGGCCTTTGTACTTTCCACTACCCCTTAAGATGGTACTCAGTAGTGACTGATGATATTGTAACTTAACTGCACCCCCTTGGTGGAGGACACTGACCTTTGTGTCAATTAAGGAGGCTTGCCTTATCACTAAAGAGGCCACTTTAGTGATAAGTTGTTAAGCCATAACATTGTAAATGCTGTATTTTAATTTCTGTGAATATTTTGTTTTGGTTTGTTATTGAATAAATGGAGAGTTCACTGTACTGTGTAATCAGAACCTTGAAAGCTATACACAACAGCAGTCCTCTCCTTGGCTTTACAACTCTGTTCCTAATCCATTTTGATATTCTCTTCCATTTTATGATGAGTTGGTCCTATTTACATTCAGTTATGATTGCTGTTTACCTCCATTCTATTCTATTCATCCTTTTCCTTTTTTGCCCTGTTTCTTCTTTAAGCGTCCATTCTGTCTCTTGGCATTCTCATTTAATCTCCTCTCCCATCCTCTTAACCCTTTTCTCTCCTATTTTCTTATTGGGTAGGATGAATTTCTATACCCAACTGTGCATATATGTATTCTTCCCTCCTTAAGCCTGTTCAGATGATAAACTGCCTAATTCTCACTATCCCACCTTCCACTGCATAAACTTTCATGTTCCATTTATTTGAGATAATTTTGCCTATTCTTCATTTCCCTTTCCCTGTTCCCAGTGCATTCCTCTTCCTCACTCTTCCATTTGTCTTTTGAGGTCTTCCAAACATAGATTCATGCCCACGTTCTCTGTCTAATTAGATACTTGGTAAGGATAAAGTTCTGGAGGATTAAGATATAAATAATTTAACCTTTTCTAGTTAGTCCCTTATGATTTCTCACACATTATTTACCTTTTCATACTTGACCCTTGTGTCTGACGGTCAAATTTTCTATTCAGTTCTGTTCTTTTCCTCAAAGAAGCATGAAAATTCTCCAATTAATTAAATGTCTATTTTTCCCCCATAAGACTATGCTCAGTTTTGCTGGGTATTTTCAAGTCACTGTCTTCTGTTCTGTATATTAAGCTTTTCTGTCACTATAGTAGTTCTTTATGGTCAAGTTCCTCTTTTGTTTGCTCATTCTTCCAGACTACTTCTTGACTTTGAACTCAATGTTGCATTAGGCTCTGCTCATTTCAGGGGGGAGGGAGTAGGAGTAGGTTAGGAACCCACCCTGGCCTATCAGGATGTCCAGTTTGAGCTTCTGCTGCTTTCACAGCTCAGTCTGGGATCCTGCAAGTTTTCAGTGCTTTCAAAGTAGTGCGATCCAGGGAGAAGTCTGTTTACTGCCCTCCTGATCTGAGCTTGGCAAGCTCTTGACCCAGATTTGGGTCTGTTGGCTTATATGTGACTGAATTTCAGTAGACTGTTAGACTCAATCACTATTTGCCCTCTGGGAAGTTCAGAGCAAGTTTTGCAGGCTCAGAGCAAATGAACTGCTTAGTCCACTTTGGTCTTGTTTCTTACCCTGGTTTTTCCACCAGATTTCTATGCTGGGTCAAGGGTTTGAACTGAGTCACCTCTCAGCTCCTGGGCCCAAAGCCATACAATTAAGTTTCTGAAATTTGTTTTAGGTTCAGTACTCTGCTAGGGTCCTGAGCTTGGTTTCAGCCACTCCTCTTTGTCCTGGATCTATAACCCAGAACTGGGTAACAGGTGACAGAGTTGGCACAAGGCATATATTCCTGCTCCTAGTACTAGCTCAGGGGTTCCCCTGGGATCTCTCTGTCTTGGTTCCTCCTGCACTAGTGTTCTCTCTTGCCATACCTGAGCACTGTAATGCTCCTGGTCCAACCACTGCTGTTACTGCCATACTGTGCTCCTGGTTAGCTCCTACCCCAGTGGCCAAAAACATATTTGTCTTCCTCAGCTGACCTGGACTACAAAAACTCACTGTGACTTTTTCTTGGCTTTCCTGATCAGAATTTGGCTCAGCATATGGATGAGATGTGTTGGCATAGCTAGGTAAAAATGCTCACATTCTGCCATACTTACTCTGCCCCTTGTAGCCCTTAAAATACCAGGGTGAAAAGTTTGTATTATCCCAATGAAAGCCACTGAAAACTTTTAACCAGGGGAGTAGCACAGCCAAACTAAAGCTTGAAGATTATTTCTGTAGCTATACAGAAGCTGCATGAAAAAACCATTGGAACAGAGAAAGACAGGAAGCAAAGGTAAGAATTTGTATACTACTACTATAGGAGGCAAGAGGTGAAAGGTACCTAAATGAAGGTGTTGACTGTTTTAAAGGCTAGAAAACTAGAGAGAAGGTGAAAGATACTAGAGATAGTACAAAGAAATAGAACTGACTTAACCTGGCACAAGAAAGGAAAAGTTAAGGATAATTTAGGTTACAGAATAAGTAACTAGAAAGATAGTAGTAGTGCCCTTTAAAGAATAAAATGGGCAATCTAGAGGGAAAGATGTAAGTACTATTTTGGACATATTTTGAAATGCCAACGGGCCCGCGAGGCAGAGATGATAAGCATATATCTAGTGATGTATCGAGTTCAGAATAGAGATAAAATCAGATACATAGATTTGGGAGTCATCTGTATAGAGATGATATCTGAACTAAAAGGATCACCAACCAAAGAGGCAGAATGAGAAGATGAGAAGTTCTAGAACACAACCTTAAGAAACATCCATTGTCAAGGGGCAAGAGATTGATGATTTATCAATTAAAGAAACTGAAGCATGGTCAAATGGGTAGAAGAACACAAGAGAACTATGTCAGGAAAGCCAAGAGAGAAGAGAGAATTCTGGATGGAAGTGGTAGGTCAAAAATATTAAAAGCTATCCATGGGTCAAGGAGAACAAATACTAAGAAAAGAGCCCTGGATTTAGCAATTAAGAAATCACTGATGATTTTAGTGAACTTATTTCAATAGAGCAATGGAGTTAGAGCCTGCTTTTAAGAGGTTGGGAAGTGGTTGGCAGAGTAGATGGAACAAAATCAACAACTCTAGGAGTTTTGAAGAGAAAAGCAAAACTTATATAGACTGGGACCTTGAGCTCATAGTAAAGTACAGGTTTTTGAAGAATGAGGAAGAACTTTTTATGTTTATAAAGAAGGAACTAGTAGAAAAGAATGATCAGTAGTACAAGCTCCTGAATCAGAGATTAGGTCAGGGGAACAAGTAGATGTGTTTACTCTGAAAAGGCAAGTGGAATAAAGCAGGATAGAATGGACAAAGTTGTACAGGTATTTTGAGGTGTGAAATGAGGGAGATGAGGCAGTTTATAACAGATGGTTCTCAATTATCTCAGTAAAGTAGGTGAGGTGATGAGAAAGAACGTGATAGGTGAGGCATTGGAGAATCAAAGAGAAAAAACATATGACAAAGGAACTTTGAATATGACAATCAATCAAAGATAAATACAGGATAACCATGCAAGAGTGAGGCCTAGTTGAGATTAAGGCATATGAATTCATAGTAGATCCACTCAACATCATTATATGACATTGTCCAGTAGTATTCGCAGCATGCAAAAGAAGGTAGATGGTAGGATTGTCTCAGGGTTGAGGATTGGTAGGATGTGAATGGCAACAGGATAAGAGAACAAAGGACTGAAGCAGAAAAAACAGCGACATTTTGTTTTACACAAAACAATTAAATATGCAATATGGAGCCTATCTCGGCCTACAGATGACAAGCTACAAAACCTGGCAAAAACACACATACCTAAAAACGAAGGAATGGTGATGTTTCGAATTCTATGAGGCTTAAACCAGTCCCTACAAGACATTTTCAGCTGTTATGGCTTATGTAAGACGCATATGTACATTTAGGGTAGAAAGGTTAATTATAGTTTAACATGCCTTCCCCCTAAGAAAGGTCATCAGCTAACAAGTAATAGACAGAATATTAAAAAACATTTTTTTAAAGCTAGCCTCTTTAACAAAATAAGAAAAGGAAAATTCAAAATGTGAATCAATTTTTAATTCAATTAAACTTTATTCTTCCTTCAATACTCCTTTGTACCCTTTTAAACACACATACATATCTGTCTTTTAGAGATGAGATAGTAAGGAACATAAGCCATAATTTTAGTTTACAAACCACTGAAAAAGACATAATCTATTTATATTATTCTTTATATCACTGAATATTTCTATATTGTAACAGTGTGCAAAGTGCCATCCAGAGTATCTTCAAAATACAGACTTGTTCTCTAGGCACTTATCACTACAACTTTACTGAAAGTGGTCTTATAAAAACAATGACTATTTAATTCAATTCTTATAAAATTGTGCAAAATGTACAATGAATCATAGTTTATCATGAATATTAATTTTATCAAGCTACTGTCTGATTATCAAGGAAGATTAACAGCTTTTATAAGTCAATAATAAGTAAAAGAATGGACACAACTCAAATTTCTCTCCTTTGCTTTCTGTTCTGATAGAATTGTTAATTACTGACCTTTTCTTTCAAGGCTCAGATCAATTGTCTTCTCCACCAAACTTTTCCTGGTTCCCCCAGATAAGAGTTCTTTTCCGTCTCAAATATTTTATAGCACTTTTCCTGATATGACCTCCTTAAGCAATGTATTTTGTTCACTCTTTTGTGTAAATTATACGGTAAAACAGAAATTAACTATTCTAGCACTGGTTTCCAGTAGTGAACTTATTTTAGTTAACTTATTTCAATTAACTAAATTTCTATAAACTAAATTTCCTGCAAAATATACCTAGAACAGTGGTTCTCAACCTTCCTAATGCCTCGAACAGCCTGGAGACGGATAGAGGAGAGTGGTGTCTCAGTTCCTAAGACCATCGGAATTAACTGCTGACTAGAACAACGTGGGTTCTAATAGAGCAGAATTGTCAGCTGAAGCAGGGTTTCAACACATGAAATCACAAAAAGAATTCTAATTTTATTGTTTGTGGGCATCTCAAAACAAATATATTTGAAAGAAGAAAAATAAATTAAAAACAGTAGATTTAAGTAGCAATAGCTACTTAAAATAAAGAATGACTATTTTTTAAAGCAGTCAATCATACTAAAGTAATATGGTTCATTTGTTCCGGGTATTTTTTGTTTGGTTTTACAAACTTTCAAGCTGTAATTTCATCAGAGACAACGAAGCTGAGGGAAAGGAAAAGAGGAAGAAAGAGGAATATGTTGGCTGAAGAAGTCACAGTAACAGCCAACAGGCATTAGAGCTCTTCATACTGCTACAAGATTTTGCGAATTCAACAAGGGTTATTTATATATTAGAGACCTCAAGAATACACAGAAACTGCATTCATATCTAACAGTTACTTTAACTAAATCCACTAAACTTGTAGGATTTACCAGATAAGTCGAAAATTAGTTGTTGAAATAGTTGAGTCCTCCATTACTTTCACAGTTCTGGTCTGCATCAGTAAAAGTAAAAACTAGGTAAGTCTATTACCAACTTGCTTCCTTCTTTCTAGACATTTAAGTACTACTTAAGTAGTTACTACTGGGAGGAAACTGTATATCCCTTAACTTTTTAATTAGCAAAGGGGAAAGCTTTCTGAAGTTTTGACATAAGAACCAGGAATTTCTAGCTAAATGGTTGTAATAACTTTCTACAGCAGCATATGAAAGTAAGCATTACCCTTCCAAAGGAGTAATAATAGTTGGCATCTACACAGCACTTTACTTAGATTTTCTCATTTGAGCCTCAAAACAACCTAAATGAAGGCAGGTACTACAGGAATTACTAGTTCCATACCATAGGTGAGGAAACAAATTTAAAGAGATGAAATAAATTGCTCAGGGCGATATGATTAGTGTCAATGGCGACATTTGAATCCAGATCTTCTTTACTCAGCATCCAGTATTCTATTTATTACAAAATACTTCTTAAACAAAAAGTATCTTCCAAATCCTGAATAAGGACAATAAGGCTTTTTTTCTCTCCAACAGAACGCACTAATTACAATACTGCAGAAGCTAGAGGATAAAATATACACAGAAGAAAATTACAAATTCGTGCTTGCTCCAAGTGACACTTTTTAAATGAACTTACAAGTCTGAAACCATATGTTACAAAAACCTAGTAAATCCATTACACATTCCAAAATACAGGTCTAAATTTACAAGCTGTATGGCTAACAGCTCAAAATCACATTATCAAGTTCCATTAAAAAAAAAAAAGCCAGTTGCAAGCAAAGTTAGTTAAAACACTTTCAAAGGATCCTTCCAAATACATCCTGTCAAACAGCTTTAATGGCATTACCTCTAGTTCCAAAGTACAGAAACAATTCCCGAAAGCGATTTACCGGAGGCTGCGCTACTGCCGATTTTCCCGGTCCCCCAGTTTTCCCCGCCCCCCTGGATTCAGAACGAAAACTCTGCTCCCAGCTGGACGGACCCCGAGGGTCCGAAGTGAAACTGGTCACGTGAGTAACTCCTGACTGCTCGAGCGAAGCCTCGACCTTCAGACTGGAAAAAAATTAAGTCGGGGCAATCCCCCCCTCCCCCCCTACCCGCCCAAGCCCCTCACAAAGAACAAGCCCACGCCGCTCTCCAGAAAGCCCCAAAGGGCCACCCCGGGGTGCCAGATCCCGCCGGGAACCGCACCAGATACTAACCGCTGCTACTCTGGCAACTAACTTCCGGCGGAGCGTGCGGGCACAGACGGGCCAAGTTCTACGCCAAAGGGCCGCCTGGAGAAGGACCCCCGGGGCGGGCGCAGAGAGAGGGGCGGGGACCGGAGGCTGAACAAAGAGCGGGGGTGGGGGAGGGGAGGGAGGTGTCACTGGGGACGGACGGACGGAGGGACAGAAGCCTCCCTCACCAGGGCGCCCCTAACCCCCTCCCCACTCTCCCCCTCTGGAAGGCAGTTAGCCTGCTCTCGCTCCCCGGACACTCAGAGGTAGTGACCCAATTCCGCGAGGATCCACGAGCGGGGCGCTAGAGCTCACGTGGCTGGGGATGGCGGCTTCGGCCCCAGCAGGGTCAAATGTGTCCGTCAAGCCTTCTCTCCCTCCGCCTCCGCGTACGCGACTCGCGCCCTGCGCGCGTGCGCCCCGCCGCCTCGCTCACTTCTCCCTGTGCCCCTTTTATTGTCGCCCACCAACACCTCGGGGCACGTGACGGGCCAGGGCGGGACTGGGAGCGCGTGCTCGCCAACCCCCGCTCTGGTCGGTCTGGTCCTACATGCACGTGCAGTTCAGACAGTCTCATAGGCTGCGGAGACGGGACCAAGCTTTGGGGCGCTGCTGGACTGCAGCCTAGGGTAAGATTCACTGACCCCAGGGGAGCTGTCCACTGTGGGAAACCGAGGAGGACTGTGGACTGCGGCACAAGACCAAGAGGGTGGAAAGTTGCATCCAAATGGAGTTCAGCTTTCTGCTTGGTTCTTAACGCTGCTTAAAAAAGAGGCTTGCCTGCCTTGGGGAGGGAGGCGAGAAAATTTGGATCTCAAAATCTTACGGAAATAAATGTTGAAAACTAAAAATAAATTATTTAATATTTTTAAAAATCGGGTTGCCATTATTTTTTTAAAAATGATCGGGGTTCAAATACATATGTCAATTTGGACAAATCATTTCCCCTCCTTACCTAGGCCTCGTTTTCTTCATCTGTCAAATGAGGGAGTTGGACCAGAAGATGGCTTCCCAGGGCCACATCTCAGATTTCCTAATTATGACCTTTCTGCAGTAATGTTCTGGTAGAGTAAGCTTGAGAGTGGAATCGAAACTTCCCCGGACAGCTTCACCCTACCGTTGCTTTGTTAAGCAGGAAAACTAGCTTAATCTGTATTAAGCAAAGTGATCTGTTTGGTTTTGCTTTAGCAATGCAAAAGGAAAAACAAATGTAAACAAGACAACCTAGGAAGACTAAATTTTGGGATTTTTTTCTCCCAAGGAGA
>CM053587.1:174949536-175008774 GCA_028646515.1 Pseudochirops corinnae | reverse complement strand
GCATGGGTGATGAGGGAGGAGGAGAAAGAATCTGGAATCTGGAGTTCCATAATCATATGTTATGAATGTGTATCTATCTATCTATCTATCTATCTATCTATCTATTTATCTATCTATCTATATATGCAATTATTATTATTATTATTGACTACATCCAACTGGAACTTGAGATACACAGGCACTGTGGTTGTGAGATTCATCTTGCCCTACCGAAAAGTGACATAGGAGAGAATAGAGTGGGGGAGGGGTGATACACTGGGATGGTTGTTTTGGGGCAGTGGGTGGGGGAAAAAGGGGGAGAAAATATGTAACTCAAAATCTTGTGGAAATGAATGATGCAAACTAAAATAAAATTTAAAAAAAAATCAAATATAGGATCTGCAAATACCTTCACATTAAATATTGGTCAGGTTATAAAGAAAGATTATAACTCATGGCATGAACGAGGGCAAAGAGGAAACAAAACAAGAAAAAGAAAGAGAGCAAGTAGTTTGCTTCAATCAGCATTCAAATTCTATCTCTGGATGGGGACATCTCTTTCCATCATGAGTCTTTTAGAGTTGTCTTATAACTTTGTGTTTCTTAGAAGAGCCCAGTCTATCAAATTTGGCCATCAAACATATGTTGTGCTATAATCATGTACAAATTTCTCCTGGTTCTGTTCTTCTCACTCAACATCAGTTTGTATAAGTCTCTCCAGGTTATTATGAAGTCTGTCTGCTCCTCATTTCTTATAGCACAATAGTATTCCATTACATTCATATATCACAACTTGTTTAGCCATTCTCCAATTGATGAGCATCCCCTTGATTTCCAATTCTTGGCCACCACAAAAAGAGCAGCTATAAATATTTTTGTACATACAGAACCTCTTCCCACTTCTATGATCTCTTTGGGATACAACCTAGAAGTGGTATTGCTGGGTCAAAGGGTATGCACTTATTTATAGCCCTTTGGACACAGTTCCAGGTTGCTCTCCAGAATGGTTCAATCAGTTCACAACTCTACCAACAATGCATTAGTGTTCCAATTTTTCCACATCCTCTCCAGCATTTATCATTTTCCTGCTTTGTCATCTTAGCCAATCTGATCAGTGAGATGTGCTACCTCAGAGTTGTTTTGATTTGCATTTCTCAAATCAATAGCGATTTAGAGCATTTTTGCATATGCTTATAGATATCTTTAATTTCTTCCTCTGAAAACTGCCTGTTCATATCCTTTGACCATTTACAAGAATGACTTGTATTCTTATAGATTTGACTCAGTTCCCTGTATATTTTAGAAATGAGGCCTTTATCAAAGAAACTGGTTGTAAAAATTCTTTCCCAATTTCCCACTTCCATCTTAATCTTGGTTACATTGGCTTTGTTTGTACAGAAACTTTTCAATTTAATGTAATCAAAATTATCCATTTTGCATTTCATAATGCTCTCTAACTCTTGCTTGGTCATAAAATCTTCCCTTCTCCATAAATCTGACAGGCAAACTATTCCTTGCTTTCCCAGATTACTTACAGTATTCGCCTTTATAACTAGATAGTGTACCCATTTAGACTTGATTTTGGTATATGGTGTTAGATATTGGTGTATGCTCACTTTCTACCATACTATATTCCAGTTTTCCCAGCAGTTTTTGTCAAATGGTGAGTTCTTATCCCTAAAACCAGGATCTTTGGGTTTATCAAAGACTGATGAGTCTTGTGTACCCAATCTATTCCATTGATCCACTACTCTATGCCTCAACCAGTACTAAGTAGTTTTGATGACTGCTGCTTTATAATACAGATTAAAATCTGGTATGGCTAGGCCACCTTCCCTAGCATTTCTTTTCATTAATTCCCTTGATATTCTGGACCTTTTGTCCAGATTTTTTCTAGCTCTATAAAGTAATTTTTTGGTAGATTGATTGGTATGGCTATAAATATGTAACTTATTTTGGGTAAAATTGTCATTTTTATTATATTAGCTCTACCCAACCATGAGCAACTGATGTTTTTCCAATTGGTTAGATCTGACTTTATTTGTGTGAAAAGTGTTTTGTAGTTGTGTTCATATGGGTCCTGGGTTTGTTTTGGCAGGTAGATTCCCAAATATTTTATAATGAATATGGTAACTATAAATGGGGTTTCTCTTACTAGCTCTTGCTGTTGGATTTTGATAGAAATATATAGGAATGCCGAGGATCTATGTGGGTTTATTTTGCCAAATTTATTTATTGTCTCAAGTAGTTTTTTACTTGAATCTCTAGGATTCTCTAAATATATCATCACATCATCTGTGAAGATTGATAGCTTAGTCTCTTCTTTGCCTAATTTGATTCCTTCGATTTCTTTTTCTTCTCTTAGTACCACTGCTAACATTTCTAGTACCAAATTGAATAAGAAGGGTGATAATGGACATCCTTGTTTTACCCTATTGTAAATGCTCCTAGCTTATCTCCATTACATATAATACTTGCTGATGGTTTTAGATTGATGCTACTTATTATTTTAAGGAAGACTCTATTCCTATACTTTCTAATGTTTTTAATAGGAATGGGAGTTGTATTTTGTCAAAAGCCTTTTCTGCATCTATTGAGATAATCATATGGTTTCTGCTAGTTTTATTGTTGATATGATCCATTATACTGATGGTTTTTATGTTTCTCTTGAGTCTTGTATTAGGAGATCACATTTTCCATTGAGCTCTGGCTTTTTCATCAGGAAACTCTGGAAGTCCCTTATTTCATTAAATGACCATCTCCTTGCCTGAAAGATTATGCTTAGTTTTGCTGGGTAGTTGATCCTTGGTTGCAGTCCTAGCTCTTTTGCCTTACAAAATATCAAATTCCAATCCCTTTGATCTTTTAATGTAGCAGCTGCTAGGTCCTGTGTAATCCTGACTGTAGTTCCACAATATTTGAATTGTTTCTTTCTGGCTACTTGCAGCATTTTCTCCTTGACCTTGTAATTCTGGAATTTGGCTACTATATTTCTTGGAGGTCTGGGCTTTCAGAGTTAAGGAGGGAGAATGGAGTAGCTAGGGTTTACTCTGCCATCTTGGCTCCTGGAAGTTCAGGTAGGTGATTTTTAGGCATCCAGGCTGCAAGCTGATAGCCCCACAAGAAGCTGCTTCCACAGGCCCTGTGCTTTCTCTTTCCCAACTCTGAGTGTTACTCTGGTGAGTCAGGTGGTGAGATGTCTTCAAATTGCCCTTGGGGTGGGTGGATCCGCTAGTTGGGGCACGCTCTCACTCTCTTGTGCTCTGCTCTCGGGTCCACCCTGGTGCAGCCCCATGTGCTCTGCACTCCCTCTGCCCAGACCTACATGGGCACTTTCTTGGGCTGGGAATCTGCCATGCTCTGTCTCCCAATAGATTCTGTCACTCTAAAATCCATTCAGACTCACTTTTTAGAGGTTAGTGACAGAATTCATGGAGGATCTCAGAAAAAAACCACACTATGTTTTTCCAATAATACAAAGATAAAGATTAGCGCCCCCCACTATTCTATGACATAGAAATGCCAACAGCAGCAATAGACAAATGAAATTAAAAGCAAGAATGTTGGCAAAGAGGAGACAAAATTATCTTTCTTTCTAAATGATAATAGTGGCATACCTAGAGAATGCCAGAGGATCAGTAAAAAAATCAATTTGAATAATAGTTTTAGTAAAGTAGCAACATAGAAAGTAAATCCACAACAACCATCAGCATCTCTAACTAACCTTAACAAAAACCAGGAAGAAATAAATAATGGGATCTATCACTCAAAATAATTATGAAATACATGAAAAACCTGGTAGTCAGTCTACCAAGACACACTTAAAATATATAAAAAACAATAACACTTTTTAAAGAAGAGGCCTACAAACTATAGTCCTACACCAAATTGAGCACATCTGCCATTTTGAATGGTGAACTAAAAATGTTTTTTTTATATTTTAAAAGTTTTTATTTTACTCAAAAATATAAAGAACATTCTTCACTCTTGGACCTTATAAAAACAGGCAGAAGGTGGGATTTGACTCTTGAGCATAGTTTAGTTTGTCAGCCCTTGCTTTAGAGACATAAAGCATAACCTTGCTTAAATTATAGTTAGATTTCACCAAAATTATTGAAAAATAATTCTACCAAATTACTTCACAGATTTATTGCTACACCAATCAAACTCCTTCATGGAGCCCCAAAAAATAATAACAAAATTCCTTTGGAGGAACAAAAGGTAGAGTATCTTAAGGGAAATAATTTTTCTTAAGTAAGAATAAAGAAAGAGTTGTACTTTCAGGCTCTGAATTATCCTATAAAGCAGTAATCACCACAACTATTTGGTACCAGTTAAAAAAATTAAAAAGTAGCTCAGTGGAATGGACTAGACAAATAAGAATCAGAAACAATCAAGCTCAACAACATCCATATTCAAAAAACCTAAGAGCATAAATGACTTTGGGAGGGGGGGAATTCTTTATGTAACAAGAACTACCGGAAAACTGTAATGCAGTATAGAAAAAAAAAATTTAGACTGGTAATGTGGAAAATATGCTAGATTTGGAGTCAGATAAATAGTATTCAGTTCTCATCTTGGCTAATTGATGTATGACTTTGTAAAAGTCAATGAACTCCTGTGGACCTCAGTTTCTTCATCTATAAAATGGGAGTGTTGGACTAGACAATCTCCAAGGTTCCTTTCAACTCAGAAATTGAACTCAATATGTTTTCCCCAGAAAAAATCTCTACCCCTGCTATTACTTTCCAAGGCAAGAGCATCCTCTCAGTTTCTCATGAACCCAACCTAAGTGTCATATTGAACTCTTCATTATCTCTTACCCATCCCCACAATGGACTACTGCAATAGCCTGCTGGTGGGTTCTCCCTGTCTCATTTCCCACCATCTTCAGTCCTTCAACCCAGCTTTCATTTAGCTGCCAAAGTGATTTTTCTAAAGTGTGGATCCAACCATGTTATCCCCCTACTCAGTAAACTCCAGTGATTCCCTATCCCTTCCAAAATCAAATATGAAATGCTCTGTTTAGTGTTTAAAGTAATTAAAAATCAACGCTTCCCCACACTCCTCCCTCTCAACCTTTCCAGTGTTCTTATACCTCACTGCCTACCACATCTTCTTCGATCCAGTGAGACTGTTCCTTGAACAAGACTCCATATCTCAGCTTTGGGCATTTTCTCTGGCTATCCTCCATGCTTGGAAGAAAGCCAGTGGCTTCCCTAGTTTCCTTCAAGTTGTAACTAAAAATCCCATCTTTTACACACCACCTTTCCCAACCCCTCTTATTTCTGGTGTCTTCCTTCTTTTAAATATTTCCTATTTATCCTGCATGTGTGTCTATGTATATGTATATGTGTGTGTGAATGTGTGTGTGTCCCTGGCACATAGTAAGTGAAGTAACTAACTCCATTTGATCCTGTATTTATCCTTACTTTAACTATGTGATGACTTAGACATTTACTGCAGGACAAGCTTTAAGCAAACTTCTGTTTCAGTGTCTCCCTTCAGCCAATTCAAGTTTTATGACTAAAAAAGAAAACTCAGGCTGATAGGTCAAGGAAGTTGTCCCCTTCTTTTTATCCTATCAGATAAAGCACATAGTAGGTTCATTAACCACTGATAAAGAAGGTACTGCTTCCTTTGGTGTAGTGTAAATGACTTAAATGTTACGAAGACACATTCTTTCCTTTATAATGCAGTCTTCTCTTTTCTTGCAACAAGTCTTCTCTTTTCTTGTAACAAGTGCCTTTTCTTGCCTAATGTTGTACCTGCTCTGACCACACACACACACACACACACACACACACACACACACACACTATCTGTCAGAGTATCAGACACACATGCCCATTAACCACCAATGAAATGAGTCCCATCAAAGTGAATAAGTCAGTTTTCCTGTGTCTTTATCTTGTACTATATTATTTATTAACAATAGCTAGTCAGGACCCAAAGAAAACAACAACATGAATAAACAGTTCTCAAAAGAAGGATTACAAATAATTAACAACCATATGGAAGATTGTTCCAAATCACCAATAATAGGACTAATCAAATCAAAACACCTGAGATTTCACTTCATACCTAGAAAATTGGCAATATTGATGAAATATGGAAATAATATATATCTAATGGTGAAATTAGTTTTGCATAACTAAAAATACTTGTAATGGTTTTTATTTTCTTGCCTTCTCAATGGGAAGGTAAGGTGAAAGGAGTAAATTTGGAACTGAAAATAAAATTGAATTTTGATGAAAAAAGAAAGAATGTTAGAAGGGCTGCCAGAAGACAGACACACTAGTACACTGTATGGCCTTTCTGGAAAACTACTTGCAATGGAGAGAAACAGAGACAGAAAGAATGATAAAGAGAATAGAAAGAGAAATTAAAATGTTCATATTGTTGGATCCAAAGGTCTCACTGTTAATAAGAGGTCAATAAGGAAAAAAAAAGGTCCCACATAAACCAATTTATATAATTTTATTAGTCTTTTTAGTGAATTTGTGCAGGTCTTCATTACTTTATGCCTTGATTTTTTTTTTCCCCATATGCCTTCATTATTGCAGTAACCTTCTGGTAGGTCTACCTTCCTTGTCTCCCCCCACTCCAATCCATTCTCCTTTCAGCCATGAAAGTGATTTTTCTAAAGCTCATGTTGGGTCATGTCAATCCCTTAGTCAATAGATTTCAATGACTCCCTATCAAATACAAAACCCTCTATCATTTAAAGTCCTCTAAAACCTAGTCTCCTCCTTCCTTCCCATTTTATTTTCCACCGTGTACTCTTCCATCTAGTGACCCCTTGGCCTCCTTGTCTTTTGGTAACTAAGACACACCATTTTTTTGACTGGGAATTTTCTGTGGCTGTCCCCCATGTCTGGAACACTCTCCTTCCTCCACTCTGACTATTGACCTCCTTGGCTTCCTTCAAGTCCCAACTAAAATCCCACCTTCTACAGGATGCCTTCCCCAACCCCTCTTAATTCCAGTGCCTTCTCTCTTCTATTTCCTATTTATCTTGTCCATTACTTGCTTTGCATATATTTATTTGCATGTTGTCTCCCCTGTTAGAGTGTAAGCTCCTTGAAAGCAGGTACTAGCTTTTGTTTCTTTTTGTATTCCCAGTGCTTAGCATAGTGCCTGGTACATAATACTTAATAAATGTTTATTAATTGATTGATTGGTTACATATGTCATATGATCCCATTTCTTAGCAATTCTGAACCTGGATCACTGAACTGATTTCAGTCAGGCATGGACCAGAACAGAGGGGAAAACAGCATAGTATGATCCATGCTCTTGATGTTGGAAAAGCAGATTTCAAAGTTTTCAGAGAAAGAATATATTAGGGTTCCATAGCTTAAAATTCTACAAGGTAACTAAGTCCAAAAAGAATAAGATGTTATCCAGTCAGTTTCAATCTTTTCTGGATGTAAAGAGAAGTTTCAGAAAAGAATCTGATAATCATTAAATATCATTTTTTGGCCCTCAATAAGATCCAAAACTTGAACTAATAGATCAGGCTGCTTTGCTTTGCTTTAAAAATGTCCTTTCCTGGTCTGTACCTTGAAAGACTAGATAAGCTCGACAATGGGTATTCTCCCTGTTTGTGACAGGATGCCTAGAAATTCAGAATAATGGAATTTCTCTTCTCTTGGGGGCATACTCTATGGGGGGGGAGGGGACACAAACATCCTGAGATGGTAAATTCCAATTGACCCTACTTTGTCAATTGTCTTATAAACATATAGAGACCATAAATCTGGGATTGTCCAAAAATATATAAAATAACTTTGTTATTCTTGTATCAGGCTGTTAGAACTTAGGTTTTGGCTCTGTGCAGCACATATCTACTAGCTTTAAGGGAATAAATGATATAAATGTATATAACCTAGCCTGTTTTTCTCCTTTAACCAAACTTTCAGGTTGACAAATCAGAGGTGGTAAATTCTTATAAACAATAAACTTTTGTTGCAGTATATTTTAACTCATACAAAGAAAACATGAAGCAGGGGTGGTGGGGACAGGGGAGTTTAGGTCCAAGGATAGCACTGCATCTTATTCACTAGGACTCAAGGCTACAGCAAGAAAGGAATGATCTTGTGAGAGGCCACTCAGACTTGGCAAAGCTAGCCTATGCCAAGTTCTTATCACTTCTCAATAAATGGATGGAATACTCAAGTTTTTAGTTACATCCACACCAGAGTGACTTGATGAAATAGAAAAAAGGGTGATTGGCTGACATAAAAATGTATGTAACAGAGATAGCAGCTATATAGAGAAATCCATTGATTGAGTTGGTGAGACAAGTTTACAAGGTACTTGGGAATAAAAAACATGGCTGATTATTGGATAGAGTAGGAGGAAGCATAATCACTGTGCTTGAGAGTCTAGAAAAATGGATTTTATACTTAACTAGTTCCATGGTGAGGGGGGAAAAACATGATGGGAGAAATATATATGTGGTGAGACAGAGCACATATTTTGTAGGGGAGCACACAAAGAGAACTCAGAATATTTTAGATAAGTTGGCAAGGAGACTTTTTGTGTTACTCAACAAATTCCAATGGCTCCTTATCACCTCCAGGATCAAATAAAAAAAATCTCTGTTTGGCATTCAAAGCCCTTTAAAATTTGCCCCCTTCCCATCTTTTTAGTCTTATTACACCTTAAACCTTTCTCCCCTTTACATATTTTGCAAGCCAGGAATACCAGTTTCCTTATTTTCCCTCCATCTCTCAACTCCAGGTATTTTCTCTGACTGTCCCTCATACCTTGAATTTTCTCCTTCCTCATCTCTGCTATATTTTGTTTGCACAAGATGGTTTTCATGTTATCTCCTCCATTAGAAAGTGAGCTCCTTAAGAGCATGAACTATCTTTTGTACCCTCAGCATATAGCACAATGCCTGACACATAGTAGACTTTTAATACATGTTTACTGATTGACTAAATGATTTTCATATAACATGTGACTGACACTGATATAGTAAATACAAAGTCAAACTTCATAGAAGTTTTACAGTAAAATATATTCCTGTCATACAGAGATGTAAATATATATGTATGTGTGTATATATGTGTACATACATACATTTTGGTCACACACAGATGTAAATATATATGTGTGTATACATATATATACACATACATGTATATATATGTATATACATATATGTGTATATATATGCCTTCAGTGTCTACCAAGTGTGGAAGAAAAACTCTGTATTCTTTTTTTTTCCAACATATGTTAAAGACCATTTGTTAATGTATAAGCATTTCCTATTTTGGTGATTCTAGTGGAATATTAGGACCTAGAAAAATTCAAATACTCCACAAACTGCCCCAATAAAGCTTTAAAAAGGTACCAGTTTTAAAAAATGAGGAGAATCAGCCGTAGATTCCTCTGCCTAACCCAGGGCTTCACAGAATGATGATGAAGATCCTGCAGATCATGCAGATACCCTGAAGTTGAGAAGCCAGGGTAGGCAAAACAGCCACATAGGAACCAGAGAGGGGCTTCAGGTAAGTAGAATGAACAGGAGTAAGCCAAGCAGAACTCAGTTTGGGGGAGGGTTATTGGGGGGAGGGGTTGGTAGCCTGGGAATTCAGTGCCAGGAGGAAGTCTTAAGGCAGAGAATAATAGCCCAAGGTGACTCTGGAGCTTGATGGCAGAAGGGAGTATAGGAACTCCTAAGTGGGGAGCAGTCATAGGCAGAACCTTTCTAGGAGGGTGGCCTAGATACAGAAGTCTGAGGAAGAATGAGGCCCTAACCAGAGCTCAGCAGAGGGGCCCTTCTGAGTTCAGTGACAAGAACCCAACAGTAGGAGAAAGTCCCTAGATGGAGACCAATTTTCAGACCAAAAGTTAGAACAAAAGCACTGATCCATAGCAAGATGATACTCTATATAAAGGGGAGTGTAAAACCTTGAAGTGGTGGAATAGATGTTTTGTTAGGCTCTACATTTCTGAGATAACAACCCTAAAGGACGTGAACACAGTAAAGTAATATTCTATAATGTCATCTGAGGTAAAATTTTATAATTTGGCAAAACTCAATGATCATTGCCAGATATTATTGTCTAGGTTTAACATTTTCCCAAAGCCCTACTTGATCCATGACTTGGTACCAAAGGCAGCCCAGAGGTGACTTTTTTTTCAGTGGTGCCCAGAGTGTTTTTCGCTATCAGGGTTGTGCTATCAACGTCCAACTTCCTTAAAAACAAGAGGCTACAGAAATTATCCTTTCCTTCCCCTTCTTCCCTCTATTTCTTCTTTCACTCCAGTCTGTGGTGAAGAGGTAGATTTAATCTTTGCCGATGCTAAATATGTACACTTGGTCTCAGTTCCTTCCTCTGTCCCCACTGTCATCCCCAATGTCTCTCAAGTTCAAGGTCTTCCATTGTACAAGTACACCCACATCTCTGTCACCCTTAAAAAACCCTCATGTGATCTTATTTTCACAGGTTATAATCTCAAATCTTTTTTCTTCTTCTTAGCTAAACTTTTTGATAATGCTAATTCCTCTCCTGTCATTTTCATCTATACCCACTTCAATCTGGTTTCTCATGCAATCATTCAACCGAAACTACACTCTCCAGTTATTAGTGATCTTATAATTGCCAAACCTAATGGCCTTTTCTCATTCCTCATTCTTCTTGACTTCCTTATACCATTTGATATTATTGATCACCCTCCTCCTGAATATTGTCTCCTCTCTAGGGTTGGGTTTTTTGTTATTTCTTTTTGTACAATTCTTTCCTGGTTCTCCTCCCACTTTTCCAATTCCTTCTCACACTCCTTTGATGGTTCTCACTTAGCGTAGGCATTTCCTTCTGGGTCTTCCTTTCTTCCTGTACTCTCTCACCTCATCAGTGAAGTTGGTGGCCTCATGGAGGCACATTACATAGGACTGTAAGCCGGGAAAACAAGTTCAGATTCTCCTTCACGTACTTACTAGACTCAGTTTCCTCATTTATAGAATGGGGGCAATATTAGGGGCTGACAAGAGTCGCTGGGAGCGCAGCTTCAGACTGCGCCTCTTCCACGAAATCTTTTCCAATCCCGGAGTAGATGGAGCCTCTCGAAATTAGGTATTCACTTTGTATATATCTCATGCTTATTTGTTTATGTGTTGTCCCTCCTCCCGCCACCCAGAAAGGAAACTCCTCCAGGGGAGACTTATATTTTTGTCATCAGAGATCGGCACTTAAAAAGTACCCGATAAAATGTTCAATTATATCAAATCAAATCCTTTTGCTCCCATGATTTAAGGAGGGAAGGAAATCGGGTAGACACATCTGGAAAAGTACTTTGAACGATATGATCACGCAGCTAAAGCTGAAAGTTACCTCTGAGGCCATTTAATCTAATCTGGTCATTTTATAACCAGAAATCAAGTCCTAGTGAGGTTAAATAACCTGCCCAGGCTTGTGTAGCTAGTAAGCATCTGAGGCAGAACCTGAACCCAGATCCCTTCTTTCTGGTTTTCTTAAATTCCCAGACACTCAAAGAAGCCATGTCACTTGGCTTCTCTGCTCTTCCTGGAACCAAACACTTTCTCTCCAGACTGTGGATTTTCGCCGACTGTTCTTCACGCCTAGAACAACACCCCTCCTCTTCTCTGCCTCCTGGCTTCCTTGGAGTCTCAGCTAAATTCTCACCTTCTGCAAGAAGCCTTTCTCAGTCCTTCTACATCTCAGTTCCTCCCTCCAGAAACAATGCCCAGTTTATCCTGCATGTGTTTTATCTGTACCTAGTTGTTGGCAGGTGGTCTCCATTAGACTGAGCTCCTTGCTCTGAGGCAGCAAGGACTGCCTCGTGCCTTCCTAACTTGGTAAGAGACCAGAAAGGGGCCCATCGGGGCAAGGAGCATCTTGAGCATCTGTAGAGAATGAGCTCTGAGGTTCCCAAAGAATCCCGTCATCGCATTTGAATCCAACGACCTTAGGAGAAAGATCCCGTTATATCATAGTTGGCCCAGGGGCCGCATCTAGAAAACCAGAGTTCAAATCCTGCCTCAGATACTTGATAGTGTGTGGCCTCAGGCAAGTCCCTTAAAAAACAAAAAACAATTCCCCCATCTGCCTCAGTTTCCTCATTTGTAAAATAGAAGTAACTTCTCAGAGTTATGAGAATCAAATGTGATATTTATAAAGCGCTTTTGCAACCCTTAAAGACCTATAGCAATGCTACCGATCATTATTGTTTTTCCTATTTTACTATAGAGGAAAACGAGGCAGGCAGAGGGTAAGTGACTTGCTCAGGGCTCCCACAGGTGCTACGTGTCTAGGGCAGTGCTTGACCTCGTGACTCAAGGCCCAGCGAGCCCTCTCTCTGCTCCCAGACCAGGGAGGGAAGAGACGTAAAACGCCTCGCAGACTGGACGTAAAGCGCTCCGTAGATTTTAAGGCGCAAGCAGAGGCGTGCAGGTACGATTGCAGCAACCTCAGGGAGCCGACCGGATTTCTCGGCCCAGGTGATCCCTGACCCGGAAGCAGCCGCCCTCAGGGTTAATAGTTCCGGTTTCCCCGCGACTCTCGCTTGGATCTGTTCAGGCTCCTTCTTGTCTGGGAACCGGTGAAGAGGGCGAGTGGACCGTCCATGGCTGCAGCAGAGTCCGACAGTAGTCAGAAGCAGGTGAGGCGAAGACCCGGGAGCCGGAAGGGACCTGGTGGCTCCGCTCGGGCGTCCTTCTTCCTTCAGGTCCAAGTGACACCTCAGGCCGTAGCCCGAGCCCCACCTGGTCTCTGCGGATCCTGGCCTCGGGGGACAGGGCCTTTCTCCGTCTCTCCCTTTTCCCTCTCTTAAACCCTGAGCAGCCCAGTTAAATGGGACTGGACTGGCACTTCACTGCTCCGGCTCTCAGTTTCCTCATCTGTAAAACGGGCGTAAAATGCACCCACACTCTTGCGTGCGCGTGTGTGCAGCGTGCATACACTAAATTTGTAATGCATTGCTGATGCACACTGGATGAAACCCGTGAAAATGAGGGCTGTCGAACCCTATTAACAAAGTTGCCATGTCGGAAACCGTATCGGAGGTGACAGCTATATGATAGTTGTCGTGGAGAGAAGAACCCTTTTAAGGCATGTAATATCAAATGGCACTCATCTGCTTCTTGCTTTTTAGTGGGATTATTGGGCTAGAAATAATCCTGAAACACAGGCTTTGAATGCAATTGAACTGTGTATTTGTATTTCATGGACAAGTTTTTGTCTAAAACCTGTTCTGTTTTTTTCCCAGATTGATGAAATTGAAGCACTGTCGTCCATATATGGCGATGAGTGGTGTGTTATTGACGAAGCTACTAGAGTATTCTGTATTAAGATTAGTGATAATTTAGAAAAACCCAAATGGACACTCTGCTTGCAGGTATTTTTCCCTTTTCTTGTTAAGTTGCTGCACTTTCTTTGTTATGATTGCCCGGTATTTTTATGCTTTTTAAAAATAATTTCTCTTGCATGTTAAAATCTTTTTGTCAATTTTTGGTTGTATGTGGATAATTAAATTCCATATTATTCTTGAACGTTATGTTAAGTAATGGTTTAAACAGCTTTCTTTAATAAAATGAAAGAATTGGATGATTTAACATGTTTATATTTGTATTGACCTCATTTTTTATTTGAAAGAAACTTGAAAATTTCTGAGTATGCTAATTTGCTTACTAAATATTTAGCTTATTTTCAAGCACATATTTATCAAGATTTATTTTTTATTTGATGATTTTTATCTCATAATTATACGTGTACAAATATTTACATAAATATATAAGCATATATTATATATAAGCATATAGTAGTGTTTAGAAAAAAAATTGTGAAGTGCTAATCAACTGTACTTCTCTTTATGCCCTTGGCATTAGTGTAAATTCCTCAGTTATTCCCATCCTTTAAATTAAATCCAACAAACATTTATTAAGGGACACCTGTAAACTGGGCACTAGGCCAAATATTAGGGAGATAAAACAAAAAAAAAAACCTGTCTCTGCTCTCAGTGAATGTAAACAGGTATGAATGTAATTGACAGTTTGAAAATGAGGGAGAAAACAAACACTTAGAGATAAGGAATAAAACAGCCTTGAGGCAAGCCAGAGAGTCTGAAGGATATAGCTGAGATAGGAGTGCACTCCGGGGGATGAAATACTGCTTGGCAAAAGGCTGCACTCAGGATATGGGATGCTGACCTGAAAGAATAGCAAACAGATCAGTTTAGATGGAGAGGAGTCAGATATGGTACACTTGGAACCAGGCTGTGAAGGGCTTTCAATGACAGACTAAATAGTATGGTTTTGTATTTTATCCTAGAAACAACAGACTCATGTGGTCAGAGTTGTACTTTGGTAAGATAGTTTCAGCAGATGTGTGAAGGCCAGGTTTATATAAGGAATTGACCAGAAACTGGGAGTTCAGCTGGGAGACTTGCAGTAGTACAGACAAAAGATGATTTGGGCATGAATTGGGTTGGTGGCTGTGTCTGTGGACAGAAAGGGATAGATTCAAGAGATCTAATGGATGTTATACTTGGCCACATATTATTTTCAAATGTCATTGCTTCTTAAGTCTCATAATTCTTGTATCTTCTTAGAGAAACAGCAGAGTATCAGTAGAATGTACATTCTTTGAGGTCAAGGGACTAAGAGTCCTTTTTGTAGCTGTGGGATCGAGAATAGTACCTTGCACATAGTTGTCTTTTAATAGATGTTTATTAAATTAAATTATCAAATCAAATTCAGTTCATAGGGTAAGGGAAAGGAGCAACCATGTATTAAATATCTATTATGTTCCAGACACTGCGCTAAGAACTTCACAGATATTATCTCATTTGATCCTTACAACAACCTTGTGAGATAGGTACTGTTGTGATCCTCCCATTTTACAGTAGTAGAAAATGAAGTTGAGAGGCTAAGTGACTTGACCAGATTCATCACACAACTAGTAAATATCTGAGACTGGACTTGAATTCATATCTTCTTTACTTTAAGCTCAGAGCTTTGTCTGCTGCCCATTATGCTCAGAGACATAATGATAAAGAGCAAGTTCATTGATTAATATTTAGCAAAGGAATGAATTTATTTCCTAGAGTTAGTGATTATGGAATTTGACTAGTGCATATATTTTCATGTAATTTTTTGAGCCTTGATCTTAATAAAAATAAACACTTAAATTGCTTTGCAGGTGATTCTACCTTCTGAATATCCAGATACAGCTCCACCTATTTATCAACTGAAGTAAGCAATGCTTCTATTTTCATTTTCTAAAATTTTACTTAAATTCCCCTTTTAAAAGATTATTTTCATGCATATGTTTTTCAGGGGTTTATATAGAAGTTAATATTTAGCAATAGATGATAAAATTATGTAAACTTTATCAACGTGTAAAGCATTGAATGAGAAGAATTAAATGAGCCAAAAAAATAATAAAAACAGAGATTAAATGTGTAAAGTAGTTACAGGGTTATCCTTGGAATGGAGTTAGACTTTAACAAAATGATTAGGTTTAACAGCAGTTTTGAGGTAGCATTAAAACAACTTTGAATTAAACCTTAATTTCCCCTTGGAAGAAAAATAGTAATCTAAAATTTGAGTTATTTTGGAAGCCTGGAACGTATTGAGAATGGCAGTCAAGAAAGAAAATTCTGGTCTAATCTACATTGAATATATAGAAAGGAGACTCTTGTCCTCCTCTGCTCTGCACTGGTCTGACCACACGTGGAGCATTGTGTTTACTTCTGGATGCCATGTTTTAAGATGAATATGGACAAGCTGGAGCATGACTAGAGGAGGATGAGCAGGTCATTAAAAGGATTGGAAACAGTACTGTGTGAGGAAGGAATTGAGCCTTAAAAAGAGATGCCTTGGAGGGACATGATTGTTCTCTTTAGCTATGTGGAGGGCTGTGATGTGGAAGAAGAACTAAAATTCTTCTGCTTAATTCCAGAGGTCAGAGAGTAAAAATGAGAGTTAAAGACAGGCTTCAGTCTTACCAAAAGTAACATCTTTCAAGTGATTATGGCTTCCGTAGAGGTTTTTAGGCAGAGGCTGGTATAGAAGGAATTCTTGGTCAGATATGAGTTGGACTAGATAGCCACCAAGGTCCCTTCTAGCTCTGATCAGATTCTGTGATTTTTGAGATATTGCCATAGGCAACATATAAAGATGTCTGTTGTATAAGATAAATGCACCTGAAAAATGAAATGAAAAGCCTTTGATTAAATTAATGTTTGTTCCTTAAAAAATCTGAACACAAAGTAATCCAGTGATGTGCTTTTCATTATATTTATTTGATTACAGTGCTCCTTGGCTTACAGGACGAGATCGTGTGCAATTAGGAAACAGCCTTGAGGAAATATATTTGTAAGCAAGGAATCATTTTTGTTTGTTTTAAGAATTCCCTATTGATGCATATTATTTGTGGTGTATTTTTTATGAACTGTGGTATGTGAAAGTAATTTTAAAAACTGTTATAAAACTATCTTCCCAGTAACAATCACAAATATAGGCTTAATCTCTGATAAAAACTTTGTTGAAAAAAAATCTTATTTTGCAGTACTGTTTATCAGAGTATGATAATTAAATACCTAAAATCTATAAGAACATGCTGTAGATAGTGAACATCAGTACAATTATATTTTCTTTCATTTTGATATTTTTATGGATTGTATAAAAATTGGTAGCACTGAAACATATAAGAATAGTTTTAAGTAATGCATACATAAAAAATATATAAGAATATTTAAATTGAGTGCTTTGAAAATAATAGGTAGTTAATGTTTGCATGATAAAATGAAAAATAATTTTCCTTTTAACACTTTTATATTAGACCATCAGATTAAAGTTCTGTTGTTCTTCCAGTACTGTTGATATCAAATTAGCAATGCTTCTGAATATGGCACTACTCATATATTGGCAATGAGAGAAGACCAGGACTGAATTTCAATTTTTAAAGGTCTCTTGGCTTTATTAATTATGGGGCTTCATTAATCTTCATAATCATATCCATACACACAAATATTCATATACTGACAGTTATCCAGGCATTTGTACTTAAATATGATGTATAGTTACTAGACCCATCTGAGTTACCAGTGTTGGTAATATCAGGGTAAAACAGGAAAACTCAACAGCTTCTGTAAAAAAAGTCCCATAAAGAGTATAACATAAAATAGTAGAGTTAGGAGAGACCATAGAGACCATGGAGTATAACTTTCTCATTTTATAGATGAGGAAACAGAAGTGACCCGAGTGAAACATAAGTTTCAGAGCTGTGATCCAAACCTCACTTCAATGAAATCTTTTAAAGAACAACAAAAATTTCTTTGGGTGTTGTCAAAAGTCCTGTGTGATAGCAACCCTTAATCAAAACCTCTTTGTTTAGAGTCTTCTGAGTGGGGTGGTATTTTATGAAGTCTTTAGACCTTTTCTAGAAACCAACACCACCCATTCCAAAGACAATTTTTCTTGACAGAGAAAACAGAAGTGTGATAAGAGTTGAGTAGTTTTGTCTTTTTTCTGTTGTGTACTATCCGTGTTCCATCCAGTACCAGCAGAGGTCCTAATAAGCTGTTTTCATTGTCCTTAGGAATTATGTACAGCCTCAGCTCATTCCGATTTTAGTGCTTCTGGCAACATGCTTAAAGAAGAATGCTAATTTTTTTTGTATTCATCCTCAACTATCTGCCTTTGTTTTCATTGTTTTACACATCTTTAAAAATCTGAGTTGGTCAATGGATATAACTTTGGTGTTTTTTGATAGCTGCCTTTTCTTCATTGTTGTAATTGTTTTTGTTTTAATTTTTAGACTTTTATTGTTGAAATATGCCTTTTATACTGTTTTTTCTTGTAGGGTTTTTAGCAGTGAGATCTTACCTCTTTTTTTTCTAAACCTTTAAAAAAACCCTGCTCTCCTAAGACCTAACATGTTTGTTAGACAGCCCAGATTTTTTTTTTTACTTCTTCTGTTGCTTCTAAGAAGGAACAATGCCTTGGCATTACTTTTCCTACTATTTCTGATTCAGCAGTCATTTCTTCAAAATCAGATCCAGAAATGTACTTAATTTTTGTCACTTTCTCTATGCCCATGTCTCCTACAGCCTCCAAAAACCTTCACTTGATCCTTCTGATCCTTACTAGCTCTGATTCCCTATATCTCTTCCATTTTTGGTCTAAAGTCCTTGAGAAGTTCATCCCCTTCCTCTCATTCTCTTCTTAATTCTTTTTTTAAAAATTAACTTTTGTTTATTTTTAGTTTACATCATTTGTTTCCATGAGATTTTGAGTTACAAATTTTCTCCCCATCTTTCCCCTACCCACCACCCCAAAATAGCAGTCCCATGTTTACCGCCTGCCCCCGTCTACTCTCTCCTATATCCTCCCCCATCACCTCTCTGACTTCCTAGTAGGGCAAGATGGATCTTCTTACCCCAGTGCCTGTGTATCTTAATTCCCAGTTACATGTAAATAATAATAATAATAATAATAACAATAATAATATATTTTAACATTTGATTTTAGAGCTTTAAATTCTAGATTCTTTCCCTACCTTCCTCATCACCCACCCCAACTGGAAAGACAAGCAATTCAGTATAGGCTGTACATGTGTAGTTACATAGAACATCTCCACAATGGACATAATGTGAAAAACTGAGTATATTTCCCTCCTTCCTATCCCGCCCCCCCACTTTTTCTATTCTCTACTTTGTCCTTGTCCCTTTACTAAAGTGTGTGCTTCTAACAACCCTCCCTCCCAACCTGCCTCTTCTTAATTCTTTTATGTGTGTGACTTCTGTCCTCATCATTCAACTGAAACTGCTCTCTCCAAAATTGTTAATGATTTATTAATGGCCAGATCTAATGGCCTTTTCTTACTTCTCATCCTTCTTTACCTTTCTATAACTTTTGATACTGTTGATCACTGTTCTCTCTAGGTTTTTGTAACACTACTTTCTTAGATCTCTTTCTTCCTATCTGACCACTCCTTAATCTCCTTAGCTGCGTCTTCATCTAGATTGATTTATCCAGGCCCTTTTCTATTTTCCATATATACTATTTCATTGGTGAACTCATCAGCTTCCCTAGATTCTGATGATTCTCATATCTAGCCCCAACCTTTCCATTTGCTGCCCTTTGGCACACCTGTCTAACTACCTGTTAGATATTTTGCACTGCATGTCTCATAAACTTATTAAATTCAGCATGTCTAGAACTGAACTTATTACCTTTCCCCTCAAACTCTTCCTTCTTCCTGACTTCCCTATTACAACTAAGGATAACATTGATGAGGGATGATCGGTGTTTCAGGGACCCCAATGACCAGAGTCGCTTGGTGAGCAGTCTGAAATGAATTCCTCAAGCATTCTGAGTCAAGTTGGTAAAAGTTTATTGTTACACTATACAGTGGTCAAGAGGTCTTAGGGAACCTGCAACCTTAAAGGGGTAGAGTTAATGTTTTTATGGGATAATCCGTAATATAATCTGTGCCAATTATGCTAACTAGGTGAGTAAGGGTGGGATTAGGGAGAAGTTAAGGAGTGGTCAGTGCTTAAAGGAACATGCACTTTTAATATCTACTGCACAGGCATGTTGCCCATAATTCACTGGGAAATAGCCCAAGCTGGGGCTGCATGGAGGTGTGGTTTTAGGCTTGAAATGTCACTAAGTCAACTAGTGGTCAGGGCTGACTGAGAAGTGCCCAGTCAGCTACCTATCAATGTCCTGTTTGACAAGATGGATGTTGGGAGTATACATATGTCTGAAGCTTAATGAGGGATCCAGGATGTGTATAATTGCTAGGGAGTTACTTATAAATATCCAGTGAAGGATTCATAGGTGCAGCTGGTTATTATACTAAGGGGAGATAAACAGTTCATGAATGGTTGCTAGGCAGAGTGCTAGCAGGGAGTAAGGGGCAGAGATAATGCTCTGTGGCTGGGGAGATTTGAGGCTAGGGAGAAATGTGATTTTGCAAACTGAGGTGATTTTACAAACTGTGGTTCAAGCACAGGTAGCAGGCACCCCATCACAACCACCCTTCTAGTCTCCTAGGCTTGAAACCAAGGTGTAATTCTTGACTCCTCTCACCCCACGATATCCAATCTGTTGCTAAGTCCTATCCATGCCACCTTTTCTTTTTTTTGTTGTTTATTTCTTTTTAGTTTTTAATATTTACTTCCATAAGTTTTAAATTTTCTCCCCCTCTCTACCCTTCCCCCTCCCTAAGATGGCATGCAATCTGATATAGGCTTCACATATACATTCCTATTAGATATATTTTCACATTAGTCATGTTGTATAAAAGAATTAGAACAAATGGAAGGCCATGAGAAAGAAAAACATAAAAAAAAGAGAAAATAGTCCTTTCCAATCTGTATTCAGACTCCATATTTCTTTTTCTGGATGTGGATGGCATTTTCCATCATGAGTCTTTTGGGATTGTTTTAGGCCCTTGCATTGCTGACAAGAGCTAAGTTTGTCAAAGTCAGTCATCTCACACTGTGGCTGTTACTGTGCGTAGTGTTCTCCTGGTTCTGCTCATTTCACTCAGCATCAGTTCATATGAGTCTTTCCAGGTTTTTCTAAAGTCTGCCTGTTCATCATTTTTTATAGCACAATAGTATTCCATCATAATCATATACCACAACTTGTTCAGCCATTCCCCATTTGATGGGTTCCATCGATTTCCAGTTCTTGGCCACCACAAAAAGAGCTACTATAAATATTTTCGTAAATGTGGGTCCTTTTTCCATTTGTATGATCTCTTTGGGATACAGCCTTAGAAGTAGTATTGCTGTATCAAAGGGTATGCACATTTTTATAGCCCTTTGGATGTAGTTCCAAATTGCTCTCCAGAATGGTTGGATCAGCTCACAACTCTCCAACAATGAATTAGTGTTCCAACTTTCCCACATCTCCAACATTTTCTGTGCCACCTTCTCACATGTCTAGTATGTGCATGTTCCCTTCTCTCCCCTGACACTGTCAACACCCTGGTGCAAGTCTTTATCACCTCACACTTGGACGATTTCAGTGGCTGCTGGTTGGTCTGCCTTCCACAAGTCTTCCCCTCCAGTCCATATTCCACTTAGCTGTCAAAGAGATCTTCCTAAAGTTCAGATCTGACCTTGTCACTCCTTTAACTCTAGTTTCTTCTGATCACCTCTAGGATCAATTATAAAATCCTCTTTCCCATTTAAAGGCCATAATAACCTGGCTGTCCTTCCAAGTCTTCTTTGTAGTCTTCTTATGGGGAGATGGGGAGCCCTCCTCCTGGGTACCCTGATCTAGTGACACTGGCTTCTTTGATATCTCCTGAATAATACAACTCATCTCTTTACTTGTTATTTTCACTGTCTATCCTTCATGCCTGAATGCCTGGAATTCTCTTCCCATTTCTGCCTCTTTGTTTCCCTGGCTTCCTTCAAGTCCCAAATAAAATCTCACCTTCTATAGAAAGTCTTTGTTGGTCTCTCTAATGCCTTTTCTTTCTAGATTATTTCCAACTTATCCTTTCTGTGTCTTGTTCATACATAATAGTTCTGTGCATGCTTTCTCTTCCATTCAACTATGAGCTCCGGGAGAGCAAGAACTATCTTTTGCCTTTCTTTGAATTGCCAGTGCTTAGCACAGTGCCTGGCACATAGTAGACCGGGGGGTGGGGAACCTGTGGCTTCCAGGCCACATGTTGCCTTCTAGGTCCTCAAGTGTGGCCCTTAGATTGAACCCAAATTTTACTGTAGTAGACACTTAATAAATGCTTATTGACTATTGACTGATCCCTCTGCAGATGACTTCCAGATTAAGTTGGGCATGACCTATTCTTGATGAAACCGTGTTGGCTATTTGTAATCACTGTGTTTCTATTTCTCGATGTTTATTAACTAGGATTTTTTCAGGGATCAAAGTCAAGTTGACTGGCTTCCACTGTTTATCTCTTTTTGAAAATCTAGATGATATTTCACCATCTCAAGTCCTGAGACACCTTTCATATTCTCCATAATATTTCAGAGATCATTGACGTTATCTTAAGTTCATATGACAATTCTTTCAGTACCTGAAGATGTAGTTTATCTGAGCTTCATGATTTACTTCTTACTTTTTGTATGTTTTTACTTAGTGACTTTTGTTCTTTGCTTTCCAATGTAAATATCATTTCCTTTGGCCAAAAAAAAAAAACCAAGCAAAATAAAAGTTGAGCAGCTCTGCCTTCTCCCCGTTGTCATTTGTTGTTACATAAACTGTAAGGAATGGTTCTATCTCCTTTATGATCTTCTTTTTACCCATATAGAAGAAAAAAGCACTTTTTAATTGCTTTTCTTAGGTTTCCTCACCATCTTCAGCTCATTCTGAGCTTTAGGACTTCTGACACTATTCTTAGAGGACTGTGCCATAATTCATCTCTTGTACCCTGGCTTCATCCTATGTACTTTAAAAAAATGTAATTCTATATGCATCCATGTCTATCAGTCTTTTTTTTTTAATTACCCAAGGTAATATATATAAAACACTTTGAAAACCTTGTAAATCTTAGATACTGTTATCATTATTCTTATTTTTCTCCTCATTGAAGTTGGTTTTCTTTATATTTTCAGAATACCATTTTTGAAAGCTTCACATTGGTCTGGCCTGACACTCCTGATAGATCTTATGTAGCTCTCCTTTGAACCTTGAAATTTGCTCTTCCTGAATCTGCAGTATGTCAGACTAGCTTTTCTATCTTCTCTCTGTCTCAGAAAAACATTGTCTTTTTTCTGTTATATCGTGTGTTGCTAATTTTGCATCATATATGCTTCTACAAAGGATCAAAGTGAGGGCATAAGCAATAAACAAAGCACGTACATAATCCCAACAGGTTCTACCTCATATACAGGTTTTATTGCTTATGATTAAGGCATGGTACAGTTATTTTCAAGTTAAGCCCAATATTAGCAAGTGTTGGAATGGTTTACTATTATAGCATAACATAATTTATGATGTCTGTGTTTTGGATTTATTAGGTTCAATACAAAATGTTTCTAAAATCTTCCAGTGCTTTTATTTTTGCTCAATATGTTCCTGGGCAATGGTTACAGGCAGTTGTTTTAGCAAGTACTTACTAGTTGTAGGAGTTATAGGAGGATTGGTATGAAGAGTGGAAAGGTGATGACACTGAAAATCCATATGAGAGAGCATACTCTCTACCTCATGACTTTCTGGTCAGTATGGACCTTTATCAAACTTTGTATAAAGTTCTAAAGATTATCTAGGCTTCTGTTTAACAGTTATAGTAATAAAAACATTTTAAAAGTATTTAAAAATAGTACTTTTTTTAAAAAGTACTTTTATAGAAGTGTGACATCATCACACATCGTGCCAAGTTCAAGATTTCTGTCCCTGCTGGGATGCTTTCCCTATGTTAGATTTCAGGAGGGAATGACAACAGTAGAAAAGGTGACATCTGTACCCAAGGTCTTGAAAAGTGGCCTGGCATTAAATCTTTGTGTGACTTAAATGTACAGTGGGGGCCAGCTAGGTGGCGCAGTGAATAGAGCACTGGTCCTGGAGTCAGGAGGCCCTGAGTTCAAATCTAGCCTCAGACACTCAACACAAAAACTAGCCATGTGACCTTGGGTAAGTCACTTAACCCCAATTGCCTTCCAAAAAGCAAAAAAAAAAAAAAAAAATGTACAATGGGCAGCTACATGCCTCAGTGGATAGAATGCCAGCCCTGGAATTAGGAAGACTCATCTTCCTGAATTTAGATCTGGTTTCAGACACCAGCTCTGTGACCCTGGGCAAGTCACTTGCCTCAGTCAGACGTGACTGAAAAATGACTTAACTCTTAAGTAACAGGTTGTCCGGCACCCACTGTAGTGGAAGCTTTTCCATGTTGAAGTAACGTGGAGCTCCAGGGTATAACCTCTCCCAGTTAGAAAGAAAAGGAGATTAATTGTATGCTGTTAATAGGATCTAGGCAGGCCCACATTGGATATAGCGGGTACCACCACTCAGGATCCCAGTTGTGTATTTTAAAAATAAAATTCACAAAACCCTCTGCTTACACAGACACCCCTTTACAGATGCTCAGACTCTGTAATGTCTCTTATACTTGTTTTTGAAAACCAATCTTTGCCTCAGACAGATTTTACCCTCTAGTGTAATGGTTGAAGATTATAGCATTTGTGAGATTAGGCATAAAAAATCATTAGAAGTGTCCTAACTTCTGATTCTGGTCTCAAGGTATGGGAGAGATTACTTCTAGAGGAGGCCAGCTCTTCCTGGGGTTAAAGACATAGCTCTTGGTAGAATAATAGTGATAAAAAAAGGGAAAAACTGAAAATTGAGTTACATCAGGCTGGGTCCTTACCACAACCTTGTCAGTTAGGCATTACTGCCTAAGTGGCAACTCAGGACCTAGAGGCCAAATGACAAAGTTAACAAGGCTGGAGAAAGGTGGGGGTGGTGAGCCCAGAGGGTTCATTCCTTCCTCAATTTTTGTGGATTTGAGAGGCTGCTGGGATAGGGAAATGAGAGTTGGCCTCATAGGAAGATCTAGGTTCATGTTCTGCCACTGACTCAGATTGGCCTTCCCTGGACAAGTCCCTTAACTTCTCAGTGCCCCAGGCAACTTTATAAAACTTTAAATTGTCCAGAAGTTGTGAAGCTGCATTGGTAGAGGTAGTTTGGCATGTCCTACAGTAATGAATTCCCCGGTTTAGTTAAGGCAAAAAAAAAAAACCAACCTAAAACCAAAACAACAAACCAAACCCCAACTCAGCTGCAGTATCTCTTTTTAAAATTTAGCTAACTAGGTTATTGGTCATCTTAATAATGTCTTTGGGCCCAGTGTTGTAGAATCACAAAGAACTCAAAGGCTTCTGTATAGCAGGGGCTCATATCTAGCCATCCTGGAGTTTGGGGATCCTTCTTCTCTTTAATTTTCTTCCCAAACTCTGTCATCTTACTAGCTATGTAATCCTGGTGAAGTCACTTAACCTTTGTTTGCCTAAGTTTCTTGAACTGTAAAAGGGGGGTAATGATAGCACTTATCTTGCAGGGTTGTTATGAGGATACAATGAGATAATATTTTTTAAAAGTGCTTAGCTCAGTGCCTGGGACATAGTAGACACTATATAAATGCTTATTCCCTTCCTTTTTCCCCTTTGGTTATCAATAAAGGTTAATTTGAGCATGGGTACTTGCAGGGTGATATTCATGATGTTCTGGAAATGGACTGATTTGTAAGCTACTTTGATCTCCTTCAGTCCCACAGAGACACATGTGTCCTGTCACTCAGTAGAGCATCTTGCATAAGGTAGAGTCTCACAGAATCTGGGAGGCCAGCCTTTTGGGAGGGTGTCCAGCTTGGGTCTAATAGAGGTTTCTGTGATTTGTCCCTCAGCCAAGCTTGATCATCACCTGGGTACAGGTATAGTTGTTATCCGGACAGATATATATTTTTTTCAATGTGGATCACTCTAAGAGTTTCTTAGAATGCTTAATGAACGCAAATTTAATGCCAAGAAGAATGGATTACTGAACCAATATCTCCCCTAAGGATATGCTGAGTTTCAATAGGTGTGCCATAATAGCCCAACCCCCACCCACAGGGGGGCTTGGCATCTTAGAAGGTCACAGAGTGGCTTGAAGTTGCCTCCTGCACTGAGGAGAGTTGGAGACACCCTCACGGAACCCTAGATAATAAACCTGGAAGTCTGACTGCCTGGGAACCATTTTTTGTTGACGACTTAAGTCTTTTGTTGTTTCATGATTCATTATGTCAGAGAATATTCAACTGTGAGTAACCACACACTTGCTCTCCTTACATATCCAAGCCATTTTTTTAGGTGAATGGACAAACTGCAAAGAACCCATGCTTTTAAAAAAATGATTTTATGGATGTCTTGTTTCTTAACAGTTATTCCTAGTATTGCTCCCTTAACTGTGTCCCAGAGAGCCAGCTCATATGAAAAATAGTGTTTTTTAAAGAGGGAAAATGATCAGTACGACTGATTAACACATTGAAAGAGTCCAAAAACACGTGCAATGTGTAACCCATCTCTGTGAGGTAGTGAATTGGGAGTGTCCTCTCATATCTCTTCATTTGAATCATACTTGAACTTCATAATTTTGTTACATTGTTATGTTTTTGGTGTATGGTCATTCTTTCCATTTATATTCTTATAGTCACTAGGTATATTGTTTTCTTGGCTCTGCTTACTTCCTTCTGCATCAGTTCATGTACATCTTTCCATCATTCTCTAATATTCAACAAATTCATCCTTTCTTACAGCACAGTGATATTCCAATTACATTCTTAAGCCATAATTTGTTTAGCTACTCCCCAGCTGAGAGGCATCTTCTTTGTTTCTTATTCTTTACTATCCCCAAAAGTGCTGCTATTAACATTAACATGTGTATGTGGAGACTTTATTCTTCTCAATGATTTCCTTGAGATATAAGCCCAGCAATGGAATTTCTGGTTTAAAGGGTGTGGGCATTTTAGTCACTTTATTTGTATAATTCCGAATTGTTTCCTGAAATGATTATACCATTTCATAGTTCCCCCACAGTGTATCACTGTACCTATCATTCCACAACCCTCCATTATTGACTGTTGCTATATTTTTATCTTTGCTAATTTGTGGGATGTGAGATTCCTAGGTTGTTCTTTGCAGTGTCTTAGCACAGTACCTGAAACACAGTAGGGGCTTCATCAGTGTTTACTGATTGATGTCCTAGTGTAAAAGAAGGAAAACCAGAATCAACAGCATTTGGTATTTTGCTAGAATTCACTTTGTTTTCCCTGTCATTTGTTATGTTGCATGTAAATATTTTTAACCTAATGCAAAGAAGTTGACAGTGTCTTGAAAACAAAAGCAATATTTTGGGGATTGGGTATAAAACCACCTGGAATTTGATTCTGAAATTGTTTAATGTAAAATGAATATTAAAAGTTGAAAGGCCAAGTTAGAGTAAGAATGGTCCATTTCATCAATTCCTGAAATACAGAAAAGTTTTGTTTAATTTACTTTGACCATATTCCTTTCAGTGTCCATTTTTATATCTGCTTTTGATTCCTTAAGTATAAAAATACTGTTACAGGTAACTTAACCCATTATCTTTTTGTTATGTCTACTGATTGTATTGAGTCAGAGAGCTACCACGCAGGGAATAGTCACAGAGCTAGTTAAAGCGCATCACTCTTCATTCAGACAGACTTCATTCTTTGAATAAATTCTATTTCATTCACTTTTCTTTTTCTCTGTAATAAAACTGCACATAAGATGTGAAGTCTTACCTTGCTCACTTCTGGTAACATGTAAGATGGCTTGTAAATCATTTATTTTCTTTAAGAATGGAGTCCAATCTTATTCAACCTTTTAGTAAGAATCTTTTAAGAAGCAATGGAACTCCCCCTGCTGGTTATTTGGTAGCAGTTACAAATAAGGTCTTTGAAATAGGTTCTTACAATATAAAGAGAACCATGTAATTGTAATTTTCCTAAAAAATATAAAGGAAACAGATGAATTTTTAGTCCCAGTGAAAATGACAAGAGAGCATCTAAAAAAAAGAAAAATAATACGGGTGGAAAAATAAATTAAAATGTGTTATATATTTTGTAATTTAATTTGGTTGTATATAACAAATTTTATAACTTTCATACATTTTATTTATATTAAAAGTAACATAGGAGCTTAAAGAGATCTCAAAACCATCTAAGCAAGCAGTTCTCAACCTGTGGGTCGCGACCCCTTTGGGGTCAAATGACCCTTTCATAGGAGTCACAGGGGTCACCTAAGACCATTGGAAAACACATATTTCCCATGGTCTTAAGAACCTCCTCTATCCGTCTCCAGGCGGGTCCGCCCACATGCAGACATGCTCACATATAACTATTAAAGGGTCGTGGCATTAGGAAGGTTGAGAACCACTGCTCTAAGCTAACTTATACCTGAACAAGAATTCTCTGTACAACATGCCTGAGAAATGGTCATACCGTCTTTTCTTGAAAACTTCCACAAGGAGTACCTTACAGAGTATCACAGAATTTCAGAAATTAGACATGAATATCATTTACATGATATTAGTAATGTTTATAATTGTTAAATCTTTACAAGTAGAACTGCCAAAAGTATCTTTTTTTGTTCCTTGACAGAGAAATATCCACAATGGGAGCCTTATGCAAAGGAATCACAGCTAGTAAAGATAAAAGAACATAAATTAATTTATAAGTATAATGTAGTTTGTCATGTAAAAACAATTTATTTAAAAAGAACTTCCTTTGAATCTCTGTAAAGTATTTGGTAAGATGGATTGCATCTTAAATTTTGGAAATACAAATTGCATAAATGCTTACCATCATCGGATAAATATTATTTGATATTTTATTTCTTTAAAAAATATTTAGTGATACAAAAAGACTAATTAATTACAAAGTTGCCATAATTAAATCTCAAACCAGATCTTTCATGTTATGGGAAGAAAATTATAAAAATACTGTTTAAATTTGAAGTGTCTCACTTTTTCCCCATTTGTGGTTATGATAGTATTGATAGAAAAACTGTTGAAGATAATGTAAATAATAACTAAAGCATATATAATGAGCATTACATCATTTTTCTTCCTTGTCAAGTCCATCCTGTCAAAGTAATCTTCCTAAAGCACAGTTCTGACTTTGTCATTCCCTATTCAGTAAACTTCAATGATTCTTTATAACCTCTAGAATCAAATGTAGAGTCATCTGTTTAGAATGTGGACCTTCTCTACTCCCTCTCCTCTCATTCCCCCACCTTTCTTCTTCCCCCAGTCTGTTCTCTCTTATATCCTTGCCCACTCTTATATCCTTGCCCATGCCCCCACCCAACTTTCTAATAGGGCAAGATGGATTTCTATACCCCAGTGCCTGTATATCTTATTTCCCAGTTGCATATAAAAAACCCAATTTTTAAAAATTTCTTTTTAAGCATTTCTTTTTAAAACTTTGATTTCGGGATTCTTTCTCTTCCCTCCTCACCCACTCCCGCTGGGAAGACAAGCAATTCAATATAGGCTGTACATGTATAATCATGCAAAATATTTCCATAGTAGTTATGTTGTGAAAGACTAACTATATTTCCCTCCAGCCTATCCCGTCCCTCACTTATTCTGTTTTCTATTTTGACCCTGTCCCTTTTCAAAAGTGTTTGCTTCTAACTAACCTCTCTTCCAATCTGCCCTCCCTTCTGTCATCCCTCCTCTTATCCCCTTCCCCCTACTTTCCTGTAGGGTAAGATACTCAGTTGAGTGTGTATGTTACTCTTTAAGCCAAATCCCGTGAGGGTAAGATTAACCCATTCTCTTTCACCTTCCTGTTCTTCCTCTCCATTGTAATAGCTTTCTCTTGCCTCTTTTACATAAGATAATTTACCCTATTCTCTCTTTCTCTTTCTCCTTCTCCCAATATATTCCTCTCACCTCTTGATTTTATTTTTTTTTAGATATCATTCCTTCATATTCAGCTTACCCTTTGCCCTCTGTCTATGTATACATGTACACACATACATACATACATACATACATATATACATATATATATATATACACACACACACACACACACACATATATTCTCTTCAACTGTCCTCATCCTGAGAAAAGTCTCATGAGTTACAAGTATCATTCCGTGAAGGAATGTAAATTTCAATTTTAATAAGTTTCTTATGATTTCTCTTTTGATTCTTGTATTTGAAGGTCAAATTTTCTGCTCAGCTCTGGTCTTTTCATCAAGAATGCTTGAAAGTCCTCTATTTCATTGAATATCTTTATTTTTCTCTGAAGTGTTATACTCAGTTTCACTGAGTAGATGATTATTGGTTTTAATCCTAGCTCCTTTGACCTCCAGAATTATATTACAAGCCCTTTGATCCCTTAATGTAGAAGCTGCTAGGTCTTGTGTTATCCTGATTGTGTTTCCACAATACTCACATTGTTTCTTTCTTCCTGACTGCTTGTAATACTTTCCCCTTGACCTGAGAACTCTGGAATTTGGCTATGATATTCCTAGGAGTTTTCTTTTTGGGATCTTTTTTTTTTTAAACCAGATTTTAAAAAAATTAATATTTGTTTGTAAAACATTGAGTTCCAGATTACTTCCTTTCTTCCCTCCTCACCCACCCCCACTCGGAAGATAAGCAATTCAATATAAGTTGTACATGTGTAGTTACACAAAACATTTCCATAGTAGTTATATTGTGAAAGCTAACTATATTTCCCTCCATCCTATCACACCCCCCCACTTATTTTTCTTCTCCTTTGACCCTTTCCCCTTTTAAAAGTGTTTGCTTCTAACTGCCCTCTTCCCCAATCTGACCTCCCTACTATCATACCCGCTCTTATCCCCTTCCCCCCAAGTTTCCTGTAGGGTAAGATACCCAATTGAATGTGTGTGTTATTCCCTTCTTAAGCCAAATTCAATGAGAGTAAGGTTGACCCATTCCCTTTCACCTTCCCGCTTTTCCCCTCCATTGTAATGGTTTTCTCTTGCCTCTTTTATAGGAGATAATTTACCCTAATCCAACTCTCCCTTTCTCCTTCTCCCAATATATTCCTCTCTCACCTCTTAATTTTATTTTTTAGGTAGCATCCCTTCCTATTCAACTGATCCTGTGCCCTCTGTCTGTGTATACATGTACACACATCTGTACATACTCACATATATATTTATACACACATACACCCTCGTATACATATATGTGTGTGTATGTGTATATATATATATATATATATATATATATATATATATATATAAAACATATATATATATATATTTCCTTCAACTATACTCACACTGAGAAAAGTTTCATGAGTTACAATGATCTTTTTTCTATGTAGGAATGTAAATAGTTCAACTTTAATAAGTTCCTTATGATTTCTTTTTCCTGTTTACCTTCTCATGCTTCTCTTGCTTCTTGTATTTGAAAGTCAAATTTTCTGTTCAGCTCTGATTTTTTCATTAAGAATGCTTGAAAAATCCTCTTTTTCATTGAATGACCATATTTTCCCCTGAAATACACTCAGTTTTGTTGGGTACGTGATTCTTGCTTTTAGTCCTAGCTCCTTTGACCTCTGGAATATCATATTCCAAGCCCTTTGATCCCTTAATGTAGAAGCTGCTAGGTCTTCTGTTATCTTGATTGTGTTTCCACAATGCTCAAATTGTTTCTTCCTGACTGCTTGCGGTATTTTCTCCTTGACTTGGGAACTCTGGAATTTGGCTATAATATTCCAAGGAGTTTTCTTTTTGGGATCTTTTTCAAGAGGTGATTGGTGAATTCTTTCAGTTTCTGTTTTGCTCTCTGGTTCTAGAATATCAATTTTACTTGATAATTTCTTGAAAGATAGTATCTAGACTCTTTTTTTTGATCTTAGCTTTCAGATAGTCCAATAATTTTTAAATGATCTTTCCTGGATCTGTTTTTCAGGTCAGTGGTTTTTCCAGTGAGATATTTCACATTGCCTTCTTTTTTTTCCATTTGTTTAGATCTGTTTCATAGTATCTTGGTTTCTCATAAAGTTATTAGCTTCCAATTGCTCCAATCTAATTTTGAAGGAATTATTCTCTTCAGTGAGTTTTTGAAATTCCTTTTCCATCTGGGCAATTCCGCTTTTTAAGGCATTCTTCTCATTGATTTTTTGGGCCTCATTTGCCATTTGAGTTAGTCTGTTTTTTAAAGTGTTATTTTCTTCAGTGTATTTTTTTGGTCTCCTTTTTGCAGGCTGTTGACTCACTTTTTATGATTTTCTTGCGTCATTCTCATTTCTCTTCCCAATTTTTCCTCTACTTCTCTTACTTGATTTTCAAAATCCTTCTTGAGCTCCTTCATGGCCTGCAACCAATTCATATTTTTCTTGGAGGCTTATGATGCAGGAGTTTTGACTTTGTTGTTTTCTTCTGGTTCTATGTTTTGATCCTCTCTGTCACAAAGAAGTGATTCTGTGGTTTGATTTCTCTTCCTCTGTCTGCTCACCTTTCCAGCCAATTACTTGAATTTTAACCTCTTTGCCACAGTAGAACTCTGCTTCCAGAGTGGAGAGTGCTGTGTCCCACAATTCTGGGACTTGCACAGCTATGTCAGAGCTTATTCTGGGTACCTGCCTCTGAACTGTGAGGAGGACTCCTCCACAGCCTCAACAAGCTCTGCCATGCTAGTGCTCCTTCTCACCCCAGGACTGTCACTCAAGACTGCAGGCCAGATCCAAGCAGAGCAGAGCAAGAAAATCCTGTCTCGGCGCCAGCAAAGAGAATCCTGCAGTTACCCTCTGGTCAGTTGCTTGGTCCCTCCACTATCTGTGGGTCTGGAGTTCCCTTCACTGCCACTGTGGGGGCAGGGTCCAGACTGCACTCTTCTCTGATCCAGGTCCAACTCTTTCCCCACTTTCCTTTTACTTTCTGTTTGGCATTTATGGGTTGAGAAGTCTGGAAACTGCCACAGCTTCCAGTGATTCAGTCCCCTGATGTCTGCTCCGGCTGGTCTGTGCCAGGTCTGTGATATGCTCCCAGCCTGGTACAGTAGACCCTTCCTGTCCTCAGCTAGAGACGTATTTCACTCTGTCCTTTTGTGGGTTCTGTAAGTTCAAATTGTTTAGTCATTTTTTAAAGGTGTTTTAGGTAATTGGGGATGAGCTCAAGTAAGTTCCTACTTTTACTCTGCCATCTTGGCTCCACCCCACAAGCATCTCATTTCCCAGAAACTATTTTTCATTCTTTCCAGATACAAAAAGTAAAAACAAATTCATAAATCAGTATGCTAAAGCAAGCATCTAGTTTTTCAGAAAAGAAAAGATACCAAATCAAATTTAAGATAATCATGATAGCTAGCATTTATTAAGTACCTACTCTGTGTTCATGTGCTTTACAGATATTTCTCATTTAATTCTCACAACAACACAGGCAAGTAGGGGCTGTAATTTTCCTCATTTTATAATTGAGGAAGCTGAGTTTAATGACTTGCCCAAGGTTACACAGTTAGTGTGTGTCTGAGGTTGGATTTGAACTCAGGTCTTCCTGACTCCAATCTTAATGCTCTAATTGCCTCTTTGAAAGATGTTGAAAATCTTTCAAAAACATTGAAAATTCTGCAGTAATTTTAATTTAATGGTAATATTTTAAAACTTCTGATAGGTAGGTGGTAGTAATTAATTACTCTAATTAGGCATAATTCTTCACATTTTTGAATATCAAGTCCCAAACTCAGAGAGATATCTTCACTTAACTACATCTCTTTGTCTACTATGTAAAAGGGCCATAACATCTAAATGTCAGAATTCCAAAGTAATACATTTTACATGTTTATTTCTTTTTTTAAAAAATTATTTTTAGTTATCGACTTTCACTTTCATTAAGTTTTAAATTTTCTCCACCTTCCTCCCCTCCCTATGTGTTTATTTCTATAGCAGAGATTACGTAATACCCGTATAAGCCATTGTGTGTAAGTCTTGTCCTTATAGATTGCAGAACACCTACAGATTGTTACAATTTGATGTGCTCAAATAATTTTCTTGAATTTGAAGGATTTCAAAATAATTGGCTTACTTTTTTGTTTTGGATTTTTTTTTCAGACAGAACATTGGTGAAAGTATTCTTTATTTGTGGGTGGAGAAAATTCGAGAAGTTCTAATAGAAAAATCTCAGTTATCAGAATCAGGTAGGATTTAAAATTTGACTTCAGTTTGTTTTTAATGTAATAGTGACTAAAAATTAACATAGGCCTCCAAATGCAGAAGGATGACTGTCTAAATTCCAACTTAAGGATTTATGAGAGATGTTTCTGTTGGAAATTTCATTTGCTTATGCCATGTCCTTCGCTACCACACACACACACACACACACACACACACACACACACACACACACACACACACACACACACACACACACAAGCTCTCCTTGTGCATCCCTGTGCGTGCACCCTGATTATTCTAACTTTACACGATTTCATATTTCATCAATTTAAAAGGCACTTTATCGAACATGCTACAAAATGTGTATCTTTTGACTACTAATAAAAACAACAAAAACTGACATTTGTGTAGCATTTTAAGGTTTGCTTTATATGCCTTATCTCTGTTGATTGGTAATTTGAGCCTGTTATGTTTTCCTCAGCTCCAGTAGAATGCTTGAACATGATTTTTTGGACTTATCTTTTATATGAAAGAATGGACTCTAGCAAGGTTGCTTAAAATAATTTGGGTTTGGAAAACTTGGTGGTTGAAAAATATTCATGGAAGCAAAAAATAGTAATCACTGAAAGGGAAACAGGGGAGGAAAAGTAATCACAGTCCAAGATCTCAGGGCAAGGCAGGGTGGGATCCTCGGAATCCCCAGGCCCCCACCTTACGAGTAATTGTACTAAATTGCTACAGCCTTGCCACTGTTGATGCAGGTAATAAGCAGTAGAATAGTATAATGGATGAAGCCCTGCACCTAAAGTCAGGAAGATCTGAATTCAAATCCTACCTGAGCTACCTACTGACTTTGTGACACTGGGCAAATCACATGGTATCTACTTCACAGGGTTATTGGAAATCTTAAATAAGATTATGTATGTTAAGCATTTTGTAAACTGAAAGCATTATAGAAATATTATTATTCCCAGTGCTTATAGACTTGCAAATACTTAATGTTATTCTCAGTGCTTATCTTTCTTTCTCACCTCACCCTCTTCATATGGGTCAGCTTTCTCTATAGCTTGCTCTTGATCAAGAACAAAGTTGCCATAAAAGTAGTCATCCCACTGTATTTATTGGAATCCCATAAAACTACCACTGGATTTTTGTATTTTAAGAAAAGCCCTATTTAGCTCTCTAGGAACTATAGAACTCCAAGGATTGTTTTTTTGAAATACTGAACTCATCGTGGTACAGTGAAAAGAATACACTGGCCATGGGGTCAGAGGCCCTGGGTTCAAATCCTATCCTTGTCACAAACTCCCTGACTTTAGGCAAGTCATTTAACTATAATTTCCTCATCACTAGTATAAGGGGGTTAAGCTAGGTGGCCTTTGAGATCCCTTCCATCTCTAGATCTGTGTTCTTATATCAGCTCAAATCAGTCTCTTCTTTCTAGAAGAGGAACTGTGGAAAACTATACTAATTTCAAGTAATATGATTGACATTGCAAATCTATATTTTATAGAATATTGTATTTGAGTCTTTAATATGTGTTAACATTGGCAGTTTCTAATGCTGTAACTAGAACTACTTTTCCAGTCTTTTTTCTGCTAATCAGAATAACCTCATGTAAATGTGAAAATTATTTTAATATGATTTTGTAATGAAATTTATAATCTTATAGCAATTGGTAGAATTGTTTTTAGTTGGGTCGAGGGTTGTAACGAATAATTATGTAAGTAACAAGTTCAGATATAAATTCCATATAAAATCAGTAACAGAGAGTCAGCATTAGTATGATGTTTATGTGCTATAAAAAGAAAAAAAAGATGAGGTAATTATTTTAAGTATTTCAGCCATTTGTGCTAATAAGTGTTCACATCATAGCTCTAGATACATATATTTTTAGCATTTTTAAGAAAAATGTATGATTAGCTTAAGGATGTCCTATTGATGTGAATATTACTTGGGGCTTTTTTTTTCATACTTTCAAAATTTCCATATTTAATTTTGTAAAAAACGTCTCTAGTTATCCTAGAGAGTGATGGAAAGAAAGCTGTAAACATAAAAAAAAGATTAATTTAAATTTAATTGTTAAGATTGTGCTATATAACACTTTTTTTAAAAAGCATTGGGAAATGGTTATAAAATAAAAACTCAGCAGTAAATCAAAAAAAATCACAGAAAGGTTTGAGAACCACTGACCTAGCCAGCATCCTTTGGGAGTTTCCTTAATCTTAAATTAATTGTCTTGAAATATTTTTACAGTTCCATAAGGCTTTTATTTAAATTCTGTTTCATTAGCAGTTCTTTAAGTAAAAGTTTACTGTTATCTGTTGATGTTTCCATAATGATACTTTAAAATTTATTTGAATTTCATTTGGAAAAAAATTATTTTCTCCAATAAGCTTGTTTTGGAGATTTTGTTTATTTTTTAATTTTTTTATTATATTTTATATTTATTTATATATTTTTTATTTTTTATTATATTTATTTTTCAGGATAAGAGGAATAATTTATGAGTAGAAGAGCCTGGATAGTTCTTGTGGATTTTCATGTGTTAGGCCTGTAATGCAAATTTAGTGTACCTAGTCCTTGGAAACTAAGAATTTGAATGTCTTATTTGTATCTACCGAGGCCCAGACATACATAAGTCGACTGAAGAGGAAGGCGTTGACTCTGAAGATAATTACCTTTTTGATTATCAGTCAGAAAATACAATCGAAACCCTGGATTTGGTTATCACTGAAAGCCGATCAGGTATATTGTCATTGAGTATTTAGTTTGTTTTGAAAGTAGATTCATTAGCACCGTTATCACAACTGACTTTTATATAGTGATTTAATGTTTTATAAAATACTTGTCATACATTATTTCATTTTAACCTTACTGCAATTTTGCAAAGTAGGTATTGTTGTTATTTCCATTTTTACAGATTAGGAAACTGAAACTCAGTAGTACTTTGAAGGAGTGAAAAGGATATGAAGTAAAAAAAAATGGTACAGGAGAGTATCAAAAGTCTAGAAGTTTTGAGCATCTCAGAGCTAAGCATTTTTAGGAACTGCATTATCTTTTTTTTTTGCTTTTTAGAGGGGGGAATGCAGGACAATTGGGGTTAAGTGACTTTACCAAGGTCACACTGCTAGTAAGTGTTAAGTGTCTGAGGCTAGATTTGAAATCAGGTCCTACTGACTCCAGGGCCGGTGCTCTATTCACTGTACCACCTAGCTGCCTCTGGAACTGCATTATTTTTAACTTGTCAGGCTGGGGTCTGGTTTTATATTATTCATTGCAATGTAATATTTTTGCAATCTTACCCATTTTTGTCTAAAGTTCTTATTTCAATTTAACAACTCTTTTAATAGTGGTTTTCTGTTATTTGCCTCAATTTCCAAAGTTATATTTTAAAATTTGTTTGAATATCTTTAGTTTCTATAATAAATTTTTTTTAGCTTTTATTTGATATTATAGATAGGAATAATTTGGGAAAAATTAGTAGAATTACTAACAAGTGGACTGGTTTGAATGAATTTTTATATGGCCTGATTAGTGAAGTAGACAAAGGTCAGTCTTTTCTCAGTGTGGAGGATAAATGTTGTATGGTGACTTGAAGAAAGAGAAAAGAGTTTGGAAAGTGAGGTGGAAAATAATTTACCGTCAGTTAAGGTTCCCTTAACCCCCTAGTATTTCTTAGAAAGTGAAACTAAATACTTACTATAGAAAATAAAGGAAACCATGTTTTCAACATGTAGATGTAGAAGAACTACCACCGATCAAGCACGGAGTGCCAATCACTGACCGAAGAAGCACTTTTCAAGCACATGTAGCTTCTGTAGTTTTCCTTAAGCAGGTAAGGGTACAGTATTGAAATTGATATTTCTTTTTTTATGCCAAAGAAACTAGAGTGAAATTTAACTGTTATCTTTATTGTTACTTTTTATTTAATAGCTTTCCTATTAGATGGTACATTTTTCATCTGTTTTTCCTAGTTTAAGATTATTTTGACTCATGCTATATATATACGTACACATAACACACATGTTTATATATTTATTCACTTGTCAAAGATAACTTAATCATTTAGATTTGCTTGTCTTTGGCTCCTGTTCTAAACATTGCTCTTAAATGTCTTCTAATTTGGAAAACACTTTATGTATTGTTAAAAAGACATATAACACAGTAGCAGGCTATAGAGTTTAATATTTCAAAGCAATCTATGTTTTCCTCTTGAGCTATTGCTTCTACTTAGGCAAATTACAATCCTTTCAAGACTTAATAGAGTTCATTGCCCTATCCAGGAAGACCTGAATTACAAACTAGCTCCTGACACTTTTTAGCTTGGGTCTGTCTGGTTTCCTCATCTGTAAAGTGGGGAATGATAATAATCATAGTAACACCTACCTCCCAAGGTTGTTGTGTGAAGTACTATAGAAATGCTAGCCATTGTCATATTATTATTATTATTATGAGTTAAATTTGTGCTCTGTGGTGTTTCCCGCTGGTAAGTGTTCAGTAAATATGTTGATTTCATTTGATTTGACTTCAGAGATGGAATCAAAGATACCAACCCTAGCTTCTCCGTTCCAGACAACAATACTAACCTTCTTTCCATACCCAGTAAAAACGGAATAGAGAATATTTTAATCTAAAGTCCTGTGAGATCCTACCTGGTTGAAGTCTCAAGTAAAGTATCTGAGTTAGTAGAAAAATAATGTCAAAATGATGAAAGACTTCCTCTAAAAATTAACACTAGAGTCCTAGAGGCTCTTTGAATACTTTTATTAGCATGACAGACTATAGTAAGATGCTTTAAGATGAACTTGTTTCCTTGTTTGTTTATATAGCATTTACAACTATTCTTGTAGGGGGAAAAAAATAATTGTTTTTATTTTCAAGGTAAAAATGGTTCTTGCCAAATTATATGAAAATAAGAAAATAGCCAATGCTACCCACAATATCTATGCTTACAGGTGAGTCATGACCAGAATATACCACACATAATTGGTGAAAGGGTGTAAATAATTAAGGGCATGTTGTTTTAAAATCAGGCAAACTACTACAGATCTGAAAAAGAATAATCTGTATTTGAAGTAAATAAAATTGCAAACAAATCATAATTTCATTTATCAAAACTCAAATGAACAAATTTAGTACAGTAAAATCTTATCTGTCTGTGGCTCTTAAGGAATGAGGCACTTGGAAGAATTGTTTACCATAGTGTTGAAGATTTACTCTCATCTGTCTAGTTTGCTTAGTAATCTCAGATTTGAAAGTTGTGTGAAAAAACAATATTTACACAGTTTTTGTTGGAAATCTTTCTAAATATATTGCATACTTCCTTGACTCTTTAAGTAGAACTTACCAAATACATTTAACCTCTTTTTAATGGTTTGATATCTTCATTATGATTATGAGCTGTAAATATCAGTATATGAAAAAACCTGTGATTTCATCTGTGTGGGAACTGCCACCATATTAGAACTCATTTATATTGTATAATCTTAGACATTTTGCTGAGGTGCACAGAGTTTAAGCATCCTGCCTATAGTAATGCACATAGTAAGTATCAGAGGCAAAGTTTGAACTCCAGTCTTCTGCATGTCCAGCACTCTATCCACTGTGCCATGCTACTTCAAGAGCTAGTTTGACATAGCAGAGTTACACTGACACTGTATCTTTTTAAGTTTTTTTGTGTCTGCTTTTTTAGATTGATTGTAGAACTGTCAGCTATCACTTCTTGCTGCTGTCAGTACACCCAGTTCTTTCCTTTTCATTTGTTGCTTCTAATCAGCTGTATTCTTAGCAGACTTTTCTAAAGTTACATATGGTTGAGAAAAGCAGGGAAGGGGCAGTAGTGGTATCTGATGTTTCTGAAGATAACAGTAGCTTCATTATTCTAAAGGAGGTACCTTTTAGTATCTACCCTTTCCTGATTTTTTCGTTGTTGGGTATTCCTTTCTGTTTCTGCATATCACATAGCTCCTTGATGCTATAGCAGAAAGTTGCTAGGAGTTGTCCTTCCAAGAAAACTTATCACTTTGAAGCCAACTTTTAGCTGATGATTTTCTCTGAATTGGACCTTAAATTGGATCTGGACCTTGAATGAGCTTATACTCATAACCTATCCATCTTAGCAGGACCTAACAGCTCATGTTCCAAACTTGGAAAATAACCTTGAAAATCTAGTAATTTCTCCCTGCCACAATGAGGCATTATAGTTGTGTAGAAGGGTTGTCCCTGAAAATATGCTAAATAGATTACTAATAAGAAACAGTGTAAAGTAAGTAATCCAACTTATGGACTCCAGGTAGAATTATTTACAAGTATACTAATTTGGAAATCTTGGAAACATCAGCCAGTATTGCACAGTAATTATTTAATCTTGTTGAAAATTATATTTGGGGGTTCTAGAGTTTAACAGTAGTATATATATTTGCAGAATATATTGTGAAGATAGGCAGACTTTCTTGCAGGACTGTGAAGATGATGGGGAAACAGCAGCAGGTGGACGTCTCCTTCACCTTATGCAGGTAGAAATAAGAGAAAACCTTTCTAAGCACTGTACTTTCAGTTTTCTCAGTACTAGAAAAAATGTATTTAGATAAAAACAAGTCAATCTGCTCCATCTCTAGTGTAACCTTTGAGTGAGGTGTGTGTTTTTTTTTTCACCTAGATTGAGTTATGTTTTTGTTCTATATAACTAGATAAAAAGAGGAAGAATAGATTAACACTCTAATGGGGCCAGAGAACAAAAAGTTATTCTCAGAATAGCTTTGAAATCCATTCATACAGCTGGAACTGATGCTCTGTGGGCAGTTTATCAACTCTACTGCTGCTTCCTCTTTTTTTAAAAAGTTTTTCATTTCCTCAATTTCAAATGTAAAAGTTATAGAACTCTTTGTTCAGAACGTTGAGTTAATTGAAAAACTTGGCATTTTCTAACAATTTGAAAATGTGTCTTATAATCAGCTTGGGAAAAATATAAAAATTTATATTAAATTTATTTTCATAAAAATTTATATGGCAAAAGAAAAAACTGAATATTAGTGTTTTCTGAATATACTGTGAAGAAAGATAGACTCAAGATTTAAAGGTATTTTTGATGTAGCCGTCCTTTGTCCTTTTAAGACTGATAATCTGTTCTTTTTCCTTTTAAGTAGTTTTATGGAAAAAAATGTTTGAATTTAGTAAATTTGATAAGTGTTTGTCTATTTGAATTGAATTCACCTTTCTGGGCCTTCTTTTCATTTTCTGTAAAATGAGGAGATTGGGCCAGATGCTCTTCAATAACACCCTTTCTAATTCAAAGGTTGCATGACTCTTTATCCTGACTGCAGGTCTCTTTGACTGCTAAGTGCTATGTGCTATGCCTGCAGTGCTGTGCCTGCAGAAGTTAACTTCTAAGTACTGTCATGCTGCATTTTATATAAACAAGTTTTTTTTTTTCCCCTTTAAAGCATGTATTTATATATATATGTATAAATAATTGAGAGGCAGCATGCCGTAGTGGATAGAGAGCTGGAATTTCAGAGTCAAGAAGAATGAATTTAAAGTGCATTTTGGACATACGCTTAGCAGTATGACCCTGGGCAAGTCATTTCCTAGGCTTTAGTCAACTCTCTTAAAACTATAGATTGAAGGACAGTTTTCAGTTTGCGTTGTTAAAGGTAGTTTCTTACTAGGTAGTGCCCTGCACTGATGAAATCACAGATCCATCCTAACAATAAATAATTATATGTTTTTAAAAATACAGATTTTAAATGTACGGAATGTTTTGGTGGTGGTATCACGCTGGTATGGTGGTATTTTACTTGGACCAGATCGCTTTAAACACATCAACAACTGTGCCAGAAATATACTAGTGGAAGAGAACTATACAAGCTCACCAGTAAGTTGTTATTGATTGTATCTAAAGATATTTTATCATGTCCTATGAGGTTTGAAAAAAGGTCAGTTGGAAAATTGAAACCTTGAAGCCATGTATTTCACATTTTGTATGATTTTCAGAGAGACCCTTTGTGATCACAAATTCTTTAAGTTATAGAATAAAAAGTGGTGTGGTATAGTGGGAAGTGCCTTTCACTAAGAGTGAAGCTTACTGTGTTACACTTTTACCATTAACTAGAAGAGTGACCTTGAGCAATTCACTACCCCTTTGTCTCAGTTTTCTTATTGGTCAGTGAAGGAGTGGACCAGGTAATAGCTAAAGTCCCTCCTATCTTCAGAATCTGTATTGAACTATATCACTTGGAGCTACCTTTTTTTCTGGAACAAGTTCTTTTTTGTTTTTCCTATAGCAACTTGCCTTTTATCGTGAAGGGATGTGATAACACTATATCTGCCCAAAATTCTTCTTACGTGTGTACATACTTTTTGCTTTTATCAGCTCACCTTCCTTCTGGTCACACTGGTTGAGTGAATGATATCCTGCCACATATAAAAGACAAAGCCCTGGTTCTCAGACCTTGATAATTTTAGCTAACTTCTGGTATATCCCTGTTCCCCATCTTGGAATTGGTCTGGAAGATTTTTACTTTTAGGGATCTACCTCTAGGGCTTTCATCGTTCACTACTTGCTAAACCTTTAACAATCACTGACTTCCACCTCAAGGCCAAGGAACACAGCCTCTTGAATCTTCTTAGTCCCTGGGTTCAGAGATCTGCTGTACCTGATCTTTTGCCATCTTTTTCTGCTCCCATAATTACAATTGGATATACTCTCTCCTGACTGTTTCCTGTTACAACACATTCCAAACCACTAGAGTGCATTTTCTAAGGTGATGTACAAGAGAAAAGAGAATATACAGATTTAGAAATAATTCAGCAAGATAAGGTAATTTAAAGTACATAAAAATTACTTTTAGAAGTAAAAGAAAACTACTAATCACCATACCAGACAGTGTCTAAGTTTTCTGACCTCTAACTAAAATTCCTCAGGCTTAACTTTGTCTTCATCATCATTTTTAGGTTAGGAAGATTCATCTTGTTTGTGGTTTCCATACAGTAGTAAAATCTTTGGTCTCAGAACACCCTCTGCTGAATTTGGATTGGCCTACTTGTTTCTCTGGCCCAAGCTTTTTGGTCCCTTCTATAATCTAAGGCTGACTCTCAGCCAAACAGAAAGCCCCTTGATTGCTGGGGAACTTTTGATGCTAGTCATACTAATAAATTACTCGTTTACTTGGTTATCTACCCTCTCTCTTCCCTGAATGGAAAAGGGAAAGTAGGAACAATTAAAGATTGTCTGATTATCCTCTGAACAGAATTCAGCACCCTTCTGACAATATACAAATATGAGCTACTTTATTGTAGATTTCATGTCTCCTGGCCATAACTTATCACTCTGAACATACCAATATGACTTTTTTATAGGAGTGGTGCCATTTTACAACTTAACTAGTACATATTGAACAAGTTAACTAGTCACTTATTATTGTATTTTTTCTTATGGCTCTGAAAACCTTACTATTCCTACTACAGCTTGTTACATATTAGGCTAATCAACAAAAAGTCATATTGCTTCTTGGAAAATGTTATGAAATCTAGAAAATATCTTCTCAGAAGTATAACTAGATTATTTTAAATGTTTTAAAGAATGCAAAAATATGATCTTATAGATGCTTGTGAAAGATTATCAGTGGTAGATAATTAGTGATAATTCTTTTCACAGACATTCTACTTGAAAGGGAGGTGTGAGGAGTTTGTGATGTTTTTATATTTTTATATCTATTGTCACCATCACCACCATCTTCATAATGGATTTAATTAAAACTTTTTGGTTTTAACCTAACTGTGATTATCTCTATGATCCTTCAGTATTATGTTTTTTTGTAAAACCATGTATTCTGGAGGAAAATGTTATTTCATTTTATCTTTTTAGTAATCAATCATAGAAAAAATGTTTGTTTGAGCCAGTTAAATTTTTTCCTATTTGTATTTTATTTGTGAATCTTTTATTGCGGAAAAAAATTAAGAACGTTTGTATTCTGAAAAAAATTTACTGTGTCCTTTATCTTTCTTCTTTGTTGAAGAACACATTGATTTTTGTCCTTTTCAGGAGGAATCATCCAAGCAGCTGGGAAAGAACAAAAGAGTAAGAAAAGACAAGAAGAAGAGTGAACACTATACTTGAAAATTTAACTTTTAGATACTTTTGTTCTGATTATGTAATTAATCATCCAGGAATACTTTCTATAGAGAAGATCCTTGAAAGACATACTTTGTGACTACTTAACCCAGAAGTTAAAGGACATGACATGGATGTGAGCCAGGATTTTCACTTATTTCTTGATTGGCCCAATTGCTCAAAAATGGAGAACTTGTGTACTCATATCTGAGGATGATTCAGAAGAATTAATCAAACCTAATCATCATTGCTTCTAATTTTGGGAAGATAGAAGTTGCTCTAAGTATCAAGTGAATTACCTGTCTTTTTGAATTACATGTCAAGTGCCTTTCTTATGTGGTGGAAACTATCTTTGGAGGGTTTAAATACTCGATGTCTTGTCACCTGGATTCTTGTTGAGTTAAATGAATATTGTATTTTACAATACTTTACAGAAAGTTTGAATGAGCTCCTGGAGAGCTGCCTTTTTTTTGTTGTTGCTGTGGTTCAGAAAGCTCACTTTAGCTTGAGTGAGCATTTCTAAAAAGTGTACATTTAGTGAAAATCCAGACAATATCTATCAGTAGAAAAGTAATCATTTGTTTAACTTAAAATGAATTATGTAGATGTCATAATTGAGACTTGGTAGAGAATCTGTGGTATTGAAATTCATAGAAGACATTTTCAAACCTATGTTGGTTTTTGTACTAGTCATGTAAAGCAATAAAAATGAAGTATCAGCAAGCTTTTGTTTTTTCCTGATGGGATGTGGAAGTGCAGCATTCTATTTCTTTTTAAAGACTAAAAGTATCTTCTCTAATAATTTTCATTATGGAATTTAGAGTATCTCAGAAGATAGCCCCTAGTGAATGGGGGATAGGTAGGGGATAGTTTGAAGAAAAGTGGTAAAATGGTCATGATACCCATAAGTAATCTGTAGTTACCATCAGTGGCATTCATTTTACTGTCCTCTGGATACCAAATACAGTGTTTAGGTCTTGGGTAGAAAAAGAACAAACCTTTTTGACTGGAAATATTATGCTTTGCTGGATTTGTGATGCCATAGGTATAAGTGTTCTTTCCACGGGGGCAGATGGCAACCCATCCATGCCTTTTTCACCTGTGCCATTATTGTTTATTTCATTCACTATATTTCTAGCCTAATACATGGAACACCTTCCTCTGTAAAAGGGGTTTTTAGATTTCTGGGGGTCCACTAAAATTTGGAAGGGAAAAAGTTACAATTTTATTTCAATATGACTAGTTACCTTGGTAATCAATCCTAGGCATTTTATATATTTAAAAACATTATTTTGAGAAAGGGTCTGTAGGTTTCACCAGACTGTCAAAGGGTTTCATGATACAAAAAGGGTTAAGAAACCATGCTTTTGATTTTTTAATATTTTTATGTATGTTAATTCAACATTGTGGGACAGCTAGGTGTGTCAGTGGATGGAGAGCTGGGCCTAGAGTCAGGAAGACTTGTATTCAAATGCGGCATCAGACACTTAATAGCTGTGTGACCCTGGGAAAGTCACTTAACTCCATTTGCCTCAGTTCCTCATTTGTAAAATGAACTGGAGAAAGAAATGGCAAATGGCGTCACAAAGGACATGATTGAAATGATTGCACAACTGAACAAGAGCAACATTTGACCTGTCTGTTATCCCTTGCTTTTGCCACATGATGACCTTTTCTGGTTATGAGTGTGTTTGATGATGTCTTTTATAGCATTTCCTACATGCATGTTATATAGCCAAAGGAGAACTGTGTACTTTGTACTTTGAATTACTTGCAATTTAAATTCAGAAGCATATGAAAATATTCATGTTGAAACAATGATTTTTTTTTGTGTCAGAAAACATTTGGATGTCATTGAAAGTACTTTGTATTTTCTCAAATTTAGTCCAGCCCACTTTCCTCTTCCTTTACACTTCTGGACCCAGCTAATTGTTCATCTGTGGTGCTTATCTAAGAAATACATGATCGGTTGCCCATTTCTTTGGGAACATGAGTGTTACATCTGTTTTTTTCTTATCTGAATTTTAAACTTTAAAATTTCTTCCCTGGTTTATAAGCTGTTAATTTATTTTCCCCTTTTTGACAGTAACTCAAAATATGATAACAAATAAATAACTCTTAATTACTCATGTTAGTGGGAAAGAGCATTATCAGATATAGTGAAAAACACTACTCTGAATTTTCCTTGAAGCAGAAGCAGCAAATGAGGCAAAGAAGAGAGATCGGGAAGTGATTCTGAAAAAAATTCCTAGAGATGGAAGAAGTGAATTCTGGCACCTTCTTTCCTCTTCTTGGAGAGGTTCACTTTAGTTCCTTTTACCAGTAAACAATAATGAGATTGTATAGAATGAAATATGGAAAGATATAGAGAAAGATTATATCTTATACATGATATACATAATTTACATCTGTCTCTATGTTTCCATAGGTGAGGAAAATGTTGGCTTCCTTATGTCACTTAGATTGTTGAAAATCCTGGAAAGAATATCAAAGAGAGATTTGGAAGAAGAGGAAAGAAGAATCACTTTGTCTTCTATCTACAGTTGGAATAATTTAGGCAGTAGCTTGGAGTGATAGAAAAACAGTAAAATATTTCAGAGACAGGTGGAGTCACTAGGCAATAAAGATTGATGCCATAGAGAAAAAAGGAAATTGCAAAATCTTTGTTGAAAGCCCATTTGGGGAAAATGCTAGGAAGAAAAATTCACAAAGGATTGTTTAATTTACAATTTAATCTGTCTACCTACTTATTGTAGCCTATTTTTTCCTTAATAGTATTTTTTTCCAATTACATGTAAAGATAGTTTTCAGCATTCATTTTTGTAAGATTTTTGAGTTCCAAATTTTTCTCCCTCCTTTCCTTCCCTCCCTCTTCCCCAAGACAGCAAGCAGTCTGATCAAGGTTATACATGTACAATCAATGTTAAATGTATTTCCACGTTAGTCATATTGTAAATCACCACAAACCACAAGAAAGAAAAAGCAAAAAAAGAGCAAATAGTATACTTTGATTTACATTCAGACTCCATAGTTTTTTTATCTAGATGTGGTTAGCATAGTCTATCTTGAGTCTTTAGGAATTGTTTTGGATCATTATATTGCTGAGAATAGCTAAGTCTATCAGTTATCATTGCACAGGGTTGCTGTTACTCTGTACAATGTTCTCCTGGTTCTGCTCACTTAGCATCATTTCATAGAAGACTCCAGGTTTTTGTGAAATCTGTCCGCTCGTCATTTCTGACAGCACAATAGTGTTCCATTACATTCATATACCACAACTTGTTCAGCCATTCATATATATATAGATATATTTGTATTTTGTCTCCGCATAATATTAGGACCTCCTTGAGGGCAGTCTTTTGCTATATCTCCAGTGCTTAATAAATACAGTGCCTGACACATGGTAAACCAAATTTAAGGATGACATGAATTTGGGAGGATTAGTTAATATGTTAGACAGTGTGCTGTGTATCCAAAAATATCTCAACAGACTAGGCTATTGAGCTAAACCTGATAATATGCAATTGAATAAAGATAAATATGAAGTTCTGTACTTGGGCCAAAGGAGTGAACTTCACAAGCAGAGAAAAGAGAATCTACAGCTAGTCAGCAGTTTGTCTGAAAAAGGTATGGGAGTTTCAGTAGACAGTGGGATCAGCAGCTGTTAATAGTACATGGCAGCCAAAAAGCCAAAACAAACAGCATCTTGGGCTGGATTAATAGGGTCTGGATAATTGGTGTTATAATTCTAATCTATCAAGTGGGATAGTATTTGTAAAGTGCTTAGCGCAGTGACTGACCTACATATTAGGTGCTTAACAAATGTTCTTGTCGCCCTTCCTTACTCCGTCCTGGTCAGGCTCCATCACAAGTATATTGTGTTCCATTCGGGGTGTCTCACTTTAAGGACATTTACAAATCACGTCGTGTCCAGAGTAGAGGACCAGAAACTTTCAACATGAGCATTGGTTGAAGGTATTGAGGATATTTAACCTTAGAGAAGAGAAGACTTAGGAAGCTCATGATGGTTTTTTTTTAGGTTACATAGAAGGCCTTCATGTAGAAGAGACTTCTACTTGATCCCAGGTAGAAAGCAGGTAAGTAGCATGGTGGAGAAAACACTGCGTCCAGAGTCAGGAAGATCTTCAAATGCAGTCTCAGACAGTTACTAGCTATGTGACTGAGCAAGTCACTAAATGCTGGCTAACTCAGTTTCCTCAACTGTAAAATTAGAATTGGCAGCTATCTCCCAGGGTCATGAGGATCAAATGCGATAATTTGTAAAAACAAAAAAATGAAAAACTGATTTGTCTGTATCTGGTCAGTATCTTCTGCCTTTCTTGTTGCCGTAACTTGAGAAAGACAAGACAGAGCTAGGAAACAATATTGGTTTGATATAAAGATTAGTATTCTCCAGTTTGGAGAACAAGGTTAAAAATATGACAGTTAAAGTCTGTAAAATGTGAAGGGTGAACATGAATTTATTCTCCAGAATTGTCAAAAGAATAGACTTTTTTTTTTTTTTTTTTGCTTTTTGGAGGGCAATAGAGGTTAAGTGATTTGCCCAAAGTCACACGGCTAATAAGTGTGTCAAATGTCTGAGGCTGGATTTGAACTCAGGTCCTCCTGACTCCAGGACCAGTGCTCTATTCACTGCACCACCTAGCCACCCCTGAGTAGATTCTTTTTAAAACTGGAATGGAGTGACTAAAAAGCAAGTGCACTTTAGCACAACACGGAGTAAGCTTAAGGAACTTGCTACTGTGTGGAAATGGTACTACTCACACGTGTAATTGGGGATAAGGAATAGCTTAGGTAAATGCATGGAAGATAGGTCTATTGTGTTATTAAAGAAAATTAGCACTTTGGAGGACCTCCCTCAACACTGAGGGAACATTATTGAGAAGAGCAAGGAACCTGACTGGGGCTGACCTGATGTGGCAGTTCTTATGGTCTATTAACAATAAACTGTGACATGCTGCTAATCTAAAAAACAAACAAATTGGAGGTCTTCAAGAAGAGTATCTGAATATTTGTTGGAGAAGTTGAAGAGAGGATTGCTGTTAGTTATAGGTTGAACTAAATGTCCTCAGAGGTACCTGCTACATTTGAAATTCTTTCGTTCTATTCTCTAAGAGGATTAAACCAAATTATTAGGCTGTCAGTATATAATAAATATCTTTCACCTAAATTGATTTTTTAGAAGGAATTTCTATCCATCAAGGCTCTCAAATCAGTGGGATTTTCCTCTTACCAAAAACAGAGCTGTTATTGCACATGGTTTCTATGTACTGATTATGTACTGATGTACATACTTTCTTTGTACTGATGTACATATGTACATCATGTACATACATACTTTCTATGTACTGATTTATAATTAAAATATCCACTGATTTAAAATGTTTTATAATAGTGTCCTTTGGTGATAAGTTTTGTTTTATAAGAGTATAATGGATTTGGATTTTTAAAATTATTCAAGTACTGCAGTGAATGGTCTCAATTTTTTTTTTCTGTGAAATGTAAGGCAAAGTTCTCAGCTGAGAAAGTGGGGGAACAGAGAACTCTGAAAGGAAGAATGAGAAGGTCTGGAAGAGCTGCTGTGGACAGTGAGATAGTGAAATGATGAGGCAGGTATAGGAGGATTGCCTAATACCAAATAAAAGCTCAGTTGAAGTTGTCTAAAATAAGTTTATAGTGGACCCAGTCAGACATTGGTTGCATGTTTTCCTCCACCTTTGTTCAGTATCATTTGTGTAGCAGTGAAGACTGGAGGAAGTGGGAGTGATCCTAGGCCAAGGTCTGCCAGGCTGAAATCAGTGAAATGATAAGGAAGCTTAGGGACTCAAGAGGACAGTTTAAAGTTGAATTGGTTCACCAAAGAGAAAAGAGTATAGAGCAGCTAGGGCAGGGGAGATAGATACCTTGGAAAAGAATTGAGGGGTCAAAAAATTGGAGGTCACAATGTGAGGGTCAGAGTAGAGTTTGGTGAGGTAAAACAGGGAGAGGCGGAAAGACAATAGATTATGGTCAGATAAGGGGATTTTTTAATATAGGAGAGGTACATTTGTGGGGGAATGGCAAGATCAAGGGTGTGACCTCTGTGTGTGGCAGAAGTGGGTGGAGGTCATGGAATGGAGTGGGTGGAGGTCATGGAGTGGAGCAGGTTGAGGACTTGAGTAGTCAAGGTTCAAGGAAAAGTTACTATGTATTTTCAAGTCTTGTATAGCAGTTAGGGAGGAGATAAACATTGTGAGCCACGTACCTGTCTCCTTGAAGAAAGAAGGTCAGTGACCTACAGGTCAGCAGACAATAGCTTCAAGAGCTCATTGTTTAATTACTTGTGTTGTTAGCAAAGTCTGGTTGTGGGTGGAAAATGTAGTCAATTTTTATGAAATTAAATGAGTATATGAGGTAGCACGCCATTCTGTAATAGCATCTCAGTTAAGGAAATGATAGACATTAGAACAGCGGCTCTCAATCTGTGGGTTGTGACCCCTTTTGGGGGTTGAACGACCCTTTCACAGGATCACAGGGGTTGCCCAAGGCCATCGGAAAACACATATTTGCGATGGTTTTAGGAACCAAGACACGGCTCCTCTATCTGTCTCCAGGCGGGTGCGCCCACATGCAGATACGCCCACATACAAGTATTAAAGGGTCGCAGCATTAGGAAGGTTGAGAAGGTATTAGAACATGCTCATATGGTTCTAGACCTCATCAGTTTGGTACTCCCTGCAATTTTCAGATCACAACCCATCAAAGCCTGTCCATCTAGTCTACCTGTTGTTTGTGTCCTCCCATAAGTCCGTCCAATATATTTGAGGTGTTTTTAATTTCTCCTGATAATAATAGCTAGCATTTATGTAATGTTTTCAAGTTTGCAAAGTACTGTACATATACTAGATCATTTGATCCTCACAACAATCCTGGGCGATAGGTGCTATAATAACCCCCATTCTATAGGTTAGGAAACAGAAAAATGTTAGTTAAGTGACTTGCCCAGAGACACATAGCTAGTGAGTGTTTGAGGTAGGATTTGAATTCAGGTTTTTCTGACTCTTGCCCATTGTGCCACCTAACTACTGTCCTGAAATTGCAGGCTTACAGGTAGAACACTTTATCTGTGATTCTTCACTCTTGCTTCATGCCTAGCCCTACAAAAAGATGGTCATACCCTTGAACTTGCCATTACTCACAAATATACTACTGATATTTCAAAAATCCATTAATTTGACCATAATCTATTGGCTTTCCACTTCTCCTTCTGCCTTCCCTCATCAAAACTCTACTCTGTCCACAATGTGACCTACTCTTGACCCCTCAATTCTCTCCCAGGGCATCTGTGCTTCACCAGCTGCTCTCTGTACTTTTCCCCTTTTATGATAGGATGACCCATCAAAAATGTCCTCAATTCATGTATAGATGATTGTGATAGAGTGCATACGTAGATGGGAAAATAGTTACATAGTTCAGTAGTTGTTGATGTCCCATCATTAGCCTTTAAAAAAAAGTATTAATAAAATCTGAGATTTTTTCCCCATGGGTCTAGCATCTTTTAGTCCTACAGATATATGAGTGATTGATTTTCCATGTACATTATAAAGGTAATAGATATGTGTAGGTTTTTATAAGAATACATTTACCTCCTAAATTTTGTGAAAAATGGATTATGTGATTCCATGTTATTTTTAGATGTTATCATATCCTAAGTCAAAGACAGAAAATGTCATAGCTGGGAGCCTGATAACAAGAGTCTTGATTTGTGAGTCAAGACTCTTTCGGCAAGAGCACTTCAAGCAGAGCTGCTTAAAGGGGTTCTCTGAAGCAAATGGAATAAAATATGTTAAGGTTATGAATATTGAATATGGTTGTCTGAAGTTCATAATGTGTTGTATAATTTTGTTAGGTCTTTGTGAGTTCTGTGACGGGACAGGACAATTATTAAAAAAAAAAGTTAGGGGCAGCTAGGTGGCACAGTGAATAGAGCATCGACCCTGAAGTCAGGAGGACCTGAGTTCAAATCCAGCCTCAGACACTTAACACTAACTGTGTGACCTTGGGCAAGTTACTTAACCCCAATTCCCCTGTCTTTCCCCCTCCAAAAAAAAAAAAATTTAAAAAAAGTTAAGGGCTTTTTTAATTGAGAAAAATTGAGTTTGGTGAGGTATCATTAATGTGGGGTTGCAATGTAGAATCATGGAGACTTACAGTTAGAAGGGTCCACAGAAGGGTATCTAGTCCAATCTGCATCAAACAAGAATCTCCTCTAAGACAAAACCTCTAATGTGTTAATTAACAAATTATTATTTGGGACAGCCCATTATTTTGATATCTAGGTTGGTGGTTTTTTCTTCCTTATAGCAAGCCCAAATTAGGTTCTTTGCAATTTCATCCATTATTTCTAATTCTGCTCTCTGAGGCCAAGCAAAACAAGTTGAATTTCTTTTCCATGTCATAGTCCTCTTTTTCCATGTCATAGTCCTCTATATTTTTAAAGACAGCTATCACGTTAATCTTTTGAGTTAAATTTTCTCAGTTCTTTTCATTGTTCCTCATGTGGCATGTTCTTAAAGCCTTTCAATATCCTGTTTTTCATCCTCTGGACATTCTTCAGCTTATCTGTGCCCTTCCTAAAGTGCAGTGCCTAGAACAGAATACAGTACTCCAGATGTATTGTGTCCAGGGAAGAGTACAGTGGAACCATCACCTCTATTAAAGCAACCTAAGATGCATGAGCTTTTTTGGCTACCATATTACACTATTAACTCATACTGAGTTTTGAAACATATAAGTTGTGATACATGATCGTGATGGAATGAGCTCATTGATTTTAGAAAAACATGGATAGACTTGCACAAATTAATGAAGAGCAAAATGAGCAGAACCAAGAGAATGTTGTATACGGTAGCAGTATTATTTTAGGAACAACTTTGAGTGATTAAGTAATTTTGACTATTATAAATATCCAAATTAACTACAAAAGACTTATGAAGAAAACAGGAGTGGGGTAGGGAAGAAAAAGAAAGGTAAAAAAACCTCTTGGATCATCTTCAGATAAATCAACATTTACTCACATGCTGCCCATCTTATAGTAATACTGAAGCCTTGCGTGGCACCCCCTCTCTCCACCCTCTCAAGGATTGTTTAATTTTTGTTTTTGCACCCAAGTGCCAAATGCTTGACGTTATGGATACTTAATAAATACTTGTTGATTAGTTATTTGATTGATCAGCATTTCAAAGATCTTTGATTTTTTAAGTGTGAGAATTTCCTCCATCAGTGTATACCGAAACTTGCCTGTAACTCAGCAGGTAAGTTAGCTTATAACTTAGGCTAGGAGTCTTCCATGGCGTTCTCTTGCTTCAACCCTGGTCAGACCACATCTAACAGGCTATCTTGGTGGCAAGCAAGTTTATGAGTAAGACTTCAGTAAGTCTTTTGAAGGCTTATGCATGGTGGATAACTTGCTCATGTTTATACACCTAGTGTTAAAGGTGAGATTTGAATCATGTCATTTTGACTTCAGCTGTATCCATTATGCCTTGTAAATATAATGCCTGCACATAAAAATACTCATAAAATGACCAGATAAAATTCCAAATTTGACCACGGTATAAAACAGGGCATTAAACTATCAGTATACATTTGCAGTTCTGAAGGGTTTTGATATACGGAATTTTTTAGTTTCTCCAAAATGAATTTTTTTGCAGCCAGGTCTATACTATAAAGAATATAATTTGAATTCCCTAGTAAATACAAAAACATTTTAAAGGCCAACTTAAGAGCATATAGTATATGCCCTCAAACATGGAAATGACCATGTCACAATGCAGTCTGGCTGTATTGAATAATACTCAAAAAATGAACATTTAGTGTGTATACATTTTAGCAAGTATATACATATGTATGTGTGTGTCTGTGTATATATGTACGTATGTATCTATATGTACATATAGATACACACACACACACACACATATATATATATATATATACACATACACATATATGTGTGTGTTATAGGTTGAAGTATCCAAGGACTTGAAGCAATGTGGTACAGTGGGAAAATTGATGGCTCTTAAGTGAAAAGACAGGTCTGAACACTGCCTCTGACATAACCATCTCTGTGAACATGGGCAAGCCTCAACCTCTCTTGGCCACAGTTTTCTTAATTGTAAAATTAAGGAGTTGGATTGGACTGAGGTCCCTTCTAATGGATCCTTTAGTTTGGAGACTTTCTGTTTAAATAACTGGTTTGGAACAGTTTGCAAGGAATTTCATTTGTGAACATAATGTTTGTCAAGTAGCAGTACATATTCATTATGGAGGCATATTGTACTTCACATTCTTTTAAATTGTGCCAAGTGGGGTTCAGATGAAATTTCATATTGTTTTCAAAGGCTTATTTATTTAAAACCAGCCTGGGATTCTTTATAGAGTATTTTTTCTTAGAAACAGCTTAGTTTGATTTCACTGATTTTGTCACAAGCCAATATTTATAGATTTGAGCTGCGGAAAACCGCTTAAAGTTAAACACATCATTCATTAGTTTATCACATTTAAGAGACTAATGAAGATGATTAGTATCTTCAGCATGAAAACAACTATTAAAGTCTTCTTTTGCAAACCCTCCCTTCACCCTCTCAGCTTAGGTCCTTGCTTCATACTTCCTTGAAAGAATTGAGACCATTTACTTAGTTTCCTCTTCTCTCACATTCCTCAGATATCTTCCCCCAGTATCTCCTCCTTCATCCATCTCTCATCAAGAGGTAGCCCTTCTTGCCAAAGGAAATCCCTCTATATTCACCCGTGGCATGGCTTCCTTATCAGCTAAGGACATGAAAAGGCATACCCATGTAGAGTCACGTTTTTTTAGACTTGGTAGATGTCTTAAGATTAGCGTACACCTCCTTACTAATCAGATATGGAAGTAAAGGGGGCCATGTATACCCAAGCTAAGTACTATAATATCCGTGTTGAATATCCTTTTTTGACTATAGCCAAGTAAACTTAAAAAAAAAAACCACGTTGAGTACAAAGAATTGGACGTTAAGGGGATGCCCATCATTTGGGAAATGGCTGAATAAGTTGTGGTATATGATTGTGATGAAATACTATTGTGCTATAATAAATGACAAGCAGACTGCTTTCAGGAAAACCTAGGAAGACTTACATAAACTGAAGCAAAGTGAAGTGAGCAGAACCAGGAGAACATTATACACAGTAAGAGCAATATTGTATGATGCTCAGCTGTGAATGACTTAGTTATCCTCAGCAATACAATGATCCAAGACGATTCAGAAAGACTTAAGTTGAAGAATGGTATCCCCAACAGAGAAAGAATTGATGGAGTCTGAATGCAGATCAAAGCATACTTTTAAAATTTAATTTATTTTTCTTGGTTTTTTTTTGGGGGGGGGGTCTATTTTTTTTTGCAACATGGCTAATATGAAAATAGGTTTCACATGACTGCACATGTATAATCTATAACAAATTACTTGCCTTCTCAAGGACGGGGGAAAGGGAGTGAGGAAGAGAATTTGGAACTCAAAATTTAAAAAAAAAACATGTTAAATTGTTTTTACATGTTGAGGAAAAAGAATCTTCCTGGTTCCTGGTCCAGCATTCTATCCACTGTGCCAAGTATTTATAGCAAAAGCTCATTCCCAAGAACAAAGAAGGCAGAGTTAGCATGATACCTTGGGTTCAAAAGAACACAGGTATGCTCACTATAACAAGCATATTAAATTTTAACCCCACAAACTAAGTCAGCAAACATTTATGACATGCCTACTTTGTGCCATGCAAATGAAACTCTTTAATTTCAGATTTTGTTAGATATATGGTATCTTTGGACCCTGTTCCAACCATGTTTCCCGGTTGTTTCTTGGATCTAGCTTACATCTTGCTGTACACCTTCTCTTTTGGTTTCTGGACTTATCTGCTTCTCAAGGCCCTTTTTGCCTTGTATTTTGTGTTTCATACATCAATAACTGGTCTTCCTGCTTTGTGATATCCCTCTTATCTTAGAGGATTCAGAACTGCAATTTTATCAAATGACCCCAAGGAGACTATGTTCCTAGGGACCCTAAGCCCTTCATAGCAAACGATTTAGCTGGAGCTGTCGGCCATCTTTCCCTCTGTTCCCATCTCCAGGGGAAATAGCATAGAGATTGCTGAACCCTTGACACCTTGGATTTGGGCTAGAATGTGAATGCTCTTGGAGCTCTTAAAGTAATTCTAACTTGATATAAATAAAAAAATTGGGTAACATCCTCAAAATATCTTTTTTTCATTGTTATGAGGCTACCAGGAAGGAATAATTCAATGTTAAATTAGACAAAAACACAATTTGTAATCATAGATCTACAGTTATAAGGCCATGAGAGCTGAATCTTAAGTGGTGTCAGGAATTGAGAAAAGGAAAGATGACTGATAACAGTATAACTCTGGGATTAACAGGGATTTAGTGACAGTGAGGCAAGGTGTAAGGTTAAGTAAAAGTACAGGTAACTGAAGGTGTTCATACAAAGGCTGAATAACCTCTTGGGCATTTATTAATAGAAGGGATTTTTGTTAAGGCACAGGTTAGACTAAACAGCCTCTGTGGTTTCTTCCAACTCATATTCAGTGAGTTTCAAAAACAGTCAGAAACTTTGATAATTTGAGCAATGAAATGAAGTTGCTGGAAAAAGAATGATATTGTCAAAGACTCAAAGATACTGGTTTTTGCAAGACAAGAGCCTCATGTTGCATTTTGTATAGTTGATAGAAACTACGGCATTTGAGGCCCCCATCTTTCTCAGCTAGACAGAGATAGCAAAACTTGGTTTTACAGAATTCTCCTGACTTGAATTAGTTACACTATGAACATTCTGAGGCTTTAGAAATGGATAGAAAAAGGAAGCAGCATTTAGAGACTTTCCCCTGAATCTAGCTCATTACTGTTTTTATCTTATACAGATCATCCCTCTCCCATCTCCCTTTTCTCTCAATGCAAATGCTAATATCAGGCAAATAGTTCTTGCATTGCTGGGGAACTGGAGATATTTATTTAGTAATCAACAGAGGACGATGGCAATTCGTTTCTAAATGCTCTAAAGAGCTTTCCTTTTAACTGGATTATTTTTTGCAAACTTGAGACTTTAGTCAATTCTTCACTGTTTTTACATTTTCTTCATGTAGATCTCTCCAATCCCCTTTTGTCTCATTGAGAAGGCAAGAAAAACAAAACCCATGGCCAATATGTAGAGACATACAAAACAAATTACTCATTAGCCATATTCCAAGATGAATTTTAACCCTTATGCAGCTCAGTCCTATAAATTTAACAACACAGAACTCGTATTTTATGAGGAAATCTACCTTCTTCCTCTAAGGGAAATTATTATTATTTGAATGTCAATTGGAATTTTTTTATTAAAAAAATGTGAAATCTGTTTTGGAGTCAAAGACAATTCTTCTTGTCTTTTTTGATATCTAACACTTAAAGCCTAAAGAACAAAAGGAAATAAATTTTAATAAATAAAATAATATATTATAAATTAATTTTAATAAATAAATATAATAATAAAATAAAACATAATAAATTATGTTTTAATAGGTATTTCAAAATTGGTCTTGACCAGGGAAAACCTCTAAGGCAGCAGTGTCAAATTCAAATAGAAACTATTCCTGATGGTCACATATTGACTTAGAAAACGTATTATCTATGTTTTATTATCTTTTTATCTATTTTGTTAAACATTTCCCAATTACATTTTGTTCTGATTCCAGTAGTACTGGGAAGTTTTGTACACAGACATATCTGTGTGAACTGAGTTACTGTGTGTAGACTTTAAGGAAATGGAGATCATTTGCTATTTGTAAATGCTGGACAATCAGAGAACCAAGTTCAAAAGTAGGAAGCAGCTAAAGCCAGCAGATGGAAATAAGAATTGATAAGTTGGTTTACGAAAGACCAGTTTCTGGCTTTATAACCAGAAATAGATCCATTCTGTGGCTCATTGTTGAACAGATCAGAATAACCTGGAAGAGGTAAAAAAAAAAAAGGCATATTTTTAGGGAGTAAATAAAAGGATGGATAAAATTCATTTATGAAGCTAGTGAGTCATATTCTGGGGGCAATACAGTGGGAACAAGAATCAAAGGAGTGGTTTTTTTACCTAGAAGTACATTAAGCATTATTCACAGGATATTTAGTTGGGACACAAGTAGCAGATACTATAGGTCAGAGTTTTCCAAACTGTGGGGTGCAACCTCTTATGGAGGCCCGGGATCCTCCAGAATGTAGGAATATGAAACAATGGCCAAAATGATTGGACATATTTTGCACTTTTTTGATGAAAACAAAATTGAAATCAGTCAATGAATGTGGATCCACTCCAAATGAATATAGTGAATATAATGATTATTTAACATACCATGTGCAAACCAAGTCAAATTAGGATTGGGTCTGTCAAATCTTGACATGGGAATGATAGACCAGTGCCACTTCCAAGGAGGCATAAATTGATGACTCAGATGAATTATGTCATTGTTCTTCTTGCTGTACTTGAACTTCGAATGTAAAATATATAAACTTGAAGTTAGGTAATCTATATGTAGAAATGAAAAGTACCATACTGTTTCTCAGTGCTATTCATTTTGGTAAGCACAATACATAATAAACTGGGTTCCCTCCCTGCCATATAAAAAAAATTGAAAAAAAACAAAAGTTTGAGAACAGTTGTAATCATTGGACATTTTAAACAGTGGCACTTAAACATAATTGTCTTAGCTTTTTATTGTCTTTAAAAATGAAGTAATATGTCTTTATAATGGATAAAACATGACTGGATTGAAGAAAAAATCCACTAGAGTAGCCGAAACTAGTACAAGCAAAGTCAACGAGATATTTGAGCAGAAATACAGAAATTCAAAGTAAAAAACCCAAATATAGAAAATATGATTCAATGTATTTATCTTTGTGATTTACAAGTACTGTTATTGATGGAGAGGAAGGACCACTTTACCTTGTATATGAATGCATCAGAAGCAGATAGCATGATGCATAAATTGAAATTATATCTTGAAAGTATACACTTAAAACATGTTGTCAATATAAGAGAAATTTTCCAGAAAAAGTAAAAATATTTTAATTAATTTTTCCTAGAAACTATGTGGTATCAGAAGGATTGTTGGTACATATAAGGTTGCTTACAGAATTACTAAATATAAAAGCCTCATTTATTAGAATAAATGGTACTATTTGCAGTCATTGATATGGCCAAAACATTGCTTGGTGAATACATGTAAAGCGGCTTCAAAGTGTTCTGCTTGTAGAAGCAAGTTGGACAGGAGAAGATATAACGTGAAGGAAAATTTCTTTTTTTTTTTTTTTTAAATTTTATTATCGTTTGCATCATTCATTTCCACAAGATTTTGAGTTACATATTTTCTCTCCCCCTCTTCTTTCCCCCCCCACCACCCCAAAACAGCCATCCCAGTGTGTCCCCCCTCCCCCAGT
>CM053587.1:174925501-174949036 GCA_028646515.1 Pseudochirops corinnae | reverse complement strand
CTTCCGGCTGACTGGATAATGAAGACTCCAAGACTGAGGCCCAAGACGACGATCCAGATCCAGGCCACTCAACGTGAGAGCCCTGGCCTGAAAACAATCGCTCAGTCCCCCTGCTGTCTGCAGGCCGCGGGCGGGAAGCTACAAAGGGGAGGCGGGTGCAAAACCTCTGCCTTTCGCTTTTCCGCTCTGGAGACTTTTTGGCCGGACTGCTTATCTCCCCCTTTCACAATCCCCACTCGCAGCTGGTGCTAATCTCTGCTCACCTGAGCTTCTCCTGCCCAGCCGCCCCCAGGGCACAGCTGTGGCTTCAGGCCAGGCTGGTTTCGGTTCTCAGTGCTGATATGGTTCCTCGTAGCTGAGGTGACTTTAGTGGGAAGTGTCCTTGTGTGCATTTTGGAGTTCTAGGGTTGGTTTAGAGTCCTATTTTATGGGTATTTTGGGGTGGCTATGTGAGAGCTGTGATATGTTGCTGCTGCTACGCCGCCATCTTGGCTCCGCCCCCCCTATAATAATAATTATTGTTGTTGTTCAGTCATGTCTGACTCTTCATGACCTCATGGACCATACTTTCCATGGGGTTTTCTTGGCAAAGACAGAGGAGTGGCTTTGCCATTTCCTTCTCCAGCTCATTTTACAGGGGAGGAAACTGAGGCAAATATGGTTAAGTGGCTTTTCCAGAGTCATACAAGCTAGTATCAGACTACATTTGAACTTGGGTCTTCTGGCCTCTAGGTCTGGTGCTGTATCTGTTGCCACCTGGCTGCCTGATGAATTGTACACGTATGTAACTGTTAATAAATTTTTGTTGTTAGAATGAAATCTTACAGAGATTATTGCTCTAATTCAATCTCATGGACACGTATACAGGGTAGAGCTTTTCTTTATATGTCCTTCTATTTTTTTCTGTCTACATGGAATGGATCGCTTTCCACTTTCTGTCCTTGAAGGTGATGTTTTCATTCGGGAGAGGGGCTGCAGCTGCAATTTCCTTGGCAGAGGAAACGCCTTTGACAAGTTCAGGTCATCATCTTCTTAGTTTTTTGCTTAGTTTTGCTTAGTTTTAGAGCATGGAGAGGCTTAAGTGACTTGGCCAAGGTTACATAGCTTGTGCATGTCAGAGGCAGCACTTGAACCAGGAGCTTCCTGGACTCAAGGCTGGCTCTCTCCCCACTATGCCAAACTGTCTCCCTCTTAACTATGCATTATGTGTGTGTATACACATACACACAAATATATATTCATATAATTGTGTATATGCTTACATATATATGTATAACTGTATAAGCGTACAGAAGCATATAAACAATGGACATGAAAACACATGTATCACTGTATATGCACATATGTATTTGTGTACACACAAGAACACATATATGTATGTACACCAATGTTTATTTTACATTTAACACATGTAAGCATATGTATATATGTAATGCATGTGAACATATATTTGTATATGCATGTGTATATGTGTAAGCACAAATATCTATGTATATATATATATATATATATATATATATATATATATACACTTGTATACATGTATATTTGTAAGCACGTACATAAGAAATAATTAAGAAGGAAACATCTTGGCATAGTATTTATATTGGCATATATACATATATAAAGCAGTATAGTTGCACATGACCACACACACAAACACACATGAATGAACATGCAATGCAAAACAACACACACATACACATATGCACACACACACATATACATACACATATATTATATATATATTTTATATGTACACACACACACATAGTTGATGGATAGCAGCTGCTTGTGGTCATCAAGAGAAATGAGATAGCTTTTTTCAATGAGAATCCAAAGGACTGGCTGGGCATGGTGGCACACTCCTGAAATCCCTTATACTAGGTAGACTGAGGCTAGTAGAATGCTTAAGCTTGGGAGAATTGAGCTTCTCCATCAATAAAAAACCTGGTGTCAGAATCGCTTTATTCTGTTTTTTAAAATTCCCTCCAAACTGCACATTAACTGGGTTAAGACCAAAGTTCTAGGTTCTTGGCTATGGAGAAACTTGAACCCAGTTTGTTTCGCACCCAAATGCACTGCTAAATAAATTGTTTGTCTGGTTGCTGCTTGGTTTCTTTATTTCAATGTCACAATAGAGACAGTGTCCAATTCACTGATTTACAGATGAGGAAAATGAGATCCATTTAAGTGACTTTCCAAGGCTCAAATGCTGCTTCCTACACGAGACCTTTTCTGATCCTCCAGCTGCTAGTGTTTTCACCCCAAATCACTTTTTCCCTGTTTTTCAGAGAATTATATGTGCATAATGGTTTCCTTAATAGAGTAGAAACTCCTTAAGGGCAGGCAGTGTTTTCAGTTTTGTGTTTGTATCCCTAGTACCTCCCACAGTGCTTGGCTCATGGTAGGCACCATGGTAAGTGGCAAAACCTCAGACATTTACTAGTGTAACTTCTACAAACCATTTAACCTCTGTCTGCCTCAGTTTCTTGAACTGTAAAATGAGAATCACGACAGCATCCACTGCTCAGGATTTTTGTGAGGATCCAATAAGAAGATATTTGCAAAGTGCTTCCTACAGTGCTAGCACACAGCATCTGCTTAATTAATGATAAGATTTTTATTTGTTTTCATTTATTTATTTTTTATTATTATAATAAACTACAGTCTCAGACCAAGTTATGTCCTTTTTTAATGTATTTATTTGTGTGGTTTTTATCTTTCTTTTCACAGGTGCAATCTGCATTCCTTTATACATTCCTTATGAAAGTACAAGTAAATGGCCCTTTGGAAGTGAGCTCTGTATATTCTGGTTAGTTACTGACTATGTTTTGTGTACAACATCAGTGTATAACATTGTCCTCATCAGCTATGACCGGTACCAATTAGTCTGCAATGCAGTAAGTAGAATATATGCATTTGACTATTTTCCCCCCTCTTTAACTTAAAATGTAAATTTGAATTTGGAATTCTAAAGCAAGAAAAAAAAAAACAACCCAGTAAAGAATCCTAACTTTTTGCTAATTGGGAAATAGTAGAGAAAAGCCCTTTCCTTTTGTGGTCTGTGACGAGATTTCCCTCTTCCATTGGTAGGAATGCTAGCTGTTACTTTGTCCGGTATGTTTTAAAGGTTTCTGATGATGCAAATGGTGTGGTATGGTGCTATTGGGTACGCCACTTTCTGGGGGATAACAGGTTCAAAAAAAGAAACCAAAGGAAGTGTGCAGATGATCAAGTCTGCATAGATAGTCTGCACCAGTGGGTGTTTACGGGAAGAGAGATTAAGATAAAGATTGCACACATCTGGTCAGCCCTGTTCTACAAGGGAGCTGAGAGCTAAAGTGTTCCTTAGACAGGAATAGGAACTTGATTCAGTGATCTGTCCATCAGTCAAAAGTGCTGCCTAGAGATGAAGAGATAAGCATCCTCTTCTCAGTTCCCTTAGTTGTCCATTATCCCATTTGACCTTATGCATAATGGAAAGAAGATCACTTTCCAGCATATTGCATCATATCATTACAAGAGCTGAGCAGAGCAATTAAAAAACTAAACACAGTTTAGTATGACCATCTGGGTATTGTTACCATTAGATTTAATTCAAGAGATATATTAATTAGTGGTGCAGGAAGCAAAAGGCAAAAAAAGCACACTGGAATAGGAACTTGTGGTCAGCACCATATACATTTTAGCTTAGTCTTGGAGTTACTAATTGTTTCCTCAAAAGTTACTTCCTAGAAAATTTTATTTAGCCTATAGTTGTCACTAGTTTCCTTTCACTAGCCACTGTCATTATGGAGGTTCCCCAGTTTAGTTCAGCAAGTGTGTTGAGTGCCTACTATGTGCCAGATACTTTGACAGGGGTTAAGAAATAGCCCCCGCCCTCAGGAAGCTTTTGTTCTACTGGGAAGAAACAAGTTACACACACTTAAGTTAATGTATGAACATACACATATGAACACACACATATATATGTGTGTATACATATGGATAAATGTATGTATTTCTATACACACAGAGTAAATCAAAGTAATTTCAGAGACAGAAGTAGAGTACCCACAATTGGTGGGAGTGGGTGGCATCAGAAAAGGATTCCTGTAGGACAGTGGTTCTCAACCTTCCTAATGCTGCGACCCTTTAATACTTGTATGTGGCCGTAACTACACATGGGCGGATCTGCCTGGAGACGGATAGAGGAGCCGTGTCTCGGTTCCTAAGACCATAGCAAATATGTGTTTCCTGATGGCCTTAGGCGACCCTTGTGACCCCTGTGAAAGTGTCATTAGACCCCCAGAGGTTGAGAACCGCTGCTGTAGGAAGTGATGCCTGAACTAGGCTTTGAAGGAAGCTAGGGATTCTCTGAGACAGAAGAGAGCAGGAAACAATAGCCTGTGCCTAGGTATAGATGGAGGAGGTGGAGGCCAGTAAATGACTTAATTTGGAGGGAACAGAGAGTGCATAAGGGGGAATAATCTGAGATGGGTTTGGATATATAGGCTGGTGCTAGATTGTGAAGGGTTATAACTGCCAATCAGTATTTTATGCTAGAGGCAATTAGAAGTCTCTGAAGCTTCTTGAGTTGGGTATTTACATAGTCAGACCTGTATTTTGGGAATATCATTGACAGGTGTATGGATGATGGATTGGAAAGGGGAGAGAAGAGAAATAGGGAGGCCAGTTAGAAGCTATGTGAGAGGTGATGAATGCTTGACTAAGCAGGTGGCCAGGTGACTAGAGAGAAGGGGACAAATAGAAAACATTTTACTGAGGTGGAATGATCAGGATTTGGTACTGATTAGACAGGGGTGGTGGGGAGGGACAGTGAAGAGCTGAGGGTGGCTCTGAGGTTGTGAACCTTGGTACCTCAAGCTTGGTCGTGCCCTTGACAGAAATAAAGGTGTTTGAGACTTAATGTTTAGATTGTCTCCTTCCTTAGGAGTGAAAAAACACTAAGGACTTCCTTAGTTTGCAAAGTACATTTATGCATGATCAGCTGGACTGAATTTCAAGTTAGAGAGACAGAACCTCACACACTATTGATCTAACTATGGGGTTTATTAATAGTATACAGACTGATGGAGTGGACAAAGGATGTGGGGGGTGCGTGTGCCCTAAGTGTCCCTGCCATCTGGGCTCTTGATACTGCATCTGGCTCAGAGAGACAATGCAACATGTACAAGTGTCCCAAGTATGCTGCCCAAACTGTAAAATTGGGATAAAATAGTATCTTCTTCTCAGAGTTGCTGTGAGGATTGAATGAGAATATTTATAAAATGCTTAGCACAATGTCTGGCACATAGGAAATGCTTAAAAAATACTTATTCCTTTCTTCTTCCCTTCTATCCCCTATATCCAGGCAGCTTTGCCCAGAACTACATGTATAGTCTGGTTATGGATGGCCTGAGGACATGGGTTGGGGAGGGGTCAGGTTCTATGTGGGTTTTATACTGTGGTAAACAGAAGGAGCTGAAGACTTTTACAATGTACCAATTTAGGATAAGCAGACCCTAACCACTTTTAATTACACTAGTCATGAGCTGCCACCTAAGGATAAGCCCAGGGGCTGCTAGAGTTTTGTTCTTTAAGGGGTTACACTTAATGGACTCATCAATCATTTTAGCTGTTTTTTGTCCATGTTCTTCTTCTCAGAGAGATGAAGTTGAGTCTAATGAGATTTTATTCTCCACCAATAAATGTTCTTGGTACATAGAGTCTCCAGATTTTGAAAAGATCCTATCCTTATGAAGTAGGTAAAGACTTCATGGTTGATATAATACCTATTGAATTTTGTGATCTGTGCCTCTGCATTTATAGGAATCACATGTTTTCTTAGACAGTACATCTCTTCTCTACAAGTGGAATTGAATGACAGATCTTTACCTCCTGACAGTAATTTGTTTGATTTCTTTTAGATATCGTATCGAACTAGACAAACATCAATCTCAAGGACAGTCATTTATATGGTAGCAGCGTGGGTACTGGCATTCTTAGTACATGGTCCAGCAATCCTAAATGGGAGCAGCAAGACGAGTGGGGGTACAGAATGCAGAAACCAACTCTTTCTTACGGCCCATTCCATCATCATCACTTCCATCTTGGAGTTCTTGGTCCCAACCATCTTGGTGACCTATTTCAATTGTTGCATCTATTGGAGCCTGCACAGTCACAGTAGAGTCAGAGGCAATCCCGTTCCCATTTCTAACATCCCTTCTCTAGTCCAAGGCAGTTCAATGACCTGCCCATTCTTTTCAAAGATGTGTCTTCCTAAACTGGATGAAGAAGTTCCTTCCTCTTCTGTGAAAAAGATGAGAAAGAAGAGCCTCTTTGCTTTTTTAAAAACCCAAGGAGAGATCGAAACTGCTTCTGTTGGATTGCCTTCTTTATCCCACTCAAATTCTACATCTGTTGACTTAACTGTCCAGCGTCAGAAATTGCTCAGAGACAGGAAAGTAGCCCAGTCACTTGCCATTATATTGGGGGCTTTTGTCTTTTGCTGGGCTCCCTATATTTTGTTTACAATTATTCGTTCAGTTCATGAGACTGATGAAACCAATTCCTGGTATTCTTTTACGTTTTGGCTTCAATGGTTTAATTCTTTTCTCAACCCTTTTCTGTATCCTTTGTGCCACAAAAAATTCCGGAATGCTTTCAAGAAAATATTTTGTAAGAAAAAGCTAACTCTTTCATCACAGATATCACTATTTACTTAAGTACAGTGTAGGAAAATCAGAATCTCACCTACTGTATATGAATTTGTTTTAGCTCACATCTACCCCTTATATTGTGGTTCTCTCTCTGCATCTCCCCTCTCTCTTCTCCCAAAAAGGGGAAATCATTATCACTTCTGCATAATTCTGGGTAATTACATTGAATAACTGGATAATTCTGGAAATAAGGGTGAGATGAGAGACAGTATGGTATAATAGTCAGGAGATCTGGGTTTTAGTTCTGCTTCTGCTACTAATTTGTTTTGCAACCTTGGGCAAGTCACTGGGCTTCTCTGGGCCCTGGGTTCTTTATGTAAAATGAAGGGGATGGACCATATAATCTCTGATGTTCCTTCTAAAGTTCTGTACCCTAATGTTTTTTTTTAACAAATTAAAATGTATTATATCACCAATTTAGAGATGGAAACAATCTTAGAAGTCACCTAGTCCAATCCTCATTTAAGAGATGAGGAAACTGAAGTTCAGAGAGGTGATGAGTCCTAAGTCAAATAGCTAAGAGATGTACCATAAAAATGTATCCTCTGTTGCCAGATTTATTGACCTTTCTACTATAGACGGCCTCGTAGATCAGTCATAAAGTTTTAAAAATATGCAACCACAAATATACCATATTTATTTTAGTTGTTGTATCTCTATGTTGTGATATTATATAGATTGTGTCAGGCAAAGTTTTTCTGATCTCTGTATTACCTTGCATTTTATTTCATCTATGGGAATTCTCTTTTGTCTTGATTAGTCATAGAGGTAAGATAGAGATAGGGAGTATAGCTATGATTTCATTAGTATATGAATTTCTCAGTAAACTCCTTCTACCAAATACAGGTAAGCACCTTCTCTGCAAATTACAACTCTAAAGACTTGCCTAGAGGGTTGAAAGGGTAAGTGATTTTTCCCACGGTCACACACTTAGAATATGTGAGAGGTGGACCCGGAATCCAAGTCTTCCTAGAAAAATAAGGATTATATTGACCTAAGGTCCTTATTTTAGATGGAAAACATTGAGAGGAGGGGGCAGTTTAAATTCTTCAAGAGCCTCATCAAAATCTTCTTAATGAGGACCTAGTAACCTCAGGAGCAGAGAATGATTCATGAGAAAGGAAGGCAAATTGGATAAAAATAGACTTGTCTTGTTGCCAGTTTCCCTCTTCTTTTCCCTTCCTAATAAAATCTGATATTTACTTGGTCTTACAAGGGAGAAAGGTACAGGGTAAAGTAAGAAGTAGGAGGGTCACTAAGATTAAGATGGTGTGTTTAGAGAGGCCAGAAATGGATGAAACAGAGATAATATTCTGAAAAGTGAGGATGCCGAAGAAGAAATGCTGTAGTATTTTTTTTATTATGGAGGTGCTTAAAAATTCACTTTTCACAATAAGATTATGCATACCTGAAGGACAGGGGCTTTGTTATGAACTACATTGTGCTGTGTACAATGTTCTCCTGGTTTTGCTCCTTTCATTCAGCATCAAATCATATAAATCTTTCCAGGTTTCTCTGAAGTCTGCCTATTCATCATTTCTTTTATCAGAGAGGTATTCTATTACATTCATATACCACAACTTGTTTAGCTATTCCCCAATTGATGGGCATCCCCTTGATTTCCAGTTCTTGGGTACCACAAAAAGAGCTACCATAAAATTTTTTGTATATGTGGGTCCTTTTCCCATTTTTATGATCTCTTTGGGATACAGTCCTAGAAGTGGTATTGCTGGGTCAAAGGGTATGCACATTTTTATAGCCCTTTGGGTATAGTTCCAAATTGCTCTCCAGAATGGTTAGATTAGTTCATAGCTCCAATCAACAATGAATTAATGTACCAACTTTCTCACATCTTCTCCAATATTTATCATTTTGCATATAATTTTTATAACAAAGTATTAATTTTGATAATATATACTTTTCCCAACACAGTAACTATGAAATAACCCATAAAATGCATTACACAAAATAAAACTGGTAACATGCAAACATTTTTCTTGCTTGTAATTCCCTAGAATTCTGTGAATTTTTGTGCTAGCATCTTAATAAAAAATGATTTCAGATAATATTCGCTTTTCATAACAAATGAAATCTCCATCACCATAAATACTGTAAAGCAAATAAAATTCTTAAACTTAAAGCATTTTAATCTGAATCTTACTTTCCACTGCATCAGATGGTGGATGTGAGTGCATTGCATTATATAACAAATCCTTGATTTGTTAACATGAAACTCAGCTGCAGACATTCTGAAATTTATCTAACATTTTAATTTTCTCACTAAGCCTCATCAATGACTTTGCATACTTGGGTTTAGAGCCCAAAGGACTTGTACTATTCTTTGGAGGCATAATTGGAACACAAAACTTGATTTTTAAAGGAAAACCATCAAAATATGCAAGGAATGCATGGGGAGCTCTACTTTGAAATGGTAGAGTGAACAAGACCAGTGAAGCATCTAGTATGGTACCAGCCATGCCACAAACCTGTGTGTATCTCATCTTTCATTTTTTTCTCTACTGCACATAGCTGAAAAGAAAGTGAAAATGAGGTTACTAATAAAATCATGGTGAGTGTATCATACATGTAAATTAATCACAAGAATGTTAAGGATTGATCATGTATGCTTAATAAATAAAAACAAGTCATAAGAAGATGAGCATAGATAGATGAGGAACAGGTCTACATTATTCATTCAAATATGGTTGCTTTGACTACAACAGATACATACACGTAACTATAAAGCAATAAGGTAGCCTTTTTTTTAAAGTTCATGGCTATTTCTCTAGAGAGAAATATTATTTTATTATTATCTTTTCAAAATGGTTAAGTGGCAGCAGAGATTATCGCTTCTGCAATATAAACAATTGTACTATATAATAATAAAACTGCAGAGGTGAGCGTGTGCCTCAGCAGTAGAGGAGAAAAGGTAATGGGCCTCACAGAAAAGCAAGCAGTGCCCAGTTATGTGCATCTGTCTTCCTTAATTGCCCAGTTCAGCTTTCCTCAAGAGGTAACATCACCCCTTTAAGGCTCCATCTTAAATCAAATACAGCCAACTCTAATAACCCAGGGGCTGATTAGTTCTTCTGTGTATTATCCAGATCCTTTTCTTAGCTTCTTACTTTTGCTACCTGCCTTAGGAATGATTACATAGCTTATGTTTGCATAGTTTCTTAGCTTTAAAACTCCTCACAGAATCACAGAATTGAAATTGTTAGGGAACTCAAAGGCCATCTAAATCTAATTTTTGAACAATAACCCTTTCCTTTCTACAACTTCCCCAAAGGTGGGAATCTAACTTTGGCTTAGAGACCTCCAGTGAGGGGGGACCCAGTATCATTCCATTTGAGCAGAGCTTTAATGATTACATCAAGTTTGGATTTGTTTCTTTATAACTGCCATCCATTGTTCTTAGCGCTATCCTCCAGAGTGATTCAGAACAGGTATAATTCCATGTGATAACTCTTAAAATATATGAGCACAGCTCTCCTCCCCAAATCTTCTCTTCTCCAGGCTAAAATTCCATAGAACTTGAATATACTGTCTTTCCGATTGTTTATTCAAACTTTCACCAGGGGATGATCAAAGAAAAAGAAGAGGGCATTGAAGCCAGTGGATCTGGCTAATTGTTTGTAGCCTCAGACAAAGATTTTGTAGTCTTCTTGGTTCCAACCCCTTCCTTCTTTATACCGTTCTGCACATCACCGTCAAAATAAACTTCCTAAAATACAAGTTTGCACACACCATTCACATGTTTAAAGACTTCCTGAAGCTTCCCATTGCCTCCAGAATTAACTACAAACTACTCAGCTTGGCATTCATAGTATCTAGATTTATATAATAATAATATAATAATCTAGATTTAGCCTATCTTCCTTCACTTATTTCAGATTATTTTACCTCATCAACATGATGTTGTAGTCAAGCTGGACCTTTGGTCCTGGAATGGGATACTCTTTTTCCTCTCTCTGTGCATTCACCTAAGCCATTCTCCCCCTGCCCCTGAATAATGTGCCCTTTCCTCATTTCTCCTGTCACAACCTTTGTCTTTCTTCATATCTCAGGTCAGGTACCATGAAACCATTTCTCATCAATCAAGATATTAGAATTCTCTCCTTCCTTAAGGGTTTTCACTTTACTCATTTGGTATATGTTGTATATTCCTCCCGTCCTCCACCTTGCATCCTCTTCTAGTTTCCTCATTGGACAAGCACTATTTATTTTTGTCTTTGAACCTCCATTCCTGGCACATAGTGGATGCTCAATAAATGTACATTGAATTGACAGAGGAAATTAAAACTTGTGGTTAAAATGAGGTATTTAGATTATTTGTGCTACCCTAGTCCCTTCTTTTACCACAGTCATTAAGAAAGACTTGGTCATAAAAGCAAACTGAACTCGTATCATCAAAAAATAATCCTGAGGAGACATTTTGAGGAAATTAATTTTTGTTTGGGAAAGACCAGAAGTTTGATGAGCTCCTTAATCAACTTGATGAGGCTATGGGGTATGAACAATTGTCTGGAGTCAGGGAAGTGCTTCTGCATGGACAGTATGGCTAGGGCTATTGATGCTTTGTTTGAAGGATAATTTTCATTTGGATGTTGGTGGTTGGGTTTGCCTCTAAGATAATTGGGCCTCTGGAGAATGGACTCTTATCAGAGTCTTATCATTTCCCTCCCTCCACAATCTATAAAAGTTAGTTTACAGACTAACTTGGCTCTTTTTGGAATACCCTTTCAGAGGGTAGACCAGCATGTAGCAAAATTAATCTGGTTTTGTGGAGAAAGAAGCTTTTACCCAAATATGGTGTCTACCTTCAGGTACCTGTAATAGATGATTTAGAGCAGAAACAGGTTGGAATTGCTTATATAAGAGCACTTGGCTCAAGAGGAGAGATCCTGAAAATATATCCTCCCAACTCAAGGGATTGTAGCAGCTAGAAATATGATAAGAGTTCCTGCAGAAAATCATGTGAGGCAGCAATACACATGTGTTCTCCTTTGCGACCTGAGAGTTATTCATGGACTGTGTTCTTGACCCTGAGCCTCCTATGTAGAGAATGAGGGACTTTGTATTCCTAGGCAATGAGATCCCAGCATATAGCCTTCTAGTGGACATAAGCTTCTAAATTTCTTTGGGATTGCTTAATGAATGACTACAGACACAAGAGTTGCTTTAGGTCTAGAATTCAGGCAAAGGACCTGTTAGAGAAGTAAGAAGATCTACAGAGTTCCTGAATAGTTTTCTCTCTGGAAGCAAGAAGATGATCACATAGGTGACCCTCAAAGTTGAAGGAGCAGTGAAGGAGATCCATGACTTGGGAGCATAGGAAATCTAGATTTTGCCAGTCCTTATGATAAATAAAGTGATTTGGACATGTCAGGAAGAATGAGAAGAGAGTTGTTTGTTTAGTAGCTTCCAAACTGTTGACTTTTCTGGAGAGTGTCCATTACAAGGTGATAATACAAATTTTAGAGGAAAGAGAGACTGACTGGAACGCTTCAGCTTGCTCTGATAACACCTGAAATTCCATTCTCTTCTGAGGGGAGTTTATAAGGTATTTGAGTACTTTCTGAGATTTCTGTTTATGGGCATCTGGGTATGCTTCTCTTCTTCTGTATTAATTGTGGTAAAATTAAGGTTTACTACCTGATATACATTTCTATTTCATGTGCCTGCATGGGAGTTTTTTTTTTTTTGCTTTTTTTTTGGAGGGGGGAAGGCAGGGCATTTGGGGTTAAGTGACTTGCTCAAGGTCACACAGCTGGTGGGAGTTGTTTTTTAGTTGTTTTCAGTCATGTCTGACTCATTATGATCCCATTTTGGGGTTTTCTTGGCAAAGATGCTGGAGTGGTTTGCCATTTCCTTCTTCAGCTCATTTTACAGATGAAGAATTAAGGTTAAGTGACTTGCTCAGGGTCACATAGCCAGTAAGCGTCTGAGGCTGGATTTGAATTCATGATGAGTCTTCCTGATTCCAAGCCCAGTGCTCTATCTACTGTGCGCCTTAGCTGCCTCTTGAGAGCTAGCAAACCCTTTTATTCACATTTGGCTCAAACTATACCTAGGTTTTATTTTGTACTCACTATTGCAGCAGCTCTTAGTGGAGGCAACAACACAAGAGCAAAAATAACTATTTGGGGTCAAACTCAAGGCTGAGATTCCATCTGTGTTGAGTTTTGGGGGAGACCTGGGCCATTAGACAAACTTGAAGTCTAAAATGAAGATAGAGGAATAAAAGGTTCAATGTACTTTTTTATTTTTTTGGTGCTTTCTAGTAGAACATAAATTTATTGAGAATAGAGAATAATTTCAATTTGGCATTTTTATGCCCTCAGGGACTGTGACATTAGGGATTCAAATGTAGTGGTTCTACTATCCTTGATGGAGAAAAAATTTATGAAAATGGTTTTTCAAATAGCTTCTATTTTTCTTCTGTTTGAAGTCCATCTTTTTGTTTTACCCTTGAATGCCCCTGGGCTGACTTTGCATAGTTGGATACTTTACCAAGTTTTCTTTAAACTGGTTTTACTTTTCACTGCATCTCTCTGCCTTATATAGTCATATTACTCATGATTATCCATCCTCTTTCTTTGTTAAGATTTTATAGATGAACTTTAGATTCTAACTTGCTGTTACCTTTGTCAGCCATCTCTCTCTCTCTCTCTCTCTCTCTCTCTCTCTCTCTCTCTCTCTGTTTGGCAAGTAAGTCAGATGCTCACTGATTAAGGCATTTTCTCCATGGTGCTTGTAGAAAAGTTACAAATGGCACAAAAGAGGACAAAGATGGGGAAAGCAACTAGATTGTACCAAGTATAATCTGTGTTGGAGGTGACACATTGTAAGGACATTAAAGGAATCATGTATAAAATATTTGAAGAGGAGGATCACGAGTCTAGAAGGATGGAAAAATCTTGAATCTTATTGATACTGAAAAAAATGTGACAGAGAAAACATCAATAACTACTGCCATATATACCTATTCTCCCATCTTTATGAAACTTTTATGAGAATGAAGGCCTTAAGTAGGAAAATAGCAGACTTTTCTACCTGGTATTCTTTACCATCTCACTATTAACTGAAAAAAATGTGTGGTTGGTCAGTATTTGTGCTGAAAAAAAGATCTGGGAATTTTAGTGGAAGGCAAGCCAAATATGAACTCATAGTGTGGTATGAAAGACAAGAATGCCAATATTTGGCCTGCACTAGGAGAGGCAGGACTCCCAGAATAGGAAGGTTATAGTGTTGTCTTATAGGATCCTTTCCTCATCAGGCCTTATCTGGAATATTACATCTAGTTTTGAATACCAAGGCATCCTTCTTGGGAAGGACATCAGTAAGAAAGCTGCTTAGGGTCGCTTCCAACTCTCAAATTCTTTAATTCGTTGATCCTAGGTGAACCCTAGATCCCCCTTCTGCATATACATATGAAATATTGACGTATGGGAGAGGCAACCAGGTCAATGAGATGTGACTGATTTGTTTTTTTAAGGGGAAATCTGACCCTAGAGAGGTTTTTCTTCTTCCACCAGTGTTTCCAAGACTTTCCAGTAGATGTCAGTGATGCCACATAGATTTTTCCTGTATGGTCAATCAATTAATGAATGTGTTTCATACCACTTAAAAGATATCATTACTATGAAATGAAACATTTATAACATATACAAATTAAACCAATGATTAAATAAAGATTAGGACCAATCTTCAAACAAAACCCTCAAATGTGAAACATTTAAAGATCAATCATATATGGAGAAAAACCTCCCCAAATATTACAATATACATTTTAACAAAATAACACCAAATGAACAAAACTTAGTTATTTCCCCATTTCCCTTCCTGTAGCTCTAATATCTTTAATTTTGTCTTATTTAATATAGTATCAGTTCTTTTGCTTCAATTCTAAAAAAAAGAAAACATATACCTCTCATTTTAGTTATTTTCTGTTGATTCAGTTCAGAATTCAATACAGACATGGAGAACAAGCAAAATACTCTTAAAAGTCATTTAGTAATTCTACACCAATGCATGTAGGCATATACCTGTCTATCTGAAAAACTATGAATACTCCTAATGAGCAAAGGTAGCAGAGAGAAATGATTGGAAAGGATGCAAGTCTATCAACAAAGAAAACTGAAAAGGAAATTTAAAAATTGATTGTGAAGTTTTCTTTGTTATTATTTACAAAATGATCTAGCATCACAAAAAAAAAAAACTGAGTAAGAACAAAAGTCATACAAGAAAATTGCTGTATACAATGTGTCACTCCAGGATCTTTCTTCACAGAATCATGTGATCTTAGTGCTGAGAGGCACAAATCCTCTTTATAATCCAGCCTCTGCTTTAAGACCTTCAGTGAACATGCCTGCAAAAACAACACATTCCCTTTTTGGACAGTTGTTGTGACAGGCAACATGGAGTAGTAGATATAGTGCTGACCTTGGAGTCAAGTAGACCTGGGTTCAAGTCCTGCTTCAAACATACTGGTTTCCTGACCTTGGGCAATACAATTTTTCAGTGCTCTTGGCAACTGTGTAAGATTATAAATTGTAGAGAAGGTGACAATCTGCATGAGTAAAGGGAATTTCCTCTTCCAGAAGTTCCCTTTGCTTAGTAAATAGAGCGCTGAGCTTGGAGTCGGGAGGATCTGAGTCAAAATCCAACCTCAGACACTTACTAGCCATATGACCCTGAGCAAGTCACCTGCCTCAGTTTCCTCATCTCTAAAATAAGCTGGAGGAGGAAATGGTAAATCATTCTAGCTTCTTTGCCAGGAAAAGCCAAAATGGGGTCCTGGAGAGTCAGACTGAAAAACAACTGAACAACAACAATAATCTCTACCTAATTATTATGAAGTTTTTTGTTTTCTTACATGGCATAGTGGAAAGAGCACTGGATTTGGTGCCAGAAGATCTAGTCTTTCTATAGGGATTATTGCCTATGCGACCTTTTGATACTTTAGTTTCCTTATCTGTAAAATAAGAAGATTAAACTAAATGATGTCCCAGATTCTTTCCAATCCTAAATTTTATGACCCTAAAATATTTAAAGACATCCAACAGATTTCTTCCTAAGTCTTTTCTTCTCTAGGAGAAATATAACTGTCTAGTCCAACCAATCAACATATAGCTCCAGTTACTTTGCCATCCTGGTCTTCTCTGATGGACCAATTTGTCCATGTTGCTATTATAAACATTGATTGACTGACGTTGTCAGATGCCCAGAACTAGGCACTATAGTGGTCTTATTTGTCAAGAGTACAGTCAAGTTCTTCTTTCTTTTATACTTGATATGCTTCTGTTATATGATCTAAGGGTCAATTAGATTTTTTTTTTACCACTATTTCTTAATATTCAGTATAATAATAAAATGTAGTACACTCCTTTTTTGTTCACATCATTCCAGAGTTCACCTAAAAGAGCTCCTCTATTCCTATCCAAACATTAAGATTCCCTAAACACAGTTTGTATATAAATCCTACCTTTCCTGAATCTATCCTTCCATAAATTTCCTTCTAATCATTGCAAAATATTTGCCACATTATTAAAGCAAGGCCCATATATCAACTTCTCAGAGGTGTTGGCAAACAATTAAACTACTCATATTTTAAGCCAACTAATCTTTCAAAATTTTGAAGTTAGAGAAAAGATACAGTAGGGCAACAATAAATATTCTCCAATCTGAAGCCTGGAATTTTCAAGTTGGAGCATGTCATGTTAGGTGGTAGCACATTTTAACAAAGTAAGATGTTGCAGCCTAGTTTTATTAGACATGGCAATTATTGCTCAGTCAAAAAAGAAAGTAGAAGACAAAGTTCTAGAGGTCATGTTTGGAGTTGGAAAATCCTCAGTTGTTGGAAAAAAAATCCCCAACAAATCTTAAATATTAGACTCTTAATTGATTGTCTAGTAATAAGATGAGTTTATGGATTCTATTCTAATCATCCTTTGATTCTTTATTGCTTAACATTCCCTTTTTCTGTGTAGGAATAAAACTATCTGTTTCATAATTGATGTATATTGGGTATTTCCTTTGCTTCTTCCTTGGGGGTGGGAGAGAGGGGAAATAGCCATAGATTAGAGCTAAGGATAGATTAGTTTCTCAGAAACCAGAGGTAGGGATGGGATGAATCACTGGGGAGTCCAGTTCCCCTATTAAGCAAGAAATCTTGAGAGATGATAACATGACAAACCTTGAGGGCACATAAAAGATAGGGATTGGGGAAGGTCTTTAGCCCTTATGATCTCAGTTGAACAGTACTTAGATATAGTCGTAGATTAGAAAAGCTGTTTGCTCTCATTGTCTATTTGCTTTCATCTCAACTTCTTTTCATCCTATTGCAGTATGGATTTTGACTTTTGAACTGAAAAGGCTCCCACCAAATTTACTGGTGATCTCTTAATTATCAAATCTCATGATCTTTGCCCAATCTTCATTCCTTTTTGGCCTCTCCGAAGCAATTAATACTGTTGACCACTTTCTAGATCCTCCTGGATACTTTCTTTACTTTGGGTTTTTGTGGTTGAGACTTAGTTTTTCTTTGCTAGATTATCATCCACATTCCATCCTCCTGAATTGTACTAGATATGCCCTGTGGTTTTGTCCTGGACTTTTTCTTTCCCCTATATTCTTTCAGTGGTTTCATCAATTTCCTTGGAGTTAATTATTCTGCACCGTAGAGGAGGCACATGAATAGAGTGCATTCATGTACTCAGCTCTTGTGAATTTCCTATGTGAGAAAGTCTGAGGACCTCTTTTCTAGGAGAGTCATGCTGACATGTAATGGAAGTGTCTTGGATAGGCATGTTGGATCGTGCATAGACTCTAAAGCTGATTCTGTTTGACAAACCACATGGTGAATAGTAGGCTTTTAATTGGTTGTGGAGTAACTTAAAAAAAAGTAATAGCAACCAGAGCCTTGGCAATTATCTCTCAACTTTTTGGTTTAATTCCTGTGGTGATGTCATTTGATGAGAGACAATGTGTAAAGGGAGTGTTTTTGAGCCTTTCCCACTGAAGTCAACATTTAGTCCAGTGAAATGGGCTTGGTCTTTGATCTCTGAACTTATTCTTTTCCCTTTTAGGTGAAGGTATTAGAGAGTCTAACCTTGTGAGTTTGGAAATGTCAGGATAGTGAGTGTACTGGTATCATAGCATTCTGGTGTCCTGCCAGTCCAGCATCCAGGCATCCCAATGTCCCAAGGGGTTTGCAGGCCATATAATACTGATATCGCAAGACATAAGGAGTGTCCTTTGGGATACAGCCCAGTGGGAGCCAAGATAAGGGTTCATCAGGCAGTCATTCCATATCTAGTTATGAAGTTGTTGAAACATCATAAATACACGCTTATATTTTTCTCTCTATATGCTCTCTCTGTCTCTGTCTCTCTCTGTCTTTGTCTCTCTGTCTCTCTCTTTTTGTTTCTCTCTGTCTCTGTCTGTCTGTCTTTCTCTCTTTCTCCTTCCTTGAAGGTTAGGGTCTGTTTCATTTTTGTCTTTGTTTCTCTAGGACCTAGCAGAATGAAAAGCAGTGGTATGTAATGGATGCTTAACAAATTCTTGTTAACAGATTGACTGTTTCTATATTGTGATCTTATCTTAGAATAAGAAAGTTAGCCTTGCAGATTGTTAGGGAAGGGATATAGAATATGAAGGAGAAGGGGAAGGGAGGTTCTTGGAGATTTTATCCTACTATCCAACTACAGTCAAAGTGGAAGGAGGGTCATAGGGGTGAGGGAAGGGGCAGGGCATTTTATTTTCCCCAATTATGTGTAATAAAAATTTAAAATAAATAATATAATATATAAAATATAATACAATATATAATAATATTAAGTTTGTTTTTAAAAGTTTTTGAGTTTCAAATTCTCTCCTTCCCTCCCTGCCCTCCTCCCTCCTTGAGAAGGCAAGCAATTTGGCAAAGATTATACATGTGCAGTCATGCGAAAATTTCCATATTGGCCATGTTGTGAAAGAAAACACAGACCCCCAAAAAAGCCCTAAGAAAAATAAAGTAAAAAAAGTATGCTTCAATCTGTGTTCAGACTTCATTGGTTCTTTCTTTGGAGGTGGATAGCATTTTTCATAAGTCCTTCAGAATTGTCTTAGGTCATTGTATTGCTGAGAATAGCTAAGTCATTCACAGTTGATCATTGTACAATATTGCTGTTATTGTGCACAATGTTCCCTTGGTTCAGAACAGCTTATTTATGAGAATTATTGGGCCACTGCTTTGGGCTCATCCAGGGGTCACTGGGGTCACTGTTCCCATATAACACAATCAGTGTTCAAAGTATCATGCCAAATGTCCAAAATCCTGTAAGAACATGGTCAGGTAATGAAAGGTAATAAAAACCCTGACTATCTTTCCCCCCCGAAGACTGTGTCTCTTCTCCACACCAGCTGACTTCAAGGGAGCTCTGTGCAAAGAGAACTCCCCAAAGACCCGACCTCTTCACCCCTCCTCATGATTTCAATTGGGTGTCACTAGCTTTCAGATCAGGAAGGAGTTTGAAAATCAACCATTTTTTCATCCTACTAGCCTGTTTTCTTCTGATTAATAGGCTGTTTTAGGCTTGAAGGGACCTACCAGTATGCTGCCCCTGAGGCTTCCCCTCTCTTACTTCCACCTTCCAAATGTCTTGAAATGAAATCCAGTTTTCCCTCTTGACTAAGACTAGTAACAAAAGCTGCAGCCGCTGTCCAGAGGGATAAGTCTAGCGTCTGGCTGACCTTGCCAGGAGGAATTTTTTCTCTCTAGCTTGCATCTCCTCCCTGTCTACCTTCAGGCCTTTACTCCTGGCCACTGTCCCCTTTGACCACCCTGAATAAATCTTCCCTGCATCCATGACAGCTGCTGATTTGGCTTTTTTCTTATTTTTTTTAATTGAAAGTAAATCTTCAAAGAGGCCCAACCACCTGAGTAGCTCTGATGAGGGCTACAGCTGGATAAGCTAACCTCTAGCTGAATTGCTGCATTTTAAAACATCCCCCTCCTGCTTGGCAGCAGAAATCATGGGGGCTTTGTGGGCAGGCAGGGCCATTTAGCTTTCAATTTGGCTTTTGCACTAGAAAGGTGAAATCTGAACATTGGCAAGTGGTCATGAAGTGTTTTTGAAAGCTGCTGCTTAATCTGAGAGAGGATGAGGAGGAGTAAGAGGGAAAAGGAAGAAAAGATCTGAAGTAGAGATGCCCCAGGTTCTATGGAGAATATAGGCATTTGTTGAATTCAGAGTACCTGAGAGTACCTTCATGTTACTCTATTGTAGTATCTATATCTATATCTATATCTATATACAATCATACTTGTGTAGTTGAGAACTGTGGGCATTTTTACAGGAAGAAAATTTTTTAAGAGGGAAAAGAATATTCAATTTATCTCTGTGTGTGTGTGTGTGTGTGTGTGAAGCTTCCATGCATGGAGCAGAAGACTGTACCATGAATCCAGCTGCTGGGATTTCATTCTCCTACTTTTAGTGGGCAGTAACCAATAGGAGAGAAGTGAGGGCTTTAGAAGGTACATCCTCTCTTTGCCTCTCAAATTCCTCATATGTGAAAATAAACTAAGTATAGGTAGGTTCTCCTTACTTTATGAAATTGATTTCTTCTAGAAAAGTGGATTATGAAGTAAAATTGTCAAAGGAAATATTTTCTCCCCTCACAGATTTGTACTTGTAATTTTAGATATTCATTCCAGTGCACCCCTCACCCCAATTCCCCCTTCCCTGCACCCATATAGATATATGGTGTGTTGGACTTAGCAATAAACCAGTAATGGCATGGCTCTTGACAGCTGAGATAATCATCTGACAATTTGATTTCTTTTGCAGAACTTTAAGATTCCTCTCTCTCTCTCTCTCTCTCTCTCTCTCTCTCTCTCTCTCTTTTTCTCCTTTCCTTTGTTTCCCTTATCACTTGTTCTTCCTTTCTCCTTGCTCTTCCTTCCTCCTCTCTATGTTCTCTCTCTGTCCATGCAACACACAGAAAAACATACTCCCTATCCCTCCTTCCCTAGCTATACTTCCCTAAATCATAATAGTACAAAGACCCATGGCACAGGGAGCAGGGGTGCCCTTCTTCTACCTCTGGACCCCATGTCTTGGGGCATTCTGGACACACTGAGGATAATGAGATTCTTTTCATTACTCCCTCTCTTATTTTCCCCCATCCCTGAGCCCTAGGGAAAAATATCTTAAAGCTTGGGTTTGGTTCATGTTTAGGGTCTCTCCCAAAAGTATTAAAAATTTCCTTCCAGAGCAGTCCTTAATGTATGAAATAGATCAGGTATAAGAGAGCTATTTATTTTTTTTCACCACAAAATAAATGCTTACAACACCAAAGATTCATAATTGTACATTGACAAATACTTAAAGTAGGAAGTAGTAATTTGTAACTCCCAATATACTTCTTGGGATGTTGATACTTTGAAAGGGAAACATTTTGTAGAACTTTTAAACAGGTAATTTTTCCTCAGCTCTGCATTGCCTTCTCACTTATGGTCCATATCCCATAGGAAGGTAGGAATGGATTATTCATTTCTTGTCAGTGGTCACTTTCTCTTTAAAGAATATGGAGCTTCAGCAACAACTACACACAGGATGTCCAGAATCTGAACTCGGGAGCCCTGTTACAGTTGAATTAATAATGTTGTTGCCAAGACTAGAAACACCAAACTCAGGATTATTGTTCAGTTGCCTATATTCAGGAAAAGAAATACAAAGCAGAAAAGGCAGCCAGAGACTTGAGAGCTATTTCAGGTTCATCTAGGTCAGCACATGAGCTTGTTACCTTTTGTGGGCATTCACCATCATGCTGGAGGAGCGATCTTTTTTTCACTGGAATCCCAAAGTGTGCTCAATAGAAGCAAAGAGAGAGCATAATAGCAGAAGTTGTCTCTTCTTTTAAATTGTACTGGATGGACAGCTCTTACTGCTCAGTGGTCAATCCAGTCCTCTTTGATGAACCCCTCCTGTTCCCAACCTCTATCACAGAGACCAATCAGGGGGTTTCTTCATCAAATTAGGTAACATATATAAAGCAAATTGCAAACTCTAAAGCACTCACTATATAAATGTTAGTTATCTTTATAACAATGTCAATTATTATTGTTATCTAAAGTTCAAGTTCTTCAGTGTTGAATCAGAATACATAGCAGTGGCTCGAGGAGCTTAGCTTAATTCCATTCGTGCCCCATGAAGTGGCCTTGGCGACCATCCATCCTCCTTCCACCCCTCCCAATATGCTCTATAGGATGTGTTGTTGAGTTGTTTCAGTCATATCCAACTCTTCGTGACCCCATTTGGGTTTTCTTGGCAGCGATACCAGAGTTGGCTTGCTGTTTTCTTTTCCAGCTCATTTTACAGAAGAGGAACTAAGGCAAACAGGGTTAAGTGACTTGTCCAGGGTCACACAGCTAGTAAGTATTTGAGATGAGATTTGAACTCAGGAAGATGAGTCTTCCTGACTTCAGGCCCTGTACTTTATCTATTCAGCTGCCCCTTATACATTATTACATTAAAATACATTTCATACATTAAGATTACATTAAAATGAAAAATAAAATAAAATGCTAATGTATTTCTCTTATGTTTCAAGAACTTTTGTTTCCTTCACTTTTTTTGGCTTAATCTTTAAAATACCTACTATTATGTTGCAATATTTTATTTCATAGTAGGGGCTGCCATCAATTACTGTATTTATTTTAGACTGAACATGCTCCTTGAGTTTGAAGCTTTCAATAGTATGAAGTGAATCAGTACGGCATTTTATCAAATAGACTAAACTTGAAATTCTATACACTTAGAATGAGGACTATTATTGACTATAAATACTAGGAAAAAATACTGAAAACCCCTGGAATTTCTGGATGAAAGATTTTATAAAAATACAAGGGCTTAGTTGATAGACTCATAGGTAGAACTGGAAAAAGCTTCTTTGTAAATATTTTCTACATACCAAAGAATGTGTGCTTCCATGGAAAGAACTCAGGATTTGGAGTTAGAGACCTTGAGTTCCAATCCTGATTCTGCTACTGACTATTTGTGTCCTCAAATGTAAAATAAGGGGAGTGAATTTGATGACCTATCTGTCATGTCCCTAATCCACCCTAAAAGATAAAATAATGTCTTCAGCAGGACCATTCTTTGATTTCCTACTTGTAGTGCCAACATAATATTCACAGTGCCTATGGCTGCTATGATTATGCTGGCATAATTCTGAATTGGAAAATATAAGAGACTCTCCACATGGAAGACAGAACCAAAACATTTATTCAAACACCAGAAGGCTGAATCCCAACACCAGAAAGCCAAATTCATCATAGCAGCAAAGAAATCTATACGCCATAACAATGCAGAGGACACTGCCATATCCAAGCCTTTACCCTGCTAGGGCCTTCTCACAAACAAACACTCACAGCTTGCTAACTGCTTCCTCTCTCTTCCTCAGCTCTAGCCATTCTCACCAACTTCCTCTGGGCTCTGCTGCAGCTCTGCCTCTTCCTGTTCCACTCTTCCTGCTCCATCTGCTCAGTAAGCTCCTCTTACTACAGACTCACGTTATTCAGGCTTCCATGTGACTCAAGCAGGTCACATGGGCCTATTAATGGATAGGAAAGATCTTCCTATTAAGCAAAAATACATGAACAATACAGTAATATGATTTGGAAAACCTAGAAAGAGTAGGGGAAAGATATCACTCAGTTTTAAATGATTGGCTTGACTCCTCACACTTCAAATATTTATGATTTTTTTTCTCAATGTATATTTAATCCAATAACATCTAATATATAATTTGTGTATATCTAATCTAATAATCTAATATATTT
>CM053587.1:174868895-174925001 GCA_028646515.1 Pseudochirops corinnae | reverse complement strand
TGGGAGATCCATCCTGCCCTACTGAAAAGTGACATAGGAGAGAATAGACTGGGGGAGGGGGGCACACTGGGTTGGCTGTTTTGGGGTGGTGGGTAGGGGAAAGAAGAAGAGAAAATATGTAACTCAAAATCTTGTGGAAATGAATGATGCAAACTAAAATTTAAAAAAAAAAAGAAATTGAGCTGTGGAGACAAACAGGCCTAGGGAGTACAGCTAAGCAATCTTCCTAGCACAGATCCTATGCCCAGGGCGTGGGAGGGGAGGGTCTCAAAAAGAGAAAGGTCATCAAGGCCCTCTACTGCCAGAGATGTGAGTTGCCTGGGCCATGTGTTACCCATTACCAGGGTATGCTATGTATGTGCCTACTCTTTGCATTGATACTGAGTGTATTTGTGAGAGAGTGTACCCTAGGTTTATGGGCAGAATATTCTGGCTTATGTTGCCAGCTCAATAAGTGCCTTTGCTATGAGCTAATTTATTCTCTAGCTGTCTATTAAATGTAAATGTACCAGTGGGGTTATATAGGGAATTTTGAGACTCTAACCCTCTTTGTAGCTTTACTCTTCCTGAGTCCTTTGCTAGTTTACATTCATAGGTTGCTGTCTTCCTAATCTCTGTCTACTTTTTGCTATTCTTCCTCAATTTTCATTTATTTTGCTACATCTTACTTTACCAGGAATAAAATAAGGAAAAAGCACACATCTATCCAAAAGTGTTAAAAAAAAAAAAAGTCATGGTCCTCAAGAACTGGGAACAAAGGAAGATCATGTATAAGTTTTTCATGTCCTCAGTGCTTCCTGCCATCTTTGCTGTCTTCTTTCGGGGAACATGTATGAGTTAGTCTAGATTCTTCTGTGCTATTCTCAGAATAAGAGAATGGGTGAAAAGTGGATCAAGGAAGTCTATGGACTAACACAGAGATTAGCAAACAGCTCAAGGGCCAAACCTGGGCCCAAAATCAGGCTGCAAGCTGAGAATGTATTTTTAAACACAATAAAATTCTATTTAAAAAAGATAAAACTCTTCTTAGCTTGAGGCATACAAAAGTAGCTTGTAGACTATAGTTTGCTGGCTCCTGGACTACAGTTAGGGATAAGATCCCATCTTCAACCAACAGTTTCCTAAAGGAATCCATCTGCCATGATAACCAGAAATCAATGGAAAATCAGAATTCAATATTTGGGATTATAAATAGTTTTTAACACTGTAAATAGAGAAACCTCATAGAAACCAGATGAAATATACTTTGAACAATTGCACCACCATTTCAGCATTTGAAGACAGCATTAACTAGGACATTTAAAGAGAAAGATGCAGGGACATAGATAAATGATGAATAATTGACCTGGCTACTGCCATATTAGCTTTAGCCAGAATCAGTCTTTTTCTGAGAAGGGTCATAGTAGGGCAAAAGAGACAGTAGAGTGTAATAAAAATGGGATTTGGGGTAGGAAAGGGAGAAAGGCTTTGAAAATTTTAACAGAGCTCTTCCTTGAGTTGAGAGTATCACCATATTTCCAGTTGCTCAGACTTGTAATCTCAGAATAATCCTGATTTTTCTCTTTCCCCAACCCATATCCAATGAGCTGTCTTGTCACGCTGTCTCCACATCATTTGACATTCGTATCCTTCTATCCCCATAAACCCTACTTCACACTCATCACCTCTGACTTGGACTATTAGTATAATATATTTCTAATTAGGTCCCAAGCTTCTGACCTCTACTCTCTAGAATCTATTCTCTACAGACCTGTCAAAATGTCTTAGGACAGGTCTGATGAGGTCACTTCCTTGATCAAATATTTCCAATATCTTCCCACTAATCTAGGATAAAATATAAACTTCTCAATCCACCATTAAAGGTCCTCCACAATTGAGGTTTTTCCTAACTTTTCAGCCATGTTTTGTACTACTCCTACTCACAAAATCCCGTCTAGCCTGACTGGATGACTAACTCTTCCCAGAACTAAGGGCTCCATCTGTCTGACACATACCAAGTACTTAATAAATGTTGACTGATGGATTTCATTTGCACACGCTATCCTCCAGCCCTATAATTACTCCCTTCTCATTTTATAAAACATTTCAGAAAACTTTTCTTCCCTCAACACCTTGCTCAGCAGCCACCTCATCCTGGACCCTTCCCTTTATCCTTTCCAGTTATTTGTGTGCTCTCTCTCCTCAACTTTCAACTGTGTTTATTGTTTGCTTACTATTTTTAAAAAATCATTTGATTTTATGAAGCAAAATATTGCTTTAATGGCTCTCCAATTTCATATCCCTAAATATTTTAAATGTCTTAAAAGATTCGATAATAGTCAACTTCATTTAGTAATTCTCTGATTATTAAGGTCTAGCAAGATATAAAATAGTGAGAAGTATGTCTGCCAAAGATGGTTGCCATTGCCAGCAATGATGTCCAATACAGAGTCCAAATGGAAGAGAATTTCCCTATACTTGGTGAGATCCATCAGATGCTCCTGCTTGTGGACACTGCCAAGTCTCTTCAATTAGATCTATATCCAGTAAAAAAAAGTTTGGTCTAACTATGTCCATGGGAAAAATCAAGTGGATATACAAACAACAATATGCTTTGGATAGAACCTCATAGAGATTTTTAACACCATGCATCTTTGACAGACAGATGGGCAATGAACTGGACCCAGAAACAAATAGAAGGAGAAAGAAGGAATGGATCACATATAAAAAACTGAACAACTTTTGGTGACTCTCCCCCAAGTTTCTCCTTAAAACAAAGACCCATATTTTTAGCACCAATATTCTTTTGGTGATACTATATAACTGTCTTTAAAGATTTAAAATTTCAGGTCACCTAAGAGGCAGTGATGAATGTGAGTAGCTTCAGCATATCCTCAATGAAGAATTACAAGGAAGAAGCAGTGGTCAATGTGTTAATTTATTTTGCTTGACTGTATATATTTGAGAGGGAGACACAGAGAGAGAGAGAGAGAGAGAGAGAGAGAGAGAGAGAGAGAGAGCGCTTCTATCAGAGGTGAGAGGAGAGGAAGTGAGCAATGATAGCTATGAAAAAAGACTATTACTGAAATATTGGAAATGCATAAAACAAACAAAAAGCAACAAACATAGCATTTTTGTACCTTTTAATTTTCTTATATATGTGCTATATGTTTCTCTTAAAACTACACAACAGTTCACAGTTTTTCAGACAAACATTTTGTTCTTCATGTATTAAAATATGTGTTAGTCGATTATTGTTAAGTTCACAAAAATGATTTCTAAGATCCTATCAAAGAAATTACCAACTAGAAAAGGAAATGTATAGGTCATATAAGAAGAGTAAAAGACAACTAATAAACAGCTCTTATGTACCACTGCACATCTGAAATGTACCTCAAGGCTTGGAAGGCACATTACAGACTATTAAATTTAATTAAGGCAGGAACTTGGGCCAAGTGAGTTGAAAGTAATGGCCTTGCCCTCTTTGCTTAGCTCTTGCTCTAGCTCAGATTCATTTTCATGCAAAGTCAAAGTGGTCTTGGAATTTCTAACCCTAAGTCAGAGAGTTGTCTGAAACAAAACCCTTCACTAGTTGTACTAGCACTCCAAACACAAGAAGCTCAAAAAATAGACAGTCTTAGCCCACCAGCACTTTCCCTGGCTTTGGCACTTAGTTGGATGTGACATTCCCTCTTTTGTTGTTGTTCAGTGATTTCAGTCATGTCCAACTCTTCGAGTCCCCATTTGGGATTTTCTTGGCAAAGATACTGGCAGTCTATCCACTACACCACCTAGCTACCCATCTCAGCTATTGCTAAAGAGCTATCAGCCTATCCTAATGAGATAGAGGTTTTCTAGTCACAGTATCCTAGCAAATGAGCATGGTTTGGTTCATTCAGCCAGCAAGCCCACTAAAGACGTGAACCCCAGAAAGTATTGGCAAAGAAAATCTCAACAGCCACAAGACTGGCAGAGACACAAGACCAGAACACCAACACTCCCCAGCAATAACCAGGTGAAGCTATTGCTGAGCAATGTCTAGCAGAGAGTACAAACTATGCTCACAGGAAATTAGACCCGACAGAGTGAAGACATCACTATCCCTGCAGTGTCAGAAATATGAATTATCTCTCTACACAGGTGCCCTGGCCACATGTGTTCTCTAGGGGGTAACCCCGACACGTGCACCACGGACGCCTTCCTTACACGTATTGCCTCTGTGAGTGTTCCCTAGAGAAGTATGCTGATCTACAGCCCTGCCTTCAGTTCTTAAAATTCCCATCAAAAGCACTATCCTTTTGGGTATTAGATTAAGGTATTATGTTACCAGAAAATTTTCATCTAAACATATACATATTTCATACACACACACACACACGCATATATATGTGCATATATACACATACATACCTACACACATATACTTAGTTTCTCAGGAGAGGGCGGGGTGTGATAAATTACAGTTGGACCAATCCCGCGCCCTCCACAAAGGGTAACAATGACTGGAGGGAGCTCAGAGGTGCCCAAAGAGTTGATAGGTAAGATTCATACTGTTTATTTGTTGTATTTCTCCATCTCCCACTTCCCTTGCCACCCATAGCTCCAAGCAGGGACCAAGGCTTGGCGTGGTTGACATGGAACTTTTTCAAGGCTGTCGGCTACTATTGTTTTGCCCTCTACCCCCAAAACCTCTGTCTCATAAGATACAAAGGAGAGGTGGAAGACTGGAAAAGCTGCAGGAGAGTTTCAGGCCTGGGAGACAGGGGCCAGAAGGAAGCTCTCGTGAGGCTGCAGGAGGGGAGGTTTTCAGAGAGAGAGAAAGGACAGAAAGAGGCAGGGCCCAGAATATTTTCAATGAAATAATACATTAATCCATTGTCCAAAGACTAAAGGAATGCATGTGCAGTAGGCCAGGCCTGACTCAAGCTGGTCTGGTAGTACAGATTCAGGAACAGAATGAAAGAAAACATTAGTCAACCATCTAACAGTTAACAAAAGAAAGTTGACCTGTCAATAACATGAGAAAACATTTGGCAAAGATCTAACATTGATTCAGTTGGGCACAGCTTCTCTGCCTCCACATTCACCATGATGCCAGATCAGAAGCATATGTGTTAGATTTTGTATTTCAGCCACCAAGAAGCAACATCAAAGGTTTGAACCTCATTCTCTTGGGCTAATTAAGTCTCAAATATAGTTTCACTAACTCTTGAAAAACTACATTGCTGATAGGGGCAGAACCATAAGAAAAGTCATCCCAAGCAACATAGTAAGACTGCCCCCACAGGAAACAAGTGTGAGAGAGACCCAAGTGGCATAGGCAAGAGAGCTTTGGAATTCAAGTCATAAAGTCCTGCATTCAAATTCCACTTCAGACAGTAATTAGTTGTTAGAACCTGGGCAAGTGATAACCTTTCTCAGCCTCAGTTGTGTCAATAACATTTTAGGGTATTAAACTTCCAAGGATCTATAATCCCTTTAGGCCTGAATCTGTGCTACTGGGATCTTGCTTCTATCACAAAACGCAGTATGGGTTGGCTAGTAAATGTTAACAGAGACATGAAAACAGAAAAAGTTCATAGCATTCTGAGAAGTGTAAATTCTGATTTTCCAAGATACAATTCATGCTCTGAAAATATTTACTATGTGGGAAAACAAGATAAACACAGATACAGTTGCTACCACAAAACATACTAAAATGTGCCAAGTAGCAGAGTGGATAGAACCCTAGGCCTATAGCCCAGAGGAACCATATTCAAATCTGTCCTCATGCACTTACTAGTTGTATGACCTTGAACATGTCCTTTTCCCTGTGTTTGTCTCAGTTTCCTCAGCTATAAAATGGGGTAGTAACAATATCTGCCTTGCAGGGTTCTTGTGAAAGGGCTTAGCAGAGTGCCTGGCACATAACAGGCACCATATAATTGCTTTTTCTTTTCCCTTCCCCCATAATAAAGTGCTAAATTATGTCATATAGCTTGTAAGTTTTAAAGAGGTTCAAAGGAGCAAAAGGTCGTAAAAGTTGGAAGGTACTTTAGAAATCTCTTTTTCAAACCAATGGTTCCCAATCTATGAGCTGCTGGAGTCTGCAAATCCATATGTACCTCCAGCATTGACATTTTCATCTGATCCTTGAAATCTGTGAAACGGTACCAGTCATCTCATTAAATAACTCAGTGAAATAAGAAAATGCACATTTCTTCTGTGGGCTGAATAAATAATAGATCTCATCCTTCTAGCTTCCAAAAGTATGTAGATACTGTTCTTACCAATGTAGTACAGGGACTGGCCAGTGAAGATCCAGCCAGAGAATATGCAATATTCTCTGCCTTGTATTAGACCATGTGGAGATTTAATGAACCTGCTTCAGGGCATGTGTAATGAAGGGGACCTTTCTCCACCACAGAGTATGCATGGGTATCCTCTTTTTCCTGTCTGCTAATGTTAAAAGCCTCTAAGTGGGAGGGAGAGCAGTTGTGATTGCCTTATCATCCCACCCAGGTCACCATGGAGTCATGAATACATGGTGCTGCTGCATTTTTTCCCTCTGTCTCTCTTTTGTTTATTTCTTCCTACTCACAGGTGAGGGCAGCAAGGTGGGGCAGTGGATAGGGCACTGGGCTCAACTTCCTGTCAAAAAGCTAGAGAAGGAAATGACAAACAATTCACAACAACCCCTGGAAGTAGGTGCTATTTAATGATCCCTGTTTTACAGTTAGAGAAACTGAGGCAAACAGGGTTAAGTGACTTTCCCTGGATCACACAGCTAGTAAATGTCTCAGGCCAGATTTGAAATCAAGAAGATAAGTCTTACTAATTCCAAACCCAGTACTCTATCTACTGCACCACCTTGCTGCCCTCAGCTGTGAGTAGGAAGGAATAAACACAAAAGAGAAGAAAGCTGACCTTGGACACATATTAACTGTGTGACCCTAGGCAAGTCACTTAACCCTGTTTGCCTCAGTTTCCTCATCTGCAAAATGAGCTGAAGAATGAAATAGCAAACCATTCCAGTATTTTTTCAAAGAAAACCCCCCCAGTGGGATCATAGAGAGTCAAAAATGACCAAAATGACTGAATAGCAATTCACAGGCTAGTAAATGTCTGAGACAGAACAAAAAAGGTCATGACCTTGTGAGCTCCAAAAGGTTGAAAGAACCACAAGAATTCTAGCCACTAGAGTCCATAGCAGAATGTGCTTATAGTCAGAGCTGCCAAGCCCAGTAAGGTGCCAGTCATCGAGGACCTACTTGACCCAGCACAGCAATGAAGTGACCCAGCAACCAAGACATTGTGTTCTATAAGCAAGAAAGAAACTCATCCATCAGCTATGCTGCACCCAGAAGCAAACTTGGAGGCAAAAGGTGGATGGTAATAGTCACTACTTCAATTTTAAGTTTCCTCTCCCAAAAGACTTAGTAGAGGACAGAGAGCTTCAGAAGTTTTTGTACTGCATATTTTGCTACATCTTCTCAATAATTATTCCTTTGTAAAGATGGTAATTTGTTAATTGATATTGAGAAGTCAGCTGGTCAAAATTATGTTGAGGTAGTAATCACTGGTTAAATGATGATGAAGAAATATTAACTAGTGATTGATATTGATGGTAATATACTAGATGTACACTCAAGTGACAGTAACTAGAGAAACCCTCCTACTCCCTCAGGATTACCTCTAGAATTCTAACAGGAGCTGTAGCCATGCTCTGGGAATCCAATCCACTAGTCAGAGTTTAGTCTGGGAGAATGATCCAAGTCTGTATTGCTACATTAAGAAAAATAACATATTGATTTTAAAGTATTAATGAATTCATCTTCCACAAAGCTTTGTTCCTTTGATTAATCATAACATAGGGTTGATCCTAGGTTATCAAAAGCTCAGTCAGCAAAACACATAAGTTCAGACAGGTTCTACTATGTTGGAATGTTTTCAAGTATAGTTCCAGCCATAGACTGTGTCTGCTCCTGAGGACCAGGTTAGGTATGTATGGGAGATTTATCCTCAGTAGACTGGCCACTTGGTGATGAATCCTTTAGCCATTGCAACCTATGAAATAAAAATGGAAAATGTCCTTCAATTTGCTCAGATCACTTCTGTAATGACAGTGGCAAAGTGGAAGAATAGGGACAGAGAGCACTAAGAATCACCCAATTGCGAGATCCTTGTCCAATGACCCAAAAGTGGACTGTACTAATGGAAAATAGCTTATTTCAATCTTGATGTTTTCCCTATAAATAAAACCAGACAACATAGAGAAGCTGAAGGAAAATGGAAGGATGATTCTCGGGTTCTACAGAAAATAACAAAGAAGTTGAAAGAGCTGGTTTGTCATACATTGAAAGACAAAAAGAAATATTATTTCATGGGATATTTAGTCATTTCTTATTGTAGAGTTCATAAGCAACCACCATGACATCAACTGCAACTTATTGCTAACATCTCTTACAGAAGGTGAGGTGATAGACATCAGTAAAAATTTTATGAAAACTCTCCAAATGAAATTAACATTTTGATATTTGGTGACATCAATGGGGATTGAGGAAAATAGCTGAAAAATATGGTTAAGGAATAAGGAATGTGAGAGGTCATAGTATTGATTATATATCTAAATATAATTAATTGAGAAAAGAGTGAGAAAGGAAATGGACATGGCAAGTACCAAATGATATCACATGAAATGAAAGAGGTTATTTTGTAACAGACAAGAAACAACTCATTACAGATAGAGTTATTCAGCTGTCTGTGTACTATCAAACCACAGACATTAGGGAAAAGGTCAAAACACAAAACTGGAAGATTGAAATGAGAAAATATACATAACATTCAATTAAAATGACTCCAATACAACCTAATTAAATGAGTTATTAATGTTAAAAAGTGGGAAATAGATAGAGGAAAAGATGTCAACACTGAATATATGAGATCATAACCTACAACTGATTATAACAATTGTAATACAGAAACTCTACTGATATTAATTATTTCTTGTAATAGAAGCTAAATGAGTCTAGAAAGCCACTTCTGCCAGTAAACTTTTGATCTTCTTGCCAAATTGAGAAATACAAAAGCCAAACCAGTTTAGGGTATAAACTTTTTAATAAAATCTCCTGGAGAAGGATGACAAAAGATTATGAGCAATATCACCTCATAAAACAGTAAGAAGCAACGTAAGAAAAACTAATTCAAAGAAAACTTGGCAAATAGATTCAACCAAGCAAAGTCATCCTAAGGAAACTGGAATAAGAACAATGAATAAATGAAAAATGGAAAAAATCTGTAAAGATTTTTATTACAAACTTTTTTCACCATCGAGGACAGTTGAGCCACCACATTCATATGTGATCATCACAGTACTAGATGTCCTGCCCGAGGAAATGGAAAAGGCATAAAGGAAACAAAGATGAGAAAACTGGATGAGTTAAAGAACAAGTACATATACTGAAAGGACACACTGAAGATACCAAAGTACACATATACATAACGAAAAATACTACTATGAACTTACCATACTTTAATATTACAAAGGATTTATGATCAGATCAATATAGATACATTTCTTGAAATGATGCATATCACAAACTCTTCATCACATTCTCTGTGGCTCTCATCTACGCACTTCCATATATTTGCTAAGGGCGGGGGGAGGGGAGGAGAGGGGGAGGGGTGTCCAACCTACATAATTCAATAGGAAATGAGAGATCTGGATTGTCTTTGGGAAATTGCATCTTTATTTTAATGACCGTAGGCTTCTTCCTGAAACAAAGGCCCATATTTTTAACACAATATTCTTTTCATGATGTTGTATGACTTTTCACCATGGAATAATAGTCTTCAAACAACTGAAGCTGAGGACTCCTCAAAGGGCAGTGGAAAGGCACATGGTGGACCTGAGCAGTCTGCAATATGTTACAAAAGAGGAACCATGCAGAAGTATTTTGGAGGATGTCATAAGAGAACTGAATGACTTGGGGTGGGGCAGAGCGGCAAATAGGTTGATAAAGAATGAGAGAAAACCAATGAACATTTCCTATGCTGTACCCCCCTGGTATTTCTGAAAGACAATGTAATGAAAGCCCCCAGAATGTTGGTTGGACACCCTCCCTGTAGCATATATATAGAAGTGTATAGACAGGAATCCGAGAGAACGTGGAGAAGAAGAGATCGCAATATGCATCATTTCGGGAAATGTTGATATATTGATTTGATCATAAATCCATTGAAATATTACAGTATATTAAATTCATAGTAGCATTTTTTCATTATGCATTTTCTCCATCAATGATATCAGGAGCACAACCACAATATTATGGGAGTCCAGGAAATTTGAAGATGTTAAAAGGGGGTTCTCATACTGGAGAAGATTGGAAATCACTGGTCTCAGTTTACTGATAAAGAACCTGCAATCTATGAAAGCAGAAGGGAATAAAGTTTACCAGGTCATTTTGGTGCTGAGAAGAAAATGCCCTAATGTCACTTCACCACAAAATTCAGGGCATAAAATATTTACTACACTTTTGTAACATGAATTTAGTAAATCAGAGGCATATTAGAATGCCTGGGAAAACTCTTCTGCTCTACAAAAACCAAGACTGCAAACCTCCCTCACAAATCAATTTTGTGGAGCAACAGTGGCATCCAGTGGCCAGTAAGGGCTTAACTTCATTTCCCCAAAGCCTTTCACAAAGTAAGAAAATTATTTCTTTTTCTAATCTTATTTAATATTTTATTTTTCCCAATTGTATGTCAAAACAATTTTAGCACTCCATAAAATTTTGAGTTCTAAATTCTCCATTCCTCCCCTTCCATCCCTCAGTGAAAAGGCAAGAAATTTGACATAGGTTATATATATGTAGTCCTATAAAAAGCATTTTCGTGTAAGTCATTCTGTGAAAGAAAATACAGACAAAAAGAAAAACAACAAAAATAGAGAAAGTAAAGAAAAATTATCTTTGATCTGCATTCAAACTCTAACATTGCATTATCTGGAGATGAACAGCACTTTTCATTATAAGTACCACTGAATTGTCTTGGATCGTTGTATTGCTGAGAATAGCTAAGTAACTCATACTAGATCATCATACAATATTGCTGTTACCGTGTACAATGTTCTCCTGGTTCTATTCATTTCACTTTGCATCAGTTCATGTAAGTTTTTCCATGTTTTTTGAGAGCATCCTGTTCATCATTTCTTAAAGTATGATAGTATTCCACCACAACCATATGCAACAATTTGTTCACCCATTCCCCAATTAATGGACATCCCCTCAATTCCAATTCTTTGCCACCACTAAAAGAACTGCTGTTTTTGTACAGATAGGTCCATTTCCTTTTTGTTTTTTATCCCTTTGGGATACAGATCTCTGGTGTAGTGATGTTGCTTGGTCAGAGGGTATGCATAGTTTTATAGTCCTTTGGGCATAGTTCCAAATTGTTTTCTAGAATTATTGAATCAGTATACACCTTCACCAATAGTACATTAATATTTTAATTTTCCTATATACCCTCCAACATTTGTCATTTTCCTTTTCTGTCATCTTAACCAATCTGACAGATGTGAAGTAGTAGCTCAGAATTATTTATAATTTACATTGCTCTTATCAATAGAGCATTTTTACATGGCTATAGATAGTTTCAATTACTCTGTCTGAAAATTGCCCATTCATATCCTTTGATTATTTGTCAATTGAGGAATGGCTCTACTTTGTATAAATTTGACTCAATTTTCCATATATTTGAGAAATGAAGTCTTCATCAGAGAAACTCACTGTAAATATTTTTTTTCACAATAATAATTACTTCCCTCCATCTTATTTTCCCTATTTATCCTATTCTCTCTCTCCTTTTACTCTGTCCATTCTCAAAAGTGTTTTGCTTCTGACTTTTATCTCCCTCAAATTAACCTCCCTTCTCTCAGCTCTTCCTACCCCTACCCTTCTCTTCCTTCCCTTTCTACTCTGCTGTATAGTAAGACAGATTTAGATTTTTACATCCAACTGAGTGTGTAAATTATTCCCATTTGAGTCAGTTCCATGTGCTCCCTCTCTTCACTTTCCCCATTTTCCTCTCCACCATAAAAATCTCTTTCAGACCTCTTTTATATCAGATAATTTATACCATTCTACCTCTCCCTTCCCCCTTCTCCCAGTGTATTCCTCTTTCTTATCCCTTGATTTTACTTTTTTTATAACAATACCATCACATTCCACTCATATCTCTGCTTTCTGTTTATGTATACTCTTAACTAATAATGAGAAAGTTTTAAAAGTTATAAATATTATTTTCTTGTGTAGGAATATAAACATTTTAACCTTATCAAAACCCTTATCTCTTTCCTCTTTACTTTTTTATGCTTCTTTTGCATCTTTGTATTTGAAAACCAAATTTTCTATCCATCTCTGATCAGGGATGCTTGAAAATTTTCTATTTCACTGAATATCTTTTTTCCCCTGAAGGATTATTCTCAGTTTTGCTGGGTATGTGATTCTTGGTTGTAATTCAGGCTCTTTTGCCCTCTAGAACATTCTATTCCAAGCCCTCTGCTCCTTTAATGTAGAAGCTGCTAAATCTCGCATTATCCTTACTGTGACTCCACAATATTCAAATTATTTCTTTTCCACTGCTTGCAGTATTTTCTCCTTGATCTGGGAGGTCTGAAGTTTGACTATAATATTCCTGGGAACTTGTATTTTAGGATCTCATTGAGGAGGTGTTTGGTGGATTCTTTCAATTCCTATTTTACCCTCAGATTCCAGAACATCAGGGCAGTTTCCTTGATAATTTCTTAACAGTATCAAGGTTCTTTTTTTGATCATGACTTTCAGGTAGTTCAATAATTTTTAAATTGTCTCTCCTGGATCTATTTTCCAGGTCAGTTGTTTTTCCAATGAGGTATTTCATATTTTCTTCTATTTATTTTCATTCTTTTGATTTTGTTTGACTGTTTCTTGATGTCTCATAAAATCATCAGCTTCCACTTGCCCAGGTCTAACATTTAAGGAATTATTTTCTTCAGGGAGCTTTTATACCTCTTTTTGCATATGGTCAGTTCTATTTTTTTAAGGGTGAATTTTTCTTCAATGAATTTTTGTATATCTTTTTCCATCTGATCACTTCTGCTTTTCAAGGCATTCTTCTCTTCCTTGGATTTTTTGTGCCTCTTTTACCATTTGTACTATTCTATTTTGTAAGGTGTTATTTTCCTCAGTATTTTTTGTACCTCCTTTACCAAGGTATCAACTTTTTTCCATGATTTTCTTGTATCTCACTCATTTCTCTTCCCAATTTTTCCTCTACCTCTCTTACTTGATTTTCAAAATTCTTTTTGAGCTCTTTCATGGACTGAGACCAATTCATATTTTTCTTTGAAGCTTTGGATACAGGAATTGTGATTTTGTTATCGTCTTCTGATTGTATGTTTTGATCTCCCTTGTCACCATAGTAACTTTCTATGGGTCAGAAATTTTTTCTGTTGTTTGCTCATTTTCAAGCCTACTTCTTGACTTTTGACTCTATGCTAAAGTGGGGCTCTGTTTCCTAAGAGAAGGGATCACTGTCCTAAGCTTCAGGTTTTTTGTGCAGCTGTTTTCAGAGGTAATTCTGGGAGCCTATAAGTTTTTGGCTTCTCCAAGGTAGTATGATCTAGGAAGAAATGTGTTTACTACTTTCCTGTACTGTTTACTGGTTTGTTAGCAACCATAAGCACTCTTTACAACCCTGGAACTGTGACAAGGGTCCCAGCTCCCCTGTGCCTTAAGCTCTGCTGTGGTAATGTTCTTCCTCACACTGGGACTAAGACCCATATCCAAGTATAGGCAATGAAAATTAATCCTGCCCCTGGTGCCAGCAGAGGGACCCCTGTAAATCTCCTTCTGACCCATTGTCCAACCCCCTTGCCATCTGTGGGCTGAGAGGTCTAGAAATCACCAGTGCTGTCACTGATTCAGTCACCCTGAGACCTGCTTCTGATTTGCTTGGGTCAGGTCCTTTGCTGGACTGTGCTCCACTGTCACCCTGGTGCAACAGACCTTTCCTGCTGACTTTTATGTTGTCTTGGGCTGGAAAGTTGTTTCATTACATCTTTTGTGGGTTCTACTGCTCTAGGATTTGTTTAGAGTCATTATTTAAAGATATTTGGAGGAGTCTGAGTGAGATGTCAGGTGAGTACCTGCCTTTACTCCACCATCTTGGCTCCACCTCAAGAAAATTATTTCTTGAGCAACCAAGTACAGCCTATGACTCTTCACATACTTCAGATCCAAGAAGGAGTGAGTTACAGGACCTGCTGGACATAGAGGAGCTTTCCTCTGCTCCCTAACACTTATTCCTGGTGCCTCTGAGCTCAAGCCTAGAGAATCAAATAAGTTTCCCCTCCAGTGGGTATATAATATAAGGAACATTACACTACACAACATGACAACCGGACTTTAGTCCCCATTCTGTCACTAAGTAGCTAGGAAATTTTTAGTAAATCACTAATCCCTCTCTTTGCCACATTTGCTTCATCCATAAAACAAAGATATTAGTACCATTTATTCCAGAAGACATTGCGAACAGACAAAATAATGACTTGAGGTCCCTTATGGCTCCACAAGAGCTCTTAAATTGGGGTCCCTGAACATGTGGGGGTTTTAATATTGTGATAACTATATTTCAATATAATGGTTTCTTCTGTAATCCTAAGTATTTTATCTATGCTTTTAAAAACACTACTCAGAAAGAGTCCATAGGCTTCAACAAACTTCCAAACATCCCTGACACAAAAAGAAAAGATTAAAAACCCTTATAAATTACAATCATGATTCTCTTATACACTCCACATACCCTCTATCATACAGGTATGCTAGTCTCCTTGCTCCTCATGTGGTACTCTTTTCTCCACATCTTTGTACTGACTATTTTCCATGTCTGGAATGCATCTCAGCACCACCTCTTAGTTTCCCTGCATTCCTTCCAGTCTCAATTCAAATCTCACCTGCAGAGACTTTTTCCATACATTCCTCCACCTCTCTCTCTCAAATTGTAAGTGCCTTCCACTTTGAGATTACCACTCCCTCTACTCTGTCTTGATGTTTTGTTTGACTGATTCTTGATTCCTCATAGAGTCATTGGCTTCAATTTGGTTGATTCTAGTTTTTAGCAAATTATTCTCCTCAGTTTTTGAAGCTCCTTTTCCATAAGATCAGATTTCATTTTTAGTTCACACATTTTACTTTTTAAGGAGCTGTTCTCTTCATTGTAATGTTTTTCTAATTTCACAATTTTGTTTTTATAAAAGGTGTTGATTTTATCTTCTACCTCTCTAACCCAGATTTCAAAGCTCAAAGCTCATCTAGGAAAGCTTTCTGTGCCTGAGACCAGGTCCCTATTAAGGTTTCAGCTGCGGGTGTGGAGTCAATACTCTCTCCTTCTGAGTTCAATTCCTCCCTCTCAGCATAATGGGATTCCAGAGTCTTTGTCTTTGTCTTTGTAGCCTGCTTCCTTCCCATTTTGAGGTAGGACCTGAGCCATGCCCTTCCTCTGGAGTTCCTAAGCCTTTACTGCTTAAAATTTTCCTCTGGGGCAATAATTACTGTGTTTTGGGGTCAGAGGAGGGGATTGGAGCAGCCAGGGTTCACTCTGCCATCTTGGTCCCTGGAAGTTCAGATATGGGGTTTTTTTAATGTCCAGGCTGTGGATGGGTAGTCCCAGGAGTAGCTGCTGCCCCTGCTATAAGCCCTGCCTTTGTCTCTTACCCAGCTCCATCTGGGTAAGAGGATAGGCCCTTGTGGCTGATGGATCAGCAGGCTTCATCTGGGGGCCTCTCATGTCCCCTACTGTCCCTCTACTCTGAATATATCTTGTATGTACCTACTTATTTTCACGTTGTCTCTCTTGTTAAGCTATGAACTTCTTAAGAGCAGGAACTATTTTTACCTTTCTTTCTATCCCAGGTGCTTAGCATGATGCCTAGCAAATAATGATAAATATTTTTTGAGTGATACAACACATTGTTTCAAAGAGAGATGTAATCAATAAATCCCTAAGGTGTATTTATAATCTCTAGGACACTCCTATTTGGCTAATGGAGTTACTGTGTAATCATTCATTTGTATTTGAGGACCAATCTGTATATGGGCAGGGAGAAAACAGTACATTAAGAGTGGTCAATCAGCATGGAGGGGTTAGTAGAAATTGGAAAAGAGACAGATGCCGAAGTAAAAGAGTTTGTTAAGAAGAAAAGCATAGAAAATGGGAAAAGCTATAGCATGAACTACATAAAGGAGTTTCCTTGAGCAACTAGAATGACAGTAGTTGGTGAAAATTATTCTAAATATGAACTAGGGATAGTAGAAGAGAAAGGCATTCAACAGGCCAAGACTAGAGATGGAAAAGAAGGAAGCAGATGAAAGCAGACTTGGGTTTGGATGGCAATATGATATTATAGTATTGTAATCAGAAAACATGGTTTGGGTTGGGTATAGTGGCACACACCCTGCTTGGGTTCAGGAGTTCTGAGCTACCATATGGCGGAAGACAATTAAGTGTCCACACTATTGAGCACCAGAATGGTGAGCCCCTAGGAGTAGAGACCACCTAAGGAAAGACAAACTCTCCTGGGTCTGAAAAATGGAGTATGTTAAAGTTTCTGTGCGGATCAGTAGTAGGACCATATTGTGAAGGGTTGTTGAACTTCCAGCCAAAATAGGCAGACCAAATCTTTAAAAAAAAGGGGGGGGGGGAGGGAGAGAGAAAGGAGAGGAAAGAAAAAAGAGGGGGGAAAAGAGAAAAGAAAAAGACATAGAGAGTACTTTTACAATCACTTACTGTGTATCCCTGGACTAGTTATTAAATCTTTCTAAATCTGTTTCCTTACCCGTAAAATTGGGAAAACAATACTTGTACTCACAACTCACAGGATTGTTGCATAGAAAAGATTTTTTGTAAACTTTACAGAACCCTATAACTAGGAATTATTAAGGGAGAGACTTAAGTTGAAGAGTTTCTGAGTGTCGAGTACAGAAGGCAAAAATAGTTCAGGATACAGAAGATTTTAGAAAGTTTGGTTGGTTGGTTGGTTCATTTTTAGCCTAGAGCCAGGAGCTGTACCTGGATTTCAGCAAGAAAAGTTCAAATGTTCCCAGTGATAATGGCTAAGAGTTACCTTACTGTCCTGCTTCATATCATTAGCCAAATAGGAGTGTCCCAGAGATAACAGTATGGCCAAAAAAAAAAAGGCAATTATAAAGGTAGATGTTATGTATTAAGATGTATCCAGCTGAATTCAGTAACAAAAACAATTATTCAAAAGTTATCTATTTGCAAATTACTTGTATTCTCAAATTTCACAGACCGAAGTATATTTTGTTCTGTAAACTATTGACTGAGCATGGAGAGGACAGACATGATGAAAATGGAGTATCAGTACAGGAGTGAATGACAAGGCTATGATCCCAATGACAAACTATAGCAAGGAGAATCTTCCATTATCCTACTGTTCCCTTAGTTGATGACAGCAAATTTAGCCAGAGTCCAGCATGGGGAGTTCAGAGAAGCTTTAAAATATGGGGAGGACTAAAGGGTTATTGATCTACTCTCTTATGTGAAGAGGACAAAATTTAAATAAGAGTTTGAGGTAAAATGATTGAATCCTATCTTCTTCATATGCCATGAATATGTGTGTATAGGAAAACCATATACACATAAACATATGTTATTTGACTTAAACGTTATTTTTGGAGTTATACAATATGCCACTCCTTCCAGTGGGACCTCATCACTGAGGATTCAAATGATAGAAATAGTTGAAGAGGGAATCAATGGAATCTCCTTTCCTGAAGCCAAACAAAAGTCAGAAATAAATTAAATATAATCTTTTCTGGAGCCATCAAGCAGACTAGATGACTCTCAGGGTACATAATAGTATTAAAATTCTAGAATTCCATTAACATTTCTCTCAAAGTCTAAATTAGTTTCTTCTGAATTTCAGATCCTCCAAGTATATGAATTTATCTTTAAGAGCCTCCCAGTTCTATGTCAAAGGAAAATATATTATGGACTCTGACAAAAAGCCCTATGATGAAAAAATATAGTCCATATAATTAACTTTGGTATCTCCTTTCCAATACAGAAAACACAGAAAAGAAGGTTCATGTGTGGTTTTGTAGCACATAACATATATACACACATACATCACATACACATATATGTACATGTACATGTGTAGGGAGAGGTGGGGGGAGGTAGCTTTATGGCCCTTCCATCTTTCAATCTTCTTACATCTTACTCCAGTGGTTCTCAACCTTCCTAATACCGTGACCCTTTAATACAGTTCCTCATGTTGTAGTGACCTCCAATCATAAAATTATTTTTGTTGCTACTTCATAACTGCTACTGTTTGCTACTGTTATGAATCATAATGTAAATATCTGACATGCAGGATGTATTTAAATTGAACATAACCCACAGGTTGAGAAACACGGTCTTACTCCCTTCCATGTCCTTCCTCTACCATCCAGTAACACTGACCATGCAGTCACTAGTATACAACTTCTCTCTCTCTAGACACCTTCAATACAATAGCTAACATTTTATATGGTGCCAGGTATCATACTAAGTGCTTTACAATTATTATCTCATTTGATCCTCATAACAACCCTGGGAGGTGGGTGCTATTATTAATTCCATTTTACATATGTGGAAACTGAGGTAAACAGGAGTTAAGGGACTTGCCCAGTGTCATACAGCTAGTAAGTGACTGAAGCATGATTTGAACTCAGATCCTCCCAACTCCAGGCCCTGAACTCTATCCACTGTGCCATACAACTGCCCCAATGCGTTCCAAGCCTAGAATGTTTGCCCTCTTCATCTCCATTCCTTAACTTCCTTCGTGTCCTTCAAGCTTCAAGTAAAATCCTACTTTCTTTAAAAAGCTTCTTAGACTCCCTCACTGCTAGTGACTTCGCTCTGTGATTGTCTCCTATGTATCCTGTATAAATCTCCTGCACACATAATTGTTTGCATGTTGTCTCCCTCATTAGACTGTGAGCTTCATGAGGGTAGAAATTGTTTTCTGCCTTTCTTTGTTTCCCTAGCACTTAACACAGTGGTTGGCACACAATGTTGTTGTTGAATCATTTCAGCCGTTTCTGACTCTTCATGACCCCATTTGGGGTTTTCTTGGGTACTAGAATCATTTGCCATTTCCTTCTCCAGTTCGTTTTACAGATGAGGAAACTGAAACAAACAGGGTTAAGTGACTTGCCCAGGATCACACAGCTAAGTAAATGTCTGAGGCCAGATTAGAATTCTGGAAGATTAGTCAGAGGCTTGGTGCTCTATCCACTGAGCCACCAAACTGCCCTAACACACAATAGGTGCTTAATAAATGCTCATTGACTAACTATTGTGTGTATGTATCAAATACAGGACCGTGTGTGTGTGTGTGTGTGTGTGTATGCGTGTGCACGTTTGTGTGTGCACACCAGACCTATGACTTCATCTACGTAGGAAGGCAGATGAGCAAATCGCCTAATAACTTATAATCTTAGAGAGTTGCTGGGGGCATTAAAAGGTAAATGATTTGTTGATGATTATGTAGCCAGTGTTTGGTCAGAAATAGGACATAAAATCAAGTCGTCCTGACTCCAGGGACCCCTACCCAACTGCCTCTGATTTACCTAACATTATCAGTTCTGTAAAGAGTGGGTGTCGAGTCTGATTAGCTTGATGTGGTTCCCAGAAGGCAATTCTTTTTTAGGACTTTTGACTAACTTTCCTTTTACAGATGACTACTTGCCTGTTAACGCTTCATTAAGAAATGAGGAAGTATCTGGCATCTGGATACTTCACACTTCTTTGAGGATGAGGATGAGTTATAAGTCTATGGATTAGGTGGGAATTGCTTTATTGTAGTGAAGGGCAGTAGTTACCCCTTTGTGCTAGACCTATAAAGGAGGGAAGAGGGAAGAGGGTGCTAAGTCAATCAGACAGACAGACATTTTTCCAAAGAAGCCTAAGAGTGAGATTTTTGAGACAGAAAGAGGCTTCCAAGCTAGAACCTGACATGTGGACCCATAGAGCTTGAGATGATGAACCTCAAGTGCAATTATATAGATTTATTTATAACATAATAATAAACATAATAAAACAAAAACAAAAAAAGACCAGTGCATTACATACAGGAGTTTAATAAATATTTGTTGAACTGAATTGAATAATATCTTTTTGTAACTAAATTATTTTAAGCTCAAACAATCTGCTATCATGCTAAAGACAGCAAGGCCTCTATTGTCATGTGAAAAGTCTCACAATACGGTACTGTTTTCTTTTGTAAATGCTAAAAAGAAAGTGGGCAATGATACCAGTTTTTAAATCACTCCAGATGGTATCTTTTTTTGACAGTATCAAAATCACCTATGACAAATGTCATTCAGTTTTGGGGGACCTCATTCTCAAACTCCTCCCACATATAAAATGCAGTCAAATATGAAGGTCCATATTTTCTAATAATATTGATCCTGTTGATCTTAGAATACGCAAGGCAAGAAAGTCAACATGAATAAAGAGTGCACTGAATCTCAGTTCTTGTCCCTCTTCTGATAGTAACTTGTAATATGATTGGGAGAAGTCATAAAATTTCTGAATATCAGGTTCCTGATGTACAAATTGAGAGAGTTGGACAAGATAATTTCTAAGGATCCTGCTCGCTCCAAATTTTTATGATTCAAGATCCAAGGAAGTTTTCTTTGTTATCTGGTTTTTGGTTTTGTTTTGTTTTTTTGGAGGGGTGGAAGGTAAGGCAATTGAGGTTAAGTGACTTGCCCAATATCACACAGCTAGTATTTTGTGTTAAGTGTCTGAGGCCAGATTTGAACTCAGGTCCTCCTACTCCAGGGCTGGTGCTCTATCCACTGCACCACCTAGCCACTCCTTATCTGTTTTTTTTTTAATCTATGATTAGGACATATCTATAAACATCATCATCATCATCATAGCATTTTATAATACTTTAAGAATTACAAAATGCATTATGGATATCTTATCTGAGCCTCATAACAACCCTGGGATGTAGGTGCCATTATTGTTTACATTTTACAGATAAAGAAATTGAGGCAAACATAGAATAAGTGACTTGGCCAGGGTCACACAGCTAGTAAATGAGTTAAGATTTTAACTCAGTCTGCCTGACTCCAAGTCCAGTATTTTATTCACTCTACATAGCTCTATAGTTGCATATGAAAATGAACTCTCCTCCTGACAGAACTTCATTTGTTTAAGGGGTTAATTCATGCCCTCCACAGAGCTATGGCTTAGCATTTCTGGGGGGAGGGGATGAATGTAAATAAATTTTCAGTTCAGTGATTATACTCTTAGCTTTACATGAAATATGATAATGTCAATGTTACAACCAATAATAAATTAAAGAATGTGTGCGGATTCATTTAATAGTTTTATTACAGCTACAGTGCAGATGGGCTGGAGGCTAGATCAGAATGAAAATCAGTCTGATTTGAGAATCACTGAAATGATGGATTAAGAGTACAATATGATCCTTATACCCTATGAGGCCTGGGGGCCTCTTGCCAGCAAAGTGTAGTTTGCACTCCATGCTGTAATGTAAGATATAGCCCATCAAAAGGATGTAATGGGTCCAGCTGGACACACCAGAACCAATGCTACTGTCAGATTTTCCCAAACAACCGAATGTCAAAGAACCCAGCTGTCAGAGGGAAGCTTACATGGTGGTCTAAGACATAAGGAAATGCCAAGGAAAGACATTATCTACGTAGTGATTCCCCACCCCTTGAACACCTGCAATCCCCTCTTGCTGTCTGATTTAATAATACCCACACACCCCAAGCTTTAAGTATTATATGACCTATTGCTCTTTAAGTTAAAGTCAACTAAAATTAACTCTGTTTTGAGAGCTTTCTTTGAGAATTTCACAACAGCCCTTGGAACAACTGGAGACACCTTGGATTGTCACAGAACGTCTGGGAAGCACCAGTCTTTGCATTTGTCAGATACAATCAAAGATGGTAAAGCAGGGTACTACACAGGTGAAAAAATTTCTCATGCATTATAATAGCTTGAGAGGCAGCAAGGCCCAGGTTCAATCTCTGCCCCGGGTATTTACCAGCTAAGTGACCAAGGGCAAAGCAATTAACCCCCATATCCAGGTCACTCACCAAAACTAAAAGTTATAGATGGAGTGTCAATCTGTGTTGGGGGAGGAAATAGGAGTTTCCACACCACACTGGAGAGTCTCCTTATAGATTAAATCACAACTTTAGACTATTGTCTGGAATCTAAAGCCCACTGTGGTGAACTGACTTGGTCAAAGATCTCATAGCTAGTAATTAGTAGAGCAAGAACTCAAAGCCAAGTCTACTGACAGTGAGCCAGTGTTCATCCTATTATGATGCACCACCTCTTTTCACTGTACCTTTGAAAGTGCTGACAATTCTAATAACTAATGATTTTTGCTGCTATGCCTACAGATGGGCAAAAGTCTTCTGGAGATTTTAGTCTTGGTAAGGGCAAACACAAGTCCCTTAAGTAAGCTCTAATGATAAATTTGTCACCACAGAGAATTACCAAGATTATTCAAGCTTCAATTCAGTTTAGCATCCTACTGAGGTTGTAAAATAGGAATGATACTCCCCCAAGTAGACTGTAAGCTCCCCAAGGACAAATTGTGCCTGACTCTTTGGGAACCCACTTGGTGTTTTCTTGGTAAAGATACTGGAGTAGTTTGCCATTTCCTTCTCCCGCTCATTTTAAGGATGAAGAAACAGAAGCAAAAAGGGTTAAATGACTTGCCCAGGGTCACAGAGTTAATAAGTGTCAGAGGCCAGATTTGAATTTAGGAAGATGAGTCTTCTAACTCCAAGCCTGGCAATCTATCCCCTGTACCATTCAGCTGCTCAAGGACAAATATAGTTTTATTTTTTTCTTTTTATCTATGGTCCACAAGACCGTGCCTTGGACACAACAGACACTTCATAATTGTTGGTTAAATTAATTGAATTATCAGGTGCTGGGGTGTCTGAGTCTAGGTTTCTTCATCTATAAAACAAAAGGGTGTGGCTCTATATTATGTAGGCCTTCTTCTAGATATGGTCTACAGTTACGATTCCCAATAAGCTAATCAAAGGCAACAATTCAACAAAAGCTGCCTGCTTATCAAATCTGTAAACGACACTAAGCTAGTAGAGATGGCTAATCTGCTGTATGACAGGTCCTGGATTCAAACTATCTTGACAGGTTAGAACAAAGAACCTGACCTAATAAGATTAAATTTAATGAGATAAATATAAAGACTTGCACTTAGGTTAAAAAAAAGAAAATAAAATATTGGATAGGAGAGCGATTGCAAGAAAAAACATCTGTTCCATGTGACCTTAGGGTTTTGCAGATGATAGTAATAATAGTATTAACACTTCTTTCCCAGTTCTAATCCTGACTCTCTGGACTTTTTTTTTTTTTTTTTTTTGCCTCTCCTTCAATGCCTTCTTACCCTGAAGATGTCTCTCCCCCTCCAGTTAGTGAGTTCCTACCTGCTACCACCAGTTCAGGAAGTACCCAGGCCATTCATTCTCAATTCTCTTCCAGCTGACTTTTGAGGTCTCTCTCAAATCCAAGATTCTTTCATTCTACCAAAAAGATGAAGCCAACATGACACTAGTTTAAAAGATAATCCTATAATTCTTGCATAAAGCAATTTAACTTTAAGCCAAACTGAAGAATCAAAATGGGGTGGGGAAACCCCACTCCATTGGGAAAATGAAGTACTCAAGTAAAGAAGTGTAACAAGAGGTTGTTGATAATTATTTGATTAACGTCCTTGGCTATGCAGCATAGAACATTGTTATATGGAGCAAACCACTTCAACACTGCCAAGGCCTGAAGAAGAAGTGAAACGTGCCCAGCTCAGCAGAGGCAGAGGAGTGTGGGGACCTGTCAAATGAATCTTGGTATGCTGAATAAAAATATTTACAGCACTACTTTATGAAATGATCCATTTCCAAGGCAGCAACTGCTTTATACAATATCCCATCACATTCAAAATGTTCCCCTCTGGGCCTACATATGTAGAAAGTTGAAAATATGTGTTTATGAATATTGACGTGATTGGAGCAACTATTTGTAATCACATATAAAAATGTGTTTAAAGAGTAAATAATTAGAAGTATTGCAAATGGAAACTAGGGACATGTTGTTTTCACTCTTTCCAGTGAGGAATCGGACTTTTTGTAGGGGAGAGTGGGTTTTGGTGGGGGGGTTTTTTGGCTTTTTTTTTGTTCAGTTCTCACGCCATTAGGAAAAAAAAATGTGTTTGCTCTGCATTTCAGGGGTAAAGTTTATGCTTTGCTGCTTATGGATATAATAGAAAGAGTGTGCTGTTGAAAATTTGTCTCTGTAGTGTATCTAGAATGTAAATACGCCAGTTATCACATAACTTACATTTATTTAGAAAAAAAAAATGAGACAAGCTTTTTCCATTCACTTAGCACACTAAATGCTACATGTAAACAAAAAGAGTATAATTGTGGGGCTGGAAAATTTTTGTGGGAGACACTCATAAAGGCTAGTGGACAATCAGGATGGAACCCTGCTTTCTTTCAGACAAGGCCAACAGTTGTTATTAAAATCACAGGGCAGCAAACTGCTGAATGTAGATCCTTAATTCACACTTATTAGATCACTTAAATAAGATGCTGAACTCTCTTGTCTGAGATAAAATGTTCAGAGCCAGAGGTGGAAATATGAACCAGAGAAAAACTTCATATTCAGCACTTTACCCAGTTTGCTGTTTATTTTCTTCCCCACCGTAAATCCCACCCACTCCACAGTTTTATTTTAATGGGAAAAGCCCCTGGGCTCCTGGGTTCAGATACAGCCTCCACTTCTTTTTACTGTATGGCACTGGACAAATCATTTTCCTCTCTGAGGCTGTTCATAGACATCCGAGATGATGCCTCAAATGCCTAACCAGATCTGAATCCTATGATTCTAATGACAGCACAGAGACTATCAGAAGCTGTCCAGAAGCCTAATCTGTGAGAGTTCCATCAATGCTCTGGCATCATGGGAATTTGTCTAGCCTTCTAGGTGAGAGGAATCTTACTTGGGTTCCAATCTTGTTTTCCCCAGAGAACCTTTATGCTTCCCCAATTCAGACATAATCACATGATTGTGATATCAAAAGAGTAGATTTCCAGGTACTAATACCCTGGTTTAATAGTGAAGAAACTCACACTGATTCACCTTTCCAGACCCCATGAAATGGGATTCTGATAATAACCACATATCCTAGAGAGCAGCTAAGTTATAACCTAGATTGATATTCACTACCTACTATCTCTAGAAACTTGTTCTCTACATGACCTTGGGCAAGTCACTGTTAAGCCTGGCTTCAGTTTTCTCTGAATGAAGAGATATGAACTAAACTGAGAGAGCTGGCCTCCATAGATTCTAAAGTCCCTTCTGGCTCTAGAACCATGATTCCATGATGAGTTTGTTCTAGAAGACAATGTGTTTCCAAAAGAGGAGTGGATTGTGACAGATATCGCTCCTGTTTTTCTTCACATTAATAGCCAATTTGGCCAACGGTGTATCTAAAATCTAAGCTGGGAGTCAAGAACTATTTCAATAATGCAAAGATGAAATATTTACCATGTTCCGTAATTAAAGCTCTTCCCCCCCATCCTGGGTCAGAACTTTGTCAGACATCTTTGTCATTGGGCTATGTGACATCTTTCCATATCTGAGCATCATCCCCTATGATATACCTGTCCCACCAGGGACTAAAATCATTTTGCTCAGAGATTTTGATTTACTTCATTAACTCCACACACCTCAGGAGAAACCATGAGACAGAGCAGTGCAATACAGTTTAACTGAAGAAATTCTCTTGTATAAATAGCTGAATGATGAAGGGCTCTCTGATACACTTCTGCTGTATCTTAAAAGAAACTTGTGCTCCATAAAATGGCAAAATTAGAATTGGAAGGTCAAACTGTTAATGGATAACCAAAGTCAAATTCATTCTGACCCTGAGGCTTTAAAAAAAAAAAGTTATTGAATGAAAAGGTAAGATCTGGTTAATAATATCCAGGTATAATTTTACTTATAATGAAGACTTATATCATGAAGGATCAATATCAAACATTTCACATTCCAGAGCTGGTATCTTGGAATGGGTAGTGGAAAAAAAAAACACTTCAAAATTTCTATCTGACTGGCATGGAAAGAAATAATGGAGAATCTTTTACCTTGAAGAGAAAAAAAATACTTGATGGCCTGGACTCCAAAATAAATGTTTGTGGTTTAAGGTCTGAACATTACACAGAGTAATTTAAAGGTTTTTGCATTGCTTTATAAGCAAGTATTTATTAAGCACTTACTGTGTGCAAAGCCCTGTACTTAAACCCTGGGAATTCGAATACAAGCAAAAAAGAGAGTCCCTGGGAACTTGTAGTGTAATAATGAAAGATAAGACATAAAAAGAATCTTAGGAGGGGGAAGGGGACTGGGAGGGGCAAAAGTCCCAGGTCTGGGGAGTGGCAGAGAAAGTCTTGGGTACAGCTTAGAAAGGTCATGGCTGACCAGCACACCCTCTTTAGACAGGTGTTCTAGAAAGAGCCATCCAATCAGAGGAAAGTTGAGGGCAGGGAGAATGCTTCTAAGGTGTGAATTCAAGGGCTGGAATAATATTCTAGGACATGGCAGATAAGTCCTAAGTGCAGTCTGGTAAGAAATTAAATACATAGTTCATAAATACAAAGCAAACCATTCACAGTTCACCAGATCAACCTCATTTTTTCAAATATTGAGTTCAGTAAGCATACATTGATATAGGGAGTTCCCCTACACTATGGAAAGAGATGTTGAAGGAAAAAAAATTTATGCTAATAATGTTTAGTGACTGACTAACTGATTTGGTTATTGCTCCTGATGCATTTTCACAAGAAAAGTCTTCATGGTCTTTTATTTTTGTCCTGATCAATAACTCATCTTTCCAAGGGGCTTTTCCCAGAAGTCTAAAAAAGGCTTTAGGAAGAAATGTTATTTCTTAATATTTTTTAGAAAAACTAAAAGGAGGCTTTTTAATACATTTCCATAGGAGATTCTTCCTCCATCCTCTTTTCTCATTGTTTTCATTTAAATGACTGTCAAATCAGATAAAATCATAAGAATTCATTTGCTCTTTCTAATCCCAAGGAATTCAATTCAATTAGAAAAACATTCATTAACTTCATCCCATCAATCAACAAATAGATACTATATGCCAGACACTCTGCTAGCCAGTGAAGAGACAAAAACAAAACAGAAGAAAAAACATGGGATTCCTGTTTTCAAGGAGATTACATTCTATTAAATGCTGAGCAATATTAGCGGAATGGGGTTGTGGAGGAAGGGGTGTAGGGGAATGACTAAGGTACAAACTGTAGTTAAATTATCCCTGACCCAATGGAGCTTGCAGTCTAGTAAGGGCACGTTCCACATATAAATAACTATATAAAGAACTGCAATATGCAATATTTCCATCTAAAGGTGGAAGCAATGTGCCAAAAGCAATTATCACCTGGGAGTATGGGGGGAATTATTGAAGGAGGGGGCTTTTGAATTGGGCTTTAGAGAATGGGCAAGAATTGGACAGGTAAACTGAAGGAGGGAGGTCATTTGAGAAAGGAACAAAAAGGATAATTTCTATTCATAAAATTTCCAAACAGACTTTTTGATATCCCCTTTTAGCCAGAGGATCTTTCCTCAGAATATTTTTTTCTTCTTTCTCACTTAGATCTCACTTCCTCTAGCTAAGTTCCTCTCCCAAAGTTATTCCCTCACACAGCTGAACCAGAACACATTTCTTGCCACACCCCAAGAAAAATAATACATTTGACAAATCTTTAAGACTTAACTCAGTGGTGTCACTAGTGATTTGTAATCTTACTAAATTTTTCATTGTTCAGTCATTTTTCAGTCCTGTCTGACTCATCATGACCCCACTTTGGGTTTTCTGAGTAAAGATACTGGAGTAGTTTACCATTTCCTTCTTCAGCTCATTTTACAGACAAGGAAACTGAGGTAAACGGGGTTAAGTAATTTGTCCAGGTTCACACAGCTAGTAAGTGTCTAAGGATGAATTTAAACTCAGGAAGATGAGTTTTCCTGACTCCAGATCTGGCACTCTATCCACAGCTGCCCCAATGCTGCTAAATACTACACTATTTTTAAAAATCTTATTAAATACTGTACTATAGAAATTCTCATATTTTCTACCTAAAACAAGAGAGATTCTAGAGTATTACAGAAACAGCCATGACATTATAGAAAGTACACTGGATTTATAATCAGTGACCTGGATTTAAATCTCATCAATTTATAATTGACCCATCAATTACTAGCTGTATGAATATTGGGCAAGACTTACCCTGTTTGTGCCCCAATTTCCATTCCTGTAAAGCAAGAGCAGTAATATCCACGCTACTTACCTCACAAGGTTGTGAAGAAAGCACTTTTTAAATGGGAATTATTTTTTTCCCACTTTTCCATAGACGCTGACTGCCTGACTAAAATGATTTGCCCACAGTAAAACACTTTTTTCCAGTAAATTACAGAAAAGCAAGCATTATAAAGTAGGGATGAACATTACATGCTCCAGTAAAGAATGGCTTCAAAGTTCAGCAAGCTTGACAGTGTAGTGAGTAATGTTCTTTGAACACAGCATTAAAGTCATGTTAGGAAGGAAAAGAGATAAAACATATAATGACATCTTAATATGTCCTGTTCTTGCAAAAGCCAAGAGCTGGTCACAGTTTATCAGAAGCTGCACATTTTAATCTCATTAGACAACACTTTTTTCCCAATCATTTTAATACAGTTACCAAAACCACAGGGTGGTAGAGGGAAAGGGAGCTAAAATGCATTGTAAACCGCTTGGGAAAAAACTGTCTTTTCCAAATGACATTTAATGTGACTATGGAAACTGGGCTAGACAATCAATTGGCTCACTTAGTTAATAATTTGTCCAGAGCAGCCACAAATACTGGGGACATTTGTACAAAATAGCTATACTCAGCAGAGGCGCTCAGAAAGCCTCACTTAACCCTGAAGATGAATGAATGAAATTAAAAACCATTTATTAAGTACTTATTTTGAGCCAGGTACAAATATAAAAAGATACTCCTTGCCCTCAAGGAGTTTATATTCTAACAGGAGAACAATACACAAAAGGGAATTGTAACCAGGGAAGAGAGTTTTGGTCTATCCAGGGAATCATAGGAATGGTAATTTGACATATAAGTCAACCAATTGACACATCCTTTCCAAGAACAATGGTAGTATTCATTTGATTACTGTTCCCAGAGAAGGAAAGTGATGGGGGAGGAAGTGTGTGGATGGGGGGAAGCCTAAAAAGGGTAATGGAAGAATGATTTAGATATATAGTTCAGTGGAATAAGAAGGTAAAGTATGATCTGGGGTATAAGAGCTTCTAGAAATGAGCTAAGTAATCTAGTTTGCACTCAGTCACTTATCAGCACAACTGAAGAACAATAACTAATCAATAATAATAATAATTATAACCACATCACCAATAATGATGTTTATACTAACTGGGCAGCTAGGTGTCACAGTGGATAGAGTGCCAGGCCTGGAGTCAGGAAAACTCATCTTTATGAATTCAAGTCTGGCCTCAGACACAAACTAGCTATGTGACCCTGAGCAAGTCACTTAACCCAGACACAAACTAGCTATGTGACCCTGAGCAAGTCACTTAATCCAGTTTGCCTCAGTTTCCTCATCTGCTAAATGAGCTGGAGAAGAAAATAGTAAACCACTCCAGTATCTTTGCCAAAAAAAAAAAATTGCAAATGGGGTCACAAAGAGTGAGATGTGGCTGAAATGACTGAACAACATAGTAATAATAATAATAATAATAATAACACCATTTATACGGCACTTTAAAGTTCTCATTTGATCGTCTCAACCTACCTGTGAGGTAGGTACAATTAGCATCACCATTTTACAGATGAGAAAACTCAGGCTGAGAGAGACAATTAACTGCTCCCAGGAATGAGGACGTATATTCTGGAGGTCTAGGGACTGGAAGAATTTTTTTGTTGGTCAGTCAACAAACTTTTATTAAGCACCTACTAGAAACCAGCCACTGTACTAAAGTCTAGGAATACAAAGAAATGTAAAAGACAGTCACTGTTCTCAAGGAGCTGACAGCTTAGTGCAGGGGTGGGGAACTTGTGACCTCAAGACCACATGTGGCCCTCTAGGGCCTCAAGTGCAGTCCTTAGCAAAGAAATGCCCGTTAGGACCTTTAAAATTATATGTGTCCTCGAGGCCTCGGGTTCCCCACCCCTGGATGGAATTAGGATATGGAATTTTTAAATAAAGCACGTGATTTCCTTCCCCCCAGACTCCTCCACTAGTACTTTCATAAAGTGGGGATTCAGCAACTAAATGCTGCAACAGGCAAATAGAAGCTTAATGGTTAGATAGGAAAGAGAAAGAATGTGAAGTTAAACAATTATGAAAACGGACAGACAAGAGTAAAAGTTGATTTTGAAAGCAGGCAGAAGCCATATTAGAAGCTAATTGGTCAGAGTAAAGGTCAAGAATAATAAAATATAATACAACACAAATCCAGTCTCAGACACTTACTAGCTGTGTGACCTGGGGCAAGTCATTTAACTGGATTGCCTCCCCCCAAAATTTGAAAAATAAAAGCAATACAAAAGATGTCTAGTGCTAAGAGTTAGCTCTCAAAAAGCTACCCCAGGAAGAAAGCAGCACACGGGGAAGAAGTTCTGGGGTAAAGAAACAGATTCCGTTTTTCATAATTTTTTTAATCAGTCAATAAGCCTTTAGTATGTGCTTACTATGTCAAGTCAAGTAAATATTTATCTAGTACCCACTAAATGCCATGCCCTGGCCAAAGGGCTGGGGATGCAAAGAAAGGAAAAAAAAAAAAAACCACAAGATTCTTGTCTTTAAGAAGTTTACATTCTAATTAGGAAAACTGCGGGCAAAAATAAAATTCCTTCCTGGTGATGTCCCTTCCCCTTTTTAGCTTTTTGTGTGGATGTGTCATCTCCCTGCATTTGACTGTAATCTGCTCCCTGTCTTTTTTTCTTATGTGTATTTTGAGCATTTAGCATAGTTTCTGGCATGTAGTAAGTATGTGTGTGTACATATATATATATACATATATATATATATATATACATATGTATAGACACATATATACATATATAGACACATATTATATACAGATACATGGAAGGTAATGTCGGGGAAAGACATGTAGAAGGTGGGATTTGACTTGAAAGAAAGCAGTGAAACCACAAGGAAGAAGTGAAAAGGGAGAGTGTTCCAGGTATGAGGCAGGAGAAATGGAGCATCTTGTTTGAGGAACAACAGTTGGGCCAGAGATGCTGGACAGTCAGGTATGTGGAGAGGAGTAGAGACTGAAGAGACAGGAAAGAGTCAATTCATAAAATTTTAAATGCCAAAAAGAGGCAAATTCCTAAGAGGCAGGCAGTTATCCAAGTTTCTATTTGGAACATATACAACCACAAAATCATAACTTTAGAACTTAGAGAGATATTAAAGGTCATCTGGTCCAAGTCCCTTATTTTAAAAACAAAGAAACTAAGGCCTAGAGAGGTTCAGTGACTTATCCAAGGCCACACAGTTAGTAAATAATAGAAAGAGGATTTGAACCCAGGTGCTTTGACTTTCCAAAGCCAGTACTTTCTCACTATATCATGCTGTTCTAAATATATGACTAGTGTTGGCCATTCTCTCCTTCAAAATATTATTCTAAATTCATTACCAGTGCCCTAAATCCAGTCATGCTAACCATTCCATCAACACTTGGATAAATTTCTATAGAATATAGTTTGTGACTGTAGCATGAAGGATCAGGAGAAACCCTGTTCAATTTGATGAATTCCCCCCAAAACCAACCAATGAAATGATAGGCAATGGACCTTTGCCCACATAAAAGTGGGTACCCTTCCTGGAAGTGGCCAAACTCACTATCTGTTGCAAAAGGTATGAATGTTTGCTGAGATGCCATGGGGAGCACTCAGTGAATGCTAAGTGAGGAGGGGCTGCTTGAAAGCATAAGCTTTTTCTTGGCATTTTTAAAAAAGAATAAAACATAGTTATGTATACACAAAATGAAAGAGTCTGTTTATTTTTCCAGTCATCTGGGTCTTTGTTGATAAGATATCATACCTGGTCCCCTCCTACGTTCCCAGGTTTCTTCCACCTTTCTCCCCAACACTACTCTTCATGTGACACTGGCCTCCTGGATGTTCCTGGAACAAGACACTCATCTCTTAGCTCCAGGTATTTTGTATGGCTGTCCTGCATGCCTGGCATGCTTTCCCTCGTCCATTCTGACTGCTGACCTCTCTGGCTTCCTTTACGTCCCAACTAAAATGCAGCCTTCTAATTCCAGTGCTTTCCTTCTCTTCATTTTCTCTTCTATTTAACCTGTATGTAGCATGTTTCGTATATGTTTGTTTACATGTTGCCCCCCCTCAGACTGTAAGCTCCTTGAGGGCAGACACTGTTTTTTTATCTTTTTTGCCTCTTTTTATATCCTTAGCACGTAGCACAGTGCCTAGCACATAGTAGGTGTTTACTGAATTGACAAGATAGTAGAAAGAGTGTTAGATTTGGAGTTAAAGGCCCCAGGGGCTTGAATCCCAGTTCTGCTACTTATCTGAATAACTCTTGGCAGGGGGCCTTGATTTTCTAGAGTTTTACATATGAGAAAACTGAATAAAAATAAGGCTTGCTGCCAACTCTTCATGAGGCTTTCCATTTTCCATCAGCAGCTCTCCTTGGTTTAGACTCCGCACAGGGTCCTTGCTGGGGATCTCCCCTCCCCCTTTTAGCTATTGTTGGTGTGTTGTCTTCCAGCATTCACAATTGTAAACCGCTATTTTTTTTCTTGTCTGCATCTTGAGCACTTAGCATAGTTCTTGGCATATTGGTGTTTAACAAACATTTATTGAAGTTTAAATATTATTTCATTTTATCTTTACAGCAACCTTGGGAAGTAGAGGTGCTATTATTATCATTACAAATTTTACAGTTGAGGAAACTGAGGCAAACAGTGGTTAAGTGACTTGCCCTCAGTCACACAGCTAGTATCTGAGTCAGAATTTGAACACAGTTCTTCCTGACTTCAGGCTCAGTACTCTATTTATTGTGCTGCCTAGTTGCCTAGCTTTTATATAACCCTTTATAATTTGCAAAACAAAAAAAAAAAATATATATATATATATATATATATATACACATATATAAAATCTCATAGGAGCTTCACAAGAGCCCCATAGGAAGTACCCTATGTGGAGTCAAAACCAAGCAGCAACCATTTTAAGTTTGAGCCAACTTTCTGCAAAGACTAAGGTGTAGAGGAAAGAACTTTCAGGGGAATGTGTTTGCACTTCTGTTCTTGCTCTGTTTGTTTCTTCAGTAAATATCCCTTTCTAAAAGTTAATTGATGTTAATTAGTAATCAGTTGATGTTAAATAGTAATTGATGTGATTGTGGAGATTAGTGATTGAGGAGAAAGTCAATGGTCATGTTGATATTAGGGTGCTAATCACTGATATCAATGACACTAAACTGGCACAGGGTTATGTTGTAGGGAATACATACTAGAATGGGGACTCAAGCTGATGGCATTAGAAAAACCCTACTACCCCTCAAATCTACCAAATCGATTCACGTGACAGAAAAGGAAAATGACAAATGTTGCTGAAAGGATGTGGAAAAACAGACAGTGATGTGCTATTGGTGGAGCTGTGAACTAACTGATCCAGCCACTCTAGAGAACAATTTGGAATTACAGACAGCTCTCACTTTATGTAAATGCACCATTTCACAGACCTCTACGCGATGGGAATTTGCCCCTACCCTTCCACTTCATTTAGTCTACCTAACAAAGGCATATACAAAATAATACCTTTCTGCAAGTCATAAAATGTACTAAAATGCAGACATATTAAATGCTGTACCATAATGGAATGAAAGGTGAAGTTAATGATAAACTATACATAGTACAATACAGTAAAAGTAACATAAGTATTCTGTATGTTGCCCCTTCCACATCTACTACACCTATCCTTTATCATGGGTGGTTGGCTATGCAACTTTTTATGAAGCTATTGAGAGATGGTTGGACAGTGGCTTTCTTTTTTGTCCTTATATATCTGATGATAGTAAGCAATATCATCTTTCAGAATGCTTTACATAAGGTCAAATTTGCAGAAAGCTAGAACTATCTATATGTCCCAAGGGTTATAAAACTGTGCATACACTTTGACACAGCAATGTTACTATTTGGTCTGTACCCCAAAGAGATCAAGAAAAGGAGAAAAGACCCATATGTGCAAAAATATTTATAGCAGCTTTTTTTGTGGTGGCAAAGAATTGGAAATTGAAGGTATGCCCATTAATCAAGAAATGGTTAAACAAGTTGTGTTACAATTGAGATGGAATACTATTGTGCTCTAAGAAATTATGAAAGGGCTAGTTTCAGAAAAACTTGTGAAATTTTATATGAACTGATGGAAAATGAAGTGAGAACATTGTACAGAGTAACAGAAATATTGTAACAATGATCAACTATGAAAGACTTACCTATGCTGTCAACTCAATGATCCAAGACAATTTCAAAAGGCCAATAATGAAAAATGCTATCCAACACCAAAGAAAGAACTCAAGAATTCTGAGGGCAGATTGAAGCATAATTTTTTTCACTTTATTTTTAGCCTTTTTAAATAAAATGCTAATACGAAAATATGTTTTGCATGACTTCACATGTATAATGGGTATTGTATTGCTTGCCTTCTCAATGGGTGGAAGAGGGACTGGAGAGGGGAAAGAATTTGGTACGCAAAATGTTTTTTAAATTAATGTTTAAAATAAATAATAAAATTTAAAATAAATGTTAAAATAAAATAATTCATAAGCAAATAAATGCATTACATTATTACATTAAATAATATATAGATGTATAAACTATAATATAATATTACATTCATTACATATTATATTATAATAAATATAAAGTGTCTATTATAAATTGATATATTTATTGTATATTATATATAAATTAAATAAATTAAAATAAATTTTGTAAAAATGTTTGTTGATGGACAAACCTGAAGTAGGAGATGTCGCCATTTGTTCTATGGAGACCACCCAGCTAGTGTGAGTATGGGCTAGGAGAACAAGTCAAAAGTCTTACTAAGAATAAATGAATGAATGACTATCACTCACTAAGTGCTTGCTATGTACCAAGAGGTGAACTAAATACTGGGGATATAAATACTAAAGTAAAAGACAGTCAGTCCTTGCCCTCAAAGAGCTCACATTTGAGAGGAGTAACTTGAAGGAGCACTTTGCTTAGGAAAGTTGCAGAGATAGAAAGTGGGATAACAGAGGAATTAATTGATAAACATCATCCAGAAATAATGACAGAGTTGATCTGATCATGATTCATGGTTCCAGAACTGGGGTGGAAGGGATGGAAAGGGAAGGTGATGGATGGGGAGAGGAGGGAAAAGGGCATATGCAGCAGTAAGGCAGTTGGCCAAGCTGTAGAAAACACAAATAGAGAATAGGAAGTAAAATGAGACCTTGCTGGGGCTTTTCTGATATAGAGAGGCAGTTATCAATCACAACAGAGGGACTCCATGATGGAAGTTCTGGCAATAAAAGTTTGCCATGGATAAAAATGGATAAAACACCACCATGGTCTTGGGAATGGGCAGTAAGGAGGTTGGTGAGGCTGTGAAGGTGATGGCTAGAGAGTAGAAAACTGATGGAATTTACTTAGAAACATCCCTAAAACAAGCCATTATTAACTGGCAGTTATGAATATTCAATATAGTGTCACCTATAGAAAACACATGGCCAATACATTGATTTTGTTTTACTACATATATATGTGTGTATACATACATGTAGATGTGTGTGTATGTAATGTAATATAATATAATAAATATAATATATAAATGTATTCCAAAGAATGACTTCTATGGAGGAAAGAGTAAGACAGTATGCAGAAAAATGCAAAAAAAAAAAAAAAAAGCATCAAAACATTGTTAAATGCAGAAGACAAAAAGAACATAATGGAAGACAAATGGAACAGAGGAGCAATTTTGTTACTCTCTTGTTAAGTTTAATAATATATTTTTTAAACCAAATTGTATACGAAAGGTCAATTTCTTATCCTGTCTCATATATTGAATTTGTATATTGAAATATTTGTGTTTGTTGATAATTATTAGGTTCATAACGAAAAGTAAAACCTTAAAAATATTTATAGTTCCATTTTCTACCTCAGAAATTATCAAAAACAGTATTTGTGATGAAACTCTTGTTCTAAGTGAGTTATCTGTTGTATTTTCAAGGATCTGGGAGATTTTTATTCATTCTATGTTATTTTATGAAGAAGAGTGAGATTTTAGTTTCTAAGTCTAGCCACTTTTTCATGTCTTTCTTGGTATTTAGCTGGTACAAAAATTTTTCAACCCTCACATATCTTCTACCATTTCCTTGCAAAATCTATATTGATCAGTAAGTCCTCAGAATTAAAGGGTGATATTTATCTCATTCTAATAGTATGGGTATGGTCTTGTGTTACTGTTGTGAATCCCTTCACTTCTGTTTTAAAAAGAAATCCAGACTCAGCTATTTGTGTGTTTGTCAATACGTTGTTGGTTGAGTTCATGTGGATGTTGCCCATGAGGATCATTTTGTTGCCCACTTGGATCTTAGCCATTTCATAGGCTACATCTAGAGATAAACCAACATCAGTTACATTCAATAAGTCCAGGAGCATGTGCTGTCAACCTTTACTATGGCTGTGGGGAGTGGTATCTGTTTATGAAGTATTTCTGTAAGTTTTTCACCTTCTGGTCTGACACTATCTTTCAATACTTGTTTTTAAGTGAAAGAGTTAATCTTTTCATAGCTGCCTTGGGAAGATGGCAACTATTGCACTGATAGTTTACAGGTTTTTATATGGATACTTTCCAAATCTATCATCATCCATTTTGCTGTTCAAAATGTGTATGTTGTTTATTATTAAAGTTATCTCTACCACATCTTGGGGGCTAGGATCTGGAAAATCCACACAAAATTTTTGACCCTCACTTTGTACCAGAGAAGAAATCTGAATTATTATGATATTAAAAGATAAGATCTGTTGATATTATCCAATACTATACATATATTTTATGTATTTCCGAGTTTCCAGACTTTTTCTATGTCATCTGCTGGCCTTGTCATGTCATCTGCAGCTTCCACAAAATTCTCAAAAAATTCCCATTTAATTTCATATGCCTATCCACAGTGTATTGAAATCATGATGGGGAAAGTTCCAGTGGAAGAGATAACTGTGTTGGTGTCCTCAGTCTTCTCACCTCATTATATTCAACAGAGTTCAAATAGAAATGGTCTTAGTTGCTTTCTTGTAACTATGGTTAGTATTTAGTATATGGTTAGTATAATGTGGATTATTCCAGGGTGAATAAAATGATTTTTATAATTGAATAATAGCTAGCATTGACATAACACTTTAAGTTTTACAAAACACTTTTCATAGATCATCTCACTTAATTCTCACAATAACCCTAGGAGGTAGGTGCAATGGTTATCCCAGTTCTATTGATGAAGAAACTGAATCTTAGAGAGATGAAATGGTTTACCCAGGATCATGCAACTAGTAAGGTGGGGGAGGGTTTGACTCAGTTCTTCCTGATTTTCCATCCAACACTCCATCCACTGTATCACCTGGTTGATTCAATAAAAGTATTAATATATGAGTTCACTTAGGTTCAATGAAAGCATTTCTCCAAGAGTAAAAAAGGACAGTAGGTATGAGAGGTTCTTCCTCCTATTCTCACACTGTTTCATTTATGCTGTAAAGCAGATTTTGAAAGATTTTTCACTCTTTGTAAAATGGAGCTTATGAGCTTTGGGTATGGCTATACCCATTAAAAACATTCTTAAATTTTTGTAGGTCAACATTATATCTGGCAAATTATAAGCAATACTTTTTTATCTGTGATGATGCTCCAATTCCAGTGGCTTATTTGTTGAAGACTCATTTTGGATTTGGATTTGTAGCATGGGCATTTGTCATCTGCTACTTTATCCTCATATTAGGGATACGTATTAATCATTCATTCTGACTAGTCTTTTATACTCAGACAGTGTGTTGCATATGTAAAATCTCATTTTAAGTCATAGGATTATAAATTTAGAGTTGGAAAAGACATTAAAAGTAATCTATTATTTTAATAATATTAATTCTTATTTATTGTTTTATTATCAATTATTTAATAATTATTAGTTACTATTGTTTATTAAATAATTAATTAATATTGTTATTGAGCTTATTTTACTGATGGAGAAACTAAGGATCAGGGAAGGTGAATGATTTGCCCACAACATAAAGTAGGAAATAGAGTGAAAAGTTGGAATCCAGGTCACCCAATTCCAAATCTCTTTTCTCTAAACCACACTTCCTCACAATAACGTAGTGATGTAGAAAGTGGAAGAATTATTGTTCTCTTTTCACCAATCAGGACATTAAGGCTTTGAGAGGTCGGTTAAGTGAATATCCCAGATTTATAGAGCTAGTAAATATGCAGCAAGGAAGTTCAGTGTATAAAACAATGGATTTGGACTTAAGAAGACTTAAGAAGTTCAAATTCTGCCTCTGATAGTTTTACTACCTATAGACCTAGGCAAGTCACTTAAACTTGCAATACCTCAGCTTCCTTATCTCTAATATGCAAGTAATAACAGCACCCATCTCATGAAGCTGTTGTGAGGACTAAATGAAATTAATATATGTAAAGTACTATAGAAGCGTTAAGGTAGCTAGGTGACACAGCAGATAGAGCATCGGGGCTGGAGTCAGGAAGACCTGAATTCAAATCCAGCTTCAGACACTAGCTCTGCGACTCTGGGCAGGTCACTTAACCCTGTTGACCTCAGTTTCCTCATCTATAAAATGAGCTGGAGAAGGACATGGCAAACGACTCTAGTATCTTTGTCAAGGACCCCCCAAATGGGCCCTGGAAAAGTCAGACACAACTGAACAACAACAACATAGAAATGTTAAGATATTCACAGGGGTAAGCTGGAAAATATTCAGCAACCAGCTCTCTAGCGGGGGGAAGAGGGGGAAGATTGAATGCCTGACAAGCTTTTATGTCTAATCTACTTTGTTAACCTTTTCTCCTTCACTCTCTTAAATCTAGACAATCAACAAAATGATCAGTCTAGCCCTGATTTGTAGCGCTTACCAAATGCAGAGGTGTAAATGCTCACATTGAAAATTTACCAATTTATTCTCCAGAGCCCTTCCAAGCCACGTCTGGCACACCACTGGCTGTTAGAAATAAGTCACAGATGTGACTCAAACTCAAATCTTCTAACTATGTCGAAAGGTCACCTTATAGTTCTCCCTTGTCCTTAACTGGGGCCTCTAGGAGAGTCTCCTGTATCAGTGTAAAGGGAAACTCTGCCAATGTCTCTGGTATTCAGTTGCAAAGACATGGTTGTTATCTGCACCATTAAGTTTTACACCCCATCCTCAAAGTAGTTTGTTTGTTTGTTTGTTTTTATGGGAATTTTATATCAAATCAAAGATCTGTGATTTTTGTCAGCATGGACTCTAATCCCACCATTGCAGATTCCAATCCCCCCAATGCTGTAGGAAATACTCTTCATGAGTTACTATAGTTGGAATAAATTCATCATTTAGTGACCACACCTGTAGGCAGGAATCTCTTTGAGTTTAACTTTATACCAACCTCAGACAAAAGCATCCAGTCTATCCTTGAGGCCATATTCAAAGTCTTAGCCCCTTGATCAAGCCTGTCTGACAGGTTTGTGTTTCATTGGCATAACCTTTAAGAGCCCAGGTTCACTTCTGTGCCATGATAAGGCACTAGAGCAGGACTTTTGTATTAGAATTCTGCATTTTTAATGGCATATCCAGCCCTAGCTTATTCATGGCCCAGTAACCCAGTTCCCCCCCCCCACCCCTTTCACCCTCATTCAGGATTTATTATTTGCATTTGAGATGGAAAGAATCTTCTGCTCTTGCTGTAATCTTAGCATGAAACCTGAGCCAATTCTCCACTGAAAAGTCGGGAAAATTTAGCAACCAGAGATCCAATTCTCTTAAGTCTATCACTTAGGAAACATGATACTGTGTAAGCCTTGTCATCTTTCTCTCATAAACATCCTCCAGTCCCTGCTGACTTTTTTCTCTGTATAAAACAGACCAACTCTCCCATTTCTCCTCCCCCTGGAAGATTTCATCATTCTTTCTTAAACATTATCCTTGCAGTTTAATCCAGAGAGAAATGTATGAATTATAATGATATTATGGATTAATTCAGAACTCCAAAAACAGATTAGAGTCATTGTTACAGACCATCTTATGATCAAGGATTATCTAAACAGACTAACCAGCTGACTTTCAGTAAGTAGATCCCTCTCACAAATTATGAGGATTTAGCTGGAGTGTAGTATAATATAGTGTTGGATGGGGCTTTTGAAGTCCCTCCTAATACTCTCTAAATATCCTTTATTGAATTCATAGTAATTGTATGTTGTGCATAAAAATGTACATAGGGTTATGATACACAAATGTCAGATAAACCAAACACCGAGTACTGACAAGTTAGCTACCACTGCCGATTTTCCTTCCAATTCAATATGATAGAAAAAACAGTAACAATGAGATGGTACTTTGAGTTTGAGTTTGAGCTATACCATCAAAAAGTAACAGATTCTCTTGCCATTTCTGTTGATGAAAACATATAGGATAAGAAAAACACATTCCAGACCAGGAGAAATAAGGGCTACTCTATAGTGACAGCTTAGATGTAACTACTGCTTGGGTGGTCCCTGCCAGACTAAGGAGTCCTCAGATCAGAGGACAAATAAAGGCCCAGTGCAGGAGTGTGCAATAGTAGTTAAAAGCGGCCCCTAACTGCTCATTATGATACAGTGGAAAAACTGATACGGAATCAGAAAATCTAGATTCCAAACCCAACTTTGTCATGTATTACCTGTGATGATTTGGGCAAGTGACAACTTGTCTGGACCTCACTTTCCTTATCTGTAAAATTCAGGGTGTGAAAGAGAGGTCATCTAAGGCCCCTTTCAGCTCTAAATCTATGTTCCTAATCCAAGCTATTACTAATTCAAGGACATAGTGTTAACAAGAAATTTTAAAACTTTACCTATCTCTGTTACACCACATATGCATTCCAACTAAACCCCCTAAAATTGTAAGACATATCTAGGTACTGAAAAAGTCAGGTAGTTTCTCAATCTTGTTAAAAGATAAAATTACTCATGCAGTTTTGTTCCCCAAGAGAAAGAGGAGAAATCCTTTTCTTCATTTCTGTGAGTACAAATAGTATCCAAATAGCCTTTGCCTAACCGGGGAGTCTTAAGTTTGAGGCAGGGAAGAAAATGTCTTAACCAGAGATTCTTGTGAACAACAAGTAAAGGAATCTAAGGTTCTATCTAGGCCCCTGAAAGAAGGAAGAAAAAATGCCTAAGGAAAATTGAACAGTTTTGCAGAAAATGACTCATCTTCATACATTACACTTCTAACTTGGTTTACCAAACAAAGTAACAGCACACAAACACATACACAGGACAGATGTCAAAGTAGTCATTTGCCTGGCCCTCTTGTCTGTCTACTGTCTTTTTTATGACAGCTGGGTGGGAAAAATTCTAGACTTGGAGTTGGGAAAGATGTAGGTTTGCTTCTCAGTTCTGTTACTTAATAGGTATGTGACTCTAAACAGTTCAACAAGCTTTCTGGGCCTCTATTGACTTATCTGTAAAATGGGGGTAATAAAGAAGCTTCATTATTTGCATAATAGGGGATGTTGTGGGGAAAGCATGTTGTAAATCCCAACATGCTACATAAACACGCACTCTTATTTTCCCCATTGGGTGAGATTAGCACCATTCTTTCACATTAAAATCACCATGTTAAAGTCTGGTTCTGTTTTCATTTCTTTTGTTTCATGTTTCAAATATAGCCGTGCAAAGCTATTTAGTCTGCTGAGCTGCCAAGCCTACTTTCCTATTCACCTAGGCAAGCCTTGGGGATGGAGAGAAAATCTGGATGACAACAAAAAGAGAAAATTAATATGTTAGAACTTCGTATTTCAACTTTCAGCTGACATTGTGGTGAGGTTTTTTTTTCCGGCTGCTTTGTATGGTCATGTCAAAAAATGACCATGATTTATTGGGCCACCTACATAATTTCATTGCTTTTGATCTCCCTCCGGAAACTGTGACAAGTAAGGTTAAGTGCTGCATTAAGAGACAGTCTGAATAATGCCTCCCATACTGTACTCCGCTGGCACTGATAAAAAGTAAGAGGTGGAGAAAACAGGGGTGTTAGACATGGCTTAAATCCATTCCAAACAAGAACTGACTTTTATTAGGAAAGTCATATATGTGTGCGTACACACATATACATATACATATGTGTGCATATACATATACATGCATATGCACACCTATGTGTGTACACATACCTGTGTGTACATATGCACATATGTGCACATACCTAAACATTCACATGTGCACTGTATGTGCATGTGTGTACATATGCATACACATATATATATGCAGAAAAATCCCCATATCATTTTAGCTTTAGCCTCCTTGTCCTTGTGCTTTCATGTAAATAGCCAACTGTGAATTTTATGTTACCAATCCATTGTTGTTCATTTAACTTGCAATTGTTCTCCGTTGCTTACCAAATAAAGTATCAATTCCTGTTCTTGGCATTGAAGACCTTCCACAAACTGGCTTCAATCCATCTGTCCATTCTTATTTTCTGCTACTATAATTCCTTTCAGTTAATCTTTTTTCCAGTCAATCTGGACTACTCTCCTTCCCCACTTCTTGTCCTGCCCCTTTCTGGCTCTGAGTTACTGCTCATAAGGGGTATATGAGGTATCCAGGAAGGTCTAGCTAGCGCCTCTGGTGGGAGGGCTTGCTGACCCCTTTTTCAGGGTTGTTCATCTACCTTTGGTGTTCACCTGATTCACTCAGCTCTCACCTGTGGCCGCAAGAAGCTGTAGCATGCATAGCAGCCAGTAAAACTGTCTCAGCAGATGGGCTAAACCAGGTTGAGGGTAACTGACAGGTCTCAAACCCACTGGCGAGTCAGGGGAATGTCTATCCCAAGCATGTAAAGCCTTCCCCCAATGGAAAGGGTGGCTGAAGGTGGCTGAAGCAGGGACTATGGAGCACCTAGAGCTTGGTCAGACACTGAAGACACCAAGGTCATCCACTGCATCTTGGGCCATCGCCAATCGTCTTGACTTTTGTCCTGCCACTGGACTTCAACCACTTTGGAAGAGAGAGTGAGGTTGGTGACTTTGTGCAACTCTGCCTCACTTAAATCCAATTCATGTGCAAAGCAAGACATCACCCATCATCCACTACTTTACCCCAACATCGGGATGTATTGGTCCTCTTGAAAAACAAAGCACAAAAAACAATTGCTCATACTGTCACCTGGGCCTGGAATAAGTTCTCCTTTCCCATCCCCATCTCCATCTGTTGATGTACCTCACTTCCTCCAAGGTCAGACTCATAAACCATATATATCCACCACGAAGACTTCTCTAACTTCCCACCCCCTCAGATTTCCCATAGAATTTGGTCCAAAAGCACTGCTTTGTATTCGTTTTACTTTTTCTGATATCTTGGTTGTTTGTATGCTTGTCCTTTCTGCTACTTAATTGTAAACTCCTTGAGGATAGAGTCCATACACAAAAAGGTGTATGTATACTCTCACATATTTTAATATATTTCTAGTTTTAATTATATAGAGATATATAAATATTACAAATATATATAATTTATATGTAAGAAATATATACATACATAAATGTGCATACCTAACACAGTACTTTGCTTAATAAACATTTGTTGAATAAAATTATCCACTCACCTTACTAGGTGTGATATATGTATTTCACCCAATTCATTTTATGTGTAAAACAAATGAGGGAAGAATAGTCCTGCAGTTCTATAAGAAATGATGAGAAGACAGATTTCAGAAAAACCTGGAAAGACTTACATGAACTGATGCTGAGTGAAGTGAACAGAACCCAGAGAACACTGTACCCAGTAACAACAATACTATGTGATGACCAACTTTGATAGACTTAGCTCTTCTCAGCAATGCAATGGTCTAAGACAATTCCAAGACTCCTGATGGAAAATGTTTTCTATCCACGTCCAGAGAAAGAACTATGGAGTCTAACACAGATCGAAGCATACTATTTTCTCTTTTTTTTCTTTCTTGTAGTTTTTTTTTCCTTTTGTTCTGATTCTTCCTTCACAACATGACTAATGTGGAAATATGTCTAATAGGATCACATGTGTATAGCCTATATCAGATTGCATGCCATCTTGGGGAGAGGAGAAGAGAGGGAGAAAAAAATTTGGAACTCAAAATCTTATAAAAGTGAATGTTGAAAACCACCTTTACATGTAAATGCAAAAAAGTAAAATACTATTAAGTGGGGGGGAGGAAGAATAGTCTTTTGATGAGATAGTACTTCATTGTGGGAAAAGCTCTCAGATACCTAAGGTACATTCATGTTTATAAATTTAAAGTACAATATTAAAGTACATATTTAAGGTATAATACTTTAAGATTTGCAAAGTATTATACTCATCACAATCTTGTGAGGGACATAATCAAATATTGTTATTCCCATTTTATGGATGAAGAAACTGAGGTTCCAAAAGGTAGATCATTCGCTCATAAGCACAAAGCTATTAAGTATTTGAGGCAGAATTTTAACCCTAATAGTCTAACTCCAAATTCACTTCTCTATCCCTCAAATCATTTGCTGTTGAGTCATGTCCAACTCTTCATGACCCCATTTAGGGTTTTCTTGGCAGAGATACTAAAGTGGTTTGTCATCTCCTTCTCCAGCTCATTTTATAGATGAGAAAACTGAGGCAAACGGGGCTAAGTGAATTGACCAGGGTCACACAGCTAGTAAGTGTCTGAAGCCAGATTTGAGCTCAAGTCCTCCTGACTCTCGATCGGGTTCTCTATACCCTGCAGCCCCAGCTGCCCATTCCATCATAGTGCACTCCAAATCTCTCTAACTTACTACAGTAGCCAAAAGACCTAGAGTTTCATGCAGCCCCAGTAGAATGCAAACTCCACTAAGGGGACTATTTCACTTTTTTAAATTTTGTATTCACAATGCCTAGCAAAACACCTGACACGTAGTTGAATCATTTGTTGTTCAGTCATGTCCAATTCTATATGTCACCCCTTTGGGGTTTTCTTGGCAAAGATATGGTTTGAAATTTCCTTCTTCATCTCATTTTACAGATGAGGAAACTGAGGCAAACAGGGTTAAGTGACTCTAGCATATGGTAGATACTTAATGAATGCTTGCTGAATTGAATTGAGAGCTCTGTAACACAAGCTGCCTTTGCTTGGGATACAGAACTTATCTCCTCTTTCTGCCCATTATCCCCAGGCCGCCATTTTTCAGAAATTTCTATACTCAATGTTTACATTCCTATTTAATTCACCATCCAATACTTTGCCACAGTAAGGAATACTGCGACCAGTGCCTGGCCCTGTCTCATGGTCAGGACCCTGGTTGTTGCTCAGACTATTAACTCCATTTGTCAAGAGCTCTGCCTATGGGGGCCTGCAAGAAACAGGCCCTCACAGCACCTGGCTGCTCTTCACCTCACGCCTCTTTCCGTTTGTGGGACATCCTAGGGGTTATATCTCCATCAGAATAAATGGTCCTCCATCCTACTCAGGAAAAATTCTGACTTTCTGCTGCCACTGAGTTTAGTTAAAGTAATTAATGAGGCATACTACATTAAACCTTAACCAGAAGGGTAACAGTAATTCAAATCAGGGTAACAAGTGCAAAGAGCACCAGCTTGGAATGAGGAAGACTCGAGTTCAAATCCAGCCTCAGACACTACCAGCTGTGTGTCCCTGGGCAAGTCACTTAATCCTTGCTTGCCTCAGCTTCCTCATCTATAAAATGAGGATAATGCCTCCTCATGTTGTTACGAGGATCAAATGAGATAATAATTGCCAAGCAACTAACTTAAATTAATTAAATAAAACAAATTAAATCATTATAAAGCAATTAACTAACTGTAATTAAATAAAAATTAAATAATTGTAAAGCAATTAACACAATTCCTCACATATGAGTGCTATAAAGCTAGCTATTATTATTACTATTAATAATATCACTCAACCCAGAGCATTTTTTCCTAGCCCCAGGGCTCTCCTTCAACTCACCAGTGATTGCAAAACAGTCTGAATTTTAGAACATTTGTGATAACTGGTAATGGCCAAGTGTTTAGAACTAGGACTTTTTACTCATAAAACTAATGAAAGAGCAGCTTGTAGCTGATGCCTGAAGGAACTAGAAAAAGTTACTTGCTCACTCCCAAAGCAACACACAGACAGCATCCAACACTGGGCTCCCTTCTAGAGGGGAATGCCTCCTGTCGTGTTCAGAGCTTATACATTGCCTGAGTTACTCATGCGGTCTCTCTCTTGGCCACACCATACCCCATTGAAGGCATGAACCAACCTGCAGTGGGCTCAGCACAATTAATTGTTGGATTTGATCAGCTCAAAGAGGTGAGTCAGAGAAGTCTCCTAACACGAAGCATTCAATGGAGGCAGCACAAGGTCATCTGCACGGCCAACAGCTCAAGGCATCAACTTAACATAAGACTCTTCAAGACTCTTTGATAAGCAGAGAGTCAGAAGCCTTGAGCAAAAGACTAGCCTCACATATATGATAACATAATTAGGTTTCTCTGTAGAAAATGGTCTCCCAAGAGGTTTTTTATCAGAAGAAATTGTACAGGCCCAGTCAGAGAAGAAGTTACAGAACTTTTTGTTGGCATCTTTTTTCTCTTTTTGAAGAGGGGAGGTGAGACAATCAGGGTTAAGTGACTTGCCCAAGGTCACACAGCTAGTAAGTGTGTCAAGTGTCGGAGGCTGGATTTGAACTCAGGTCCTCCTGACTCCAGGGCCAGTGCTCTATTCACTGAGCCACCTAGCTGCCCCGTTGAACTTTTTAACTCTTGCTCTCATTCAAAATCATTTAATTTCTGGGCTTCATTTTTATTCATTGAGAACTGAATACCATCACAAGGCACCTTTTTATTTTGTTCTCTACGTTCCTGAATTTTCAAGTAGAACATTGATGTAACTTTTTATAGCTTAAAAAGGTTGCTATATCTGAACTCATTGCCAAAGATTATAGAATGTACATTTCCTATGTTCTGCTGGGCCTGAGCAATAATAGAGAGGTTTTGTAGTAGAGGACATCTCTACTCTATTTTAGAGGAGTCAGGAAGATCTGAGTTCAAATCCAGTCTCAGACCCTTACTAGCTATGTGACCCTGGGAAAATCACTTAATCTTGTTCTCTCTGTTCCCTCATCTGTAAAATGAGCTGGAGAAGGAAATGACAAGCCACTCCAATATCTTTGCCAAGAAAACTCCAAATGGGGTCACATAGAGCCGGACGCAACTGAAACATGATTGAACAACAACAACAAAATTAGTACTAGAAGCCTCTCCTTTAATTTCTGTGATGTGTCGTTTTGCCGTCTCAATAGCCGTGTCTTATCTTGACTCCATATGCACCCACATCAGTCAGTCACTTCAAACAATTTCCATTCTTTCTCCTCATCAGAACCAACTTCCTTTCTGCCTTGAGAATTTCCTTCTTGGGAGTTTTTCATCCCTTCTATGTTAATCTGTCCTGAAGCATTTTAGTCAATGGGATTCCACCAATTCTTCCTCGGAACCTCTCCTCCATGAGTGTATGTCAGACTATGCCAGGTTATCCTCTCTTCTAACAAGAACTCTAGGAGGAAGCAGTCACTTTCCCCAGAATTCTCAGCATTTCTATTCTAGTAACCAGTTCCTTCCTATTAGTGAAAATTGAAGGCAGTATAAAATGCCCCCTTGCCGGTTCCTATATCTTTTGAAGGATGAAACTATCTTAAGATAAGTGAAGGAGTTAATAGATATTCTACTTTTGTCTAAAAAGATTGTGTAGCACACTCTCCAGGCTCTGCATTCCAAAGACCAGCCTAAGGGACTTTTTGCCTCCCGCAGGAAAAGAGGGAGGTCTAAAGAAGGGACCACTGCTCAAAATGGATCAGACAATGATAACCAGAAACAAAGATGGCGAAATTACTCGATTATTATTTTCTTCTATCCTCTTTGCTAAAGGATAGGAACCTTGAATGAGAAAGGACAGAATAAAGATGTCCAATAAGAAGGCAAAACCCAAAATAAACAAGGGAGTAATAGGAGAGTGCCTAGCTATCATCCAAGAATTCAAGGCACCAGGAGAGGACAAACAATGCACCAAGGCATGTAAGATTATTGAGCCACTGTCATTGATTTCTCAAATATCTCGTTGAATTGGAGTGATGCTATAGAATTAGAGAAGTACTAATACATTCTCCTTCCTCCCCCCCCACCTTGACCCCTCAATGAACCACTTCAACTCTACACTGTCCTCTTCTCTCAAGTCTGTTGCCCTCTTATCCCATTACCCATCTCGTTCTGCCACACCTCAACCCTGGATCACTCCCACCATCTACTGCCTTCACTCCTACTCACATGATGCTGAATGAAGCTGGAGAAAAATCACAAAATTATGAATCTTAACTGGGCCCTCACTACTGCAAGGCAAAACTTAATTAATTCACTATTTCACTCACTACAACAGCTCTTTTAAACTTTTTCATCACCCCTCAAGTCTCCCACAGCTTTCTCTTCTCCCCTACACATACACACTCAACTGAGAAATTTTCCTTTTTCCCCCTCCTCAACTCACATCTCCCAGATACCTTCTACCACCATCTCTGTCTTAACCCTGGTCTCACATGGTGAGTTGGCCTTTCTCCTTACCAAGGCAAACCCCTCTACATGCTCAAAGAGTCCCATTTCATTCCATCTTCTGCAGCAAATTCCCCTTCCATCACTCCCACATTCACTTATCTTTATTCTCTCTTTGTCCACTGGCTGCTATAGATACATACATGTGTGTATATATACATCAATATACATGTACGTATATGTGATGTGCATATTTGTATTAGATACATATATGTGTATTTTCATGTGCATCTATTTAAATCACAGTAATAATTTTTTTGTAACAGTAAAGAATTGGAAGAAACATTCCATCAACTGGAAAATGTTTGAACAAAATGTAGGATTGGAATATACTGGAATATTATTGTGCCAAAGAAATAATAAATAAGAATTCAAATTTGAATTATATGAACTGATGCAAAGCAAAGTAAGACAAACCAGTAAGACAATGTACATATGATCACAATAATGTAAAGGAAAGTTTTCCATGATTCTGCACTATTCCCTTGCACAGGCACACACATGCACAGAGTAACAACATTCTGCTTTTAATAGGAATATTTTTTCAGGGGATTCTTTAAGACTTTTAGGTGTAGAACAAATGTTAATTTCCATTAGTAGAGAGAATTTCTTCACTGGAAATTCAATGAAATCATAGAGTTAGACAAAAGCAATTTTTTTTAGTGATACTACATAGCAAAGAGTCACAATTGTGAATGACACAAATGACAATGGAAAGACACTCAAAATGGGAATAATTATGCTTCAGCAAATTACAAGAGATTTGTGTGCACAAAGTGAGGTAAATAATCATTCAAGAAAAGTATAATCAGAAAAGAAGGTGGGTCAGTAATGAGGTGAAAGGATGGTTTCATAGATGGATAACCCAGGTGCTGCCTTCATATCGATGGAACTATAAGAGACCTAGATGAGGTTCTTTATCCTCCTGGACAGATCCTCAAAAGAGAATGGGAGGACCTGGACAAGAAACATTCAGGATAACAAGGTGTGGATAGGCTGGGAGCTGAACTATTGGAGAGAGGAACCTCGTCAATGCGATCACAAGTCCTTTCAAAATCAGAGATTGCTTGGTAACAACAACAACAACAATTACAACAGGAAGACTTCTAAAGACTAGGGAAAAACTATGGCAGAAATTCAGAGTGTACCCTAAGTAAGCCTACTTTTCCTTTAAGTTTTACCCTTAAAAAATAAACCTTCATTGTTATAATGGATTTTACATGAGTAGCAAAAATTCTAAACAGCACAAAAAGATCATTCGTTGGGAATAATTTGGTTAATGCCTTTAACTTTTCTGTTTCTTGTCCATTTTTTCTAAATGTTTTCCCCAACCATTGGATTAAAGGTCATGACTATTGTCAACTTGCCTAGTTGTTCCTTTCTAACTATGTTTCAGGTCAAGCAGGACTCAATGATCTTAATTTCTGTAAAATGGTTATAAGCACATAATAATAATCACTAACATTTATGTAATGATTCCTAGGTGCCAGTCACTGGGCTAAGTGCTTTAAAAATATTATCTCACTTGATCTTCACCACAGCCCTGGGAGGGAGGTGCTATTATTATCCTCATTTTACCAATGAAGAAACTGAGGCAGACAGAGGTTAAGTGACTTGCCCAAGATTACACAGAAAGTGTTTGAGGTCACATTTGAACTCAGGTCTTCCTGACTCCAGCCCAGTGTTCTATCCATGCACCACCTAGTTACCCCATGGGGTTGTTTTTAGCCCTCATTTTGTAAACCTTAAAGTACTTTATAAATGGGAGTCATTGTTAAGTTCCTAGCAGACAGAGTGCCCAGCACAGAACTGTGCACACAGAAGGTGCCCAATCAATGTGGGAGCAAAAAAAAAAATGATAATTAAGATGCAGGTCAGAGTTGGAACTCATCCAAATTGCCTAAATATCCTTGAAATCCTGAGGACGTGTTTGCCACCATATTCTGAATTTTCCTAAGATCTCACAAGACTTTCAATTCCAGACTGTCTGGGCAATAATTTTATGTTCCTTGGAATTTATCCTCTGAAAAAAAAAAGCCAAAATTCCATTTTCCCAACAAATATATTTTATTCATGTGAGGTCACCGGCCTTCCAAGTCTCTCTGAAGGCACGGTCACCGATGCTGAGCTCTTGAGTCCAGGCATAGATCACAGACTGAATTCTGGGAAGAGATGGCAATACAACAGTTCCCCTTTCTGGGTAACAAACATTATCTTAATCTCTTTGCTACAGCCTTTTCACTTCACCAATGAGTTCTTGAAAGCTGATGTAAATCTCCCTTCAATCTCTTTTTCTGCTTAGAGAGGAAAAAAAAAAACCAAAAACTTTTTTTTCTCTAATGGAAGTACTGTGCTGTGACTGGATTTGTGATTGCAGCATGTCAAAATGCCAAAAAAGAAAAAATTCTCAAAAATAACATTTTAAAAAACTCGAGGGAGATGTGCTGTAATCCTAAACAAGCATCTTTATTTCTCAATGCTGAAATTTGTTTGTTTCCTTCTCAAGAGTCTTAATAAACCTCAAAGAAGCACACAATACTTAATGAACACAATTTAAGGGTCGATTCACCCCTTGGTACTCCAGCATAACTCTCATTACTGTCAAAACATCTCTCCCTTGCATTTGTGAGTTCTCTTCTTTCAAGTCAGTTTCTATTCAATTTTTTTCTCTAACTGCTGCCTTTTTTTCTCAGCTTCACTGACCTGACTCTTCCAAGTATACACATATTGCTATGAGACTAATCAACTAAGGAAAACTAATTTCTATTCCTTTTCTTTGTCAGTTTTGAGAAAAAGCATCAACAAATTTTAAAATAGTATGAGAGTAACTCTATGAATCCCCCATGTCATGTGACAGTAGGTTGCCTAATAATCAGCTATTTCCATGGATATAGCTATAAATCAGAGAACTGTACACTCTCCAAAGAATCAAAATTATATGTGTTACAAAGGGCGAAGGAGACATTCATGATGGTGATAAGAAGGTTGTATCATCTAGGCTTTGCCCACAAGGAGTTACTGTAAAAGATATCAACTTCACCTCTTGGAAAGCCTACCTTCTATCAAGGTTCAAAATCCGATGTCATCTCCTTCAAGAAGGCTTCATTCATTTCCCAGCTGCTAGTGCACTCCCCCATCATTGTGTGTATTTTTGTCAATATCCTATTTATACATGTTGCATTTTCTAGTAAAGTATAACCTCCTTAAGGGTAAGAACTAATTCACTTTTGCCTTTGTATCCCTAGCAACTGGTATTTAATAAATTCTTCTAAATTAATTGATTCATTGAAATGTACAATCAGAAAAGGAAATGGACCTAAGAGGGAAGGAAATTTGAAAGTATTTAAGTGATATCATACAACTTGTCATTCACACAGTGCTCAGTTCATATTGCATTCTTTTTCAATATTTATTTTTTGTTAGTCTGAATTTCCCAAACATCAACAAACATAACCATTCCCATGTACAAAAAACAGAAAAGGAGGCTCATATTTGAATGATCGAATCTCATTATGTTTATAGCATATGCTAACTGCAGTATCTCATAAAAGCAACAATTGAATGTGAATGCCTCATTGCCTCATCAAGTGTGACTACATCAGCTGGGGTGGTAGGCAAACCTCTTCATTTACCTTATAGACATAAGGTGTTGTTCATCCTTCTGAATATGTTGTGTATATACCTTTGGTTAGGACTCCACCTTCTCAATACTAGGTGATTCTGTGGTGATATTAAGAAAACCTCCCTGTGACTGTGTAAGATATACCTCCAATATAGTAACTGTGTGAAAATTTATGCCAGAAACCCCAGGGTATGTTTGAGAGCTCTACATGTTACAAAATAATCTATTTGGAAATGAAACCTTCCCAAACTCTTATATCCAGGAAAAGATAAAAGATTTACTGATTTTAACAGAAAAAGAACAGTTTTTTAGTTTTTTCATCTTTGGTCTTCTAATACCAAATGTCTATGCACTTAACGCCAATGTCCCTAACTGCATTTCTTGTTTCTCTCTTTATAGTTTTATTGTGGCCTTTTTTTTAAACACCACAGTCATTTCCTCCTCCATCCTCCATGCTGGACCATTTTGTGTAACAAAGAAAAACAGTGAATCAAAAACAATAAAAAATGATTATATCTGACAGTGTATGAGACACTCTTCTTCCATATCCACACCTTCCTGTGCATCACACACACACACACACACACACACACACACACACACACACACACACACCTCTAATCCAAGAGGAAGCAAGCATGTTTCATCCTCTTTTCTCTGAAATCAAGACTAATCATTACAACCCATCAGAGTCTAGCTGCCTTTTTTCCTCTCTCGTTTATTTCACTGTGTAATATTATCTCTAATTAATTTCCTCACCCTAAGGAGTTTCTTTTATATTTTCACCCTGTCTATGAAACACCTAGGTGAAAGTCTATATCCAAGGAATTTGGGAGGTGAGTCTACCATTTCTACAACCTAATCTGTTCAGCGTTGTTGGTTTTTTTAATTCCTTACACATTTCTCTTTTCTTGCCACACAAGATGAAGGAGAAATGAAAGACTGTGACATACAATAATGAAGTTATCATATTTAATTCTATCCTTGTAAGAGGGACAATCTGTGACCACCAGAAGATGAAGCTCGTCTTGCCCTGCTTTGTTATTTTGAATCCTTATTTATCCTTAGTCATTCATAATCCTGAGGTCCTAACATTCTTTCAACTGGGAATTGACAAAGAACCCACATGGTCATTTAAGCATCTTATTATTCAATTCCATATTCCTAAATCTCATTTTTCCAGCTTCCCTGAGTTAAACATTATATTTTATTTCAGCTAAATCACCCCTGTAATGGGCTGGATCTCAGTCTGCTAGAGATTGTGATGACTTCTCCATTGATGGAACATAAAACAGTGTCTAACATATATACATTTTTTCAGTTTAATTCTGGGCTCCCAAAAGATAAATTGTGAACCAAATGGGGAAAGAGACATGAATAAATAATACCAGCAGAACAGAATAAAATATGTAGAAAAAGTTAAGTCCCTCTCAGTAAATGTCAAGTATGAAATTGTTTTATATAATTTTATTCATTGGACCTAACTTACTCCCATAAGATTTCATTTGATTTTCATAGATTGATACCATTTTAGTCTACATTCCAAGTATGAGATCAAAACATTACTAGCACTATATAGCAGCTCCTTGTATGCTACAGAATTAGACCTAATGTTAGTGTATTCTCCACAAATTCAAAGCCAGGTATTCAAACAGTTTATGCATTAGACTTTGTTTTATTCCACTATGTGAATGTGCAATCAAATAGGTAGGTAGGGAGTAGGGAATCAGTCTCTACTACCAATAGTAAATATGTGGATATCTCTTCTGATGATAGAATGCAACCACTGCACGCTTGCTCATCCTGTTTGACTTTCCTCCCATGTATTTGCCTCATGAGATCTACCCAACATGTTGGAGATCCTTGCTAGTACTGTCTTCCCATTTCATAGACACCGAAGGAGTACAGAGACTGTGTACTCACTATCCCTTGCTCTCAGCACCTGACCAGTCGATCTCCTTTCCCAGATTTACATTTCTGTGATATTATCCTTAACACTGTGTTATTTGTAATGTGTCACAGCCTGCTCATGCCCAACGTATATCTCTCCATTTCCCTTTTAAAGATTTTCAACTTCAGTTCTTTGGAGCCAATCTTACATCATCACCAGAAGAATATTGGCATTACTGGCTGTAGTAGTTGGCACATGCCTATGGCCCCTGCTGCCAGAGGAGGAGGAGGCTAGGGGATTTCTTGAATTTCTTGAGTTCTGAGCTTGAATAGAACTAAAAATAACCAGGTGTCTCACTAAATCTAACACCAGTATGGTGAGCCCTTAAAAGCAAAAGGCCACAACCTGCTAAAGAAAGGCAAACCAGGTCAGGTCAGGTGAAGAAAGTGAAGCAGATTAAAACTTTCATGCTGAATAGTTAATGGCATTAGGCCTAATAAGAGGTCACTGGACTTGTAGCCTGGGTAATATTGGGATACTTAAAGAGGGAAAGAAAAAAGAAAGAAGGAAGGAGAAAAAGAAAGAAGGAAGGAGAAAAAGGGAGGAAGGAAGGAAGGAGGAAGGAAGGAAGGTAGAGAGGAAGGAAGGAAGGAAGGAAGAATAATAGAATATTGATTTTTTTTTTAAAAGATGGGCTTTTTTTCAAGAAGAATCTCGAGGTCATTAAGAGGATTATGCAACTTTTCAAAAGCAATCCAACCCACTCTTTTTAAATTCAGGACCCAAAATTCATTGCTCATTTGCAATATCTGTCCAAGATTAGACAGATAGATAGGTAGATAGATGATAGATAGATGGATAGATGGATAGATAGAAAGATAGAGATGGCTATAGAATGTCTACACAATTGCACATCATAGTCTGGATATTGGTTCTTCATCTACTTGGGTTTTCCTACATAGATAGTTAAGGTGAACCCTTTTGAATGATTATGGATCTGATTTAAAAGGCTATGCATAGTTCTAGAGCTTGAGAAAATCACCTCAATGCCATCTGAAAACAGGACCATAATAAAGTTGGCTCCAGACTAAGGGAGCTTTTTTTTGGAGTAGGAAAAGCAAGGAGCAATTTTACTCCCACTATTCATTGCCCAAGCTAAGACTGAATAGATACTGGGTCCACCACCAATGAAGTTTGTTGTACCTTTTGGTGGAGATGGTAGTTGCCTACCGGTGGGATTTAAGAATGGTTGGGAAGGATACCCTTCCCCAAAATATCTCATTGTCTGAAATCTCACATTTTGTTATACTATCTGAAACTACAAATTACAGATTCATTTAGGTTAACTAGCTGTTCTCTTTTAAAATACAAACATACTTGAGAAGATTGCAAGGGATTTTCACCATATATTATATATGACTGTATCCTGGTGAGAATTCCTTTAATCAAATTGGTTTATTTCTAAAACCTGGTGAAGATCATTTCTTTTTTTTTTTTTAAATTTTATTATCATTTGCATCATTCATTTCCACAAGATTTTGAGTTACATATTTTCTCCCCCTTTTCCCCCCCC
>CM053587.1:174848717-174868395 GCA_028646515.1 Pseudochirops corinnae | reverse complement strand
CTTCATACATAAAATGATGGGGTTGAATTTGATGGCCTCTAGGGGCACTTCCAGATTTAAACTTGTGACCCCATGAATTCTCACAAAAGAATAATTTTAAATGATCTTGGGCATTCCAAAGAATTTCACTCATACGTTGTTTTCAGTTTATTGCATGAATAATATAACATCTACAGGTAGAACAAAATAATTAGATTTGTCAAAAAATGTTTGGCCTCCTCTCCATGCCATTTTCCCTTGTCATATTATAGCATAAGAAAAGTTGTGCTCAGCTGCTCACAGCTGGTAATGGATTGACCAGTGTTTATGCTTTCTTTCAATGGGATAGTTTTAAAAGCTCCAAGAAATATAAAAGAGCAATTTCTTTAATTCACTGACTATTGGGGAAAATGCTTTAATTGAAATATTTTCTTACTTTGGGAAAGAAAATAAACATTCCATGAATGTTAGGAAAATTGCAAGCTGTTTACGGCTGGCTGTTCTATTTCTAATTGGGCCCTTTCTAATGGCTGGTATCTACTGTTCAGTTGGAAAACAAATTGACTGTAGTTAGTGTGGCCATGGAAAGTGGAAATACCAGCTTCCTCTCTCTCCTCTCCTTTGAAAGGAGTCCCTTAAATCTCCAGCTTTGATGAATTTCCTCTTGTGGGTGAGATTGGTCTGAAGAGAAGCATCCAGGGAAACTGGATCGAGTTCTCAGTTCTGAGTGTGACTTGAAAGATTTCTCTGAGGGCTCATTCTGGGAACAATGAAGCCCTGAACTGACCGTTTTCTGAGGCAATGGAAAGAAAACTGTTAGACTGAATTCTGTTTTTCTTCAGTGAAAGGTTCAGCCTTGGAGATACAGATGGGGAGAAAACATGAGTTTTGTTGGGGAAAAAAAGAATCCAGTTGGAAAACTAAACTGATGAATATCACTCTTAAAAATTGGTTTAGAAACTAATTTTTTTTCTGCTGTGCTTCAAAGTTTGCCCCAAGAAAAACAACAGTTTTTTATGTTTGAAGAGAAAAACTCAATGTGCCAGTACAGAAAATCTGTAGGTCAAAGGTCACTTTGGGGGTTTCTAACACATGTGTTCTCAATCTGTATTTGAGTTGATGATTGGCTCCTACTGGGATACAAACACAGCTCTGGGAAAAAGAGTTATGAGAAATATACAAAAGATTTTCTGAGGCTAACAAACCCAATTTTATGTTTTATACTTTTCTACTTCAATCTTTCAAAAGATGGGTGATTTTATCTTTGTGAGCTCTATCTTTGCTGATGTAGATTGTAACCCACTGTGCTTTACAAGGTGATTTCATAAGTTGCTATGGTCAAGAAATTTGTGACCTGGTGGCCAACCTGCTTAGGTGTTCCTGGCTCCAGGTTCACTTTAAATACCTCTCCTGTTTAGTCAGAGGATTTAGTTGCCTGATAGGTCCCACTTAATGTTCTATTGGTCTGACCTTCAAGCATTCAGGGTCATTGCCACACCATTATGAAGCATTGGAGCAGGACTTTCTCACCAAGTTCCTTTAACATTTTCATAAATGCTTGTTTGTTTGCATAGGTAGAGGCAGAAGGAAGATAAGACATTCATAGACTCATACCTATCCCTAATCCTACATTCTCCTACATTCCTGCCATGTCCTGACCAGCAGAAGAGTGAGGCAAAGTTTCAGATCATTTCCATGATGAACTAAAATTGGAGTGAGGGGGGAGAGAACCAGGTCTTTCCCTAAGTAACTGAAATTTAGATAAGTATCTCAAGACATGTTTGAGTCCTTCTGCAGCATAAAAACAACTGAGTTTAGTACCGAGTTAGCAAGAATAATTAGTTAAAATAGGAAGCTACCTCCCTTTCTGCCAGCCCCAACACTTCCCTTCATTTGAATTGAAGGCACATTTTAGCTGGTTGACCCGGGCTTGAAAATTGCTAATTAAGGCTCTGTTTCCCCAGAAATCATCTACTTCGATGCTGTGGTGATACTTTTGGTGGTAGTAATTAACCCTTTTCTGGGTACCCTAGGAAGGAGTGGCAAGAACACTGAGGAAATAATGACCCAAGGTTGAGAAACCTACTGGCTTTGCCAGTTTTAATTTACATGGGCACAGACTTGGCTTAGCATCTGACTCAGACACGATTGAATCTGGCTGAATCCAGAGAGAATGAAAATATATGAGGATCAGTTTTTTGGGATAGAGGAAAGAACTCATGGTGTTATGGTATAGGGGAAAGTTTTCAGAGTTAGAAGATCTGGCTGTGAATCCTGGTGTTGACATTTACTGTGTTATCCTGGTTAAGTCACTTTCCTTGAGAAAGGGAGAAGACTGCTCATATTTCCCAAGTTATATTCCATAGAGAATAATCACAAAGAAAGAAGAACAGAGCAGATGAGATGCTCAGAATTTCATAGGAGATAAAATCCAAGGAAGGAGTTAGTAGTAGAACCCATGGCCTCAAATGTTTATAGATAAATGCCCACATTTTAGGCAAAATATACAGGGAAATAAAGGTCCTAAGGCAAGGAAGTAAATTTGACCTGGTTATCACTGGAAATTTGTCTAATAGACCTCATTCCTGGATGATGGCTCTAGGTTGGTATAATATATGTTATTTAAAACAAGGGAATGGGATGGCATAGCATTATACATTAAGAAGGTATACTCAAGTGGGGAAATCTGGGAACTTAAGCATGATAGAGATTTGGATGAAGATCAAAAGAAGAAAGAGAAGTGATTTTGTTATTGGACTATACTACAAACCATGTAGATCATGAAATCAAAGATCTAAAGCTACAAGAAAGAGGAGATAGATGAGGAATTTGGGAAACAAATCACAAACCTGGCACAGGCTTGATGTAATAGTGATAGGGGACTTACATTTTCTAGACATCTGCTGGCAGAGCCTTCTCTCTGCCATAAGCCAAGCAGATAATAACTTTTTAATTTGCTTTGGCGATAATTTAATGCTTCAAAAGGTAGAGGAACCAGCAAGGGAAAATCCCATTCTGGATCTGATCCTTACTAATAGGAAGGATTTGGCTGTTATGGGGGGGAAATGATAGGAACCTTAGGGTAAAGGGCAAAGTATTATTCACTCCTAGAGTTTGTGATAGAGAAGGATAAGAGATCTGGGCATAATCTGACATATACCCTAGCTTTTAGGAAAAGCAGATTTCACAGAATTCGAAGTGAGTATCAGTAGAATTCTGCAGAGTAAAATGCCAAAAGGGAAGTCAGACTAGGATGAGAAAGAGATGCTTAAGCATGGAATTCTTCAGACATCCAGCAAAACAGTTCTAGTAAGAAGGAAAAATAGGGTTTGTCTAATGAGACTGATATGGATGCATAAGGAACTCACCAATCAAATTAGATTTAAGAATTAAATGTAAAGAAAAGTGTAAATATAAAGAAGATGGAAGCAACAGAGGCATGGCTGTGATGCTAAATCTCAGGATGAGCTAAGATTGGTGGAGGGAAGTAAAGGACAAGGAGATTTTTAAAAGGTTATTTGGGAGGAGGATCAAAAGAACTTACTGAACTTTTCCTTGGGTAGATGGTATGGTGGTAAATGAGCTGAGCTGTTGAATTCTCATTTTGTTTATTTAAGCAAAGGAGAATATGCCAAGGAGAATAACCTTTGTCCTGGAGATGGTAGACAAAAATGATTAATAGAGAGTTAATATTCATGATAAGCAAGGGAATAGTAAGAGTGTACATAGCTGCCCTCAATGTATCCAAGTCACTTGCTCCAGATGAACTACATCATTGGGCACTGAACCCTCCCCTCCTCCCCAACAATTGACAGATTCGATAGCTGGCTTCCTTCAAGGCTTAGGTCAAATCCTACCTTCTTCAGGAAGCCTTGGGCAGTTTCCCCCAGTTGCTAACGCCTTCCTATTTCAAATTACTTTTCATCTTCTCTGTATATTAAATACATATGTACACACATGTATCTATCTATCTAATTACCTAGTTATTTACATGGTGTCTCCCCCATTAGACTATGGGCTCCTCAAGAGCAAGGGGCTATCTTTTGCCTGGTGCAAAAGTACTTAAATGCTTGTTGGCCGACCAAGCCATTATAACTGACATTTGAAAGACTAAGGGAAAGGTATTACACGATCGGAGAAGGGCCAATTTCAATAAAAGAGGAGAGAGCAGAATTTGAAAAATTAGAGACTAGTGAGTTTAACTTTGATTCTTAGGCAAAGTCTAGAACAGATCATTAAAAATACGATCGGTGAACATCTCGCAAAGGAAGCTATGGTACAAAGTACAACTTTGTACAACTTCATTGAAAACAGGTCACCAACGACAAAAAACTCAATAACAACAGCCAGGTCGCATCAGCTGACCTCATTTCTTTCTTTTCTTGACAAGCTTGCTAAACTACTAGATGAAGGGAGTATTGTGAATATAGTTTGCCAGATTTTAGCAAAGTTTTTTGTAAAGTCTACCATGTGGCAAAGGGATAAGGCTATTGGCCTCAGAGAAAAGAACCAAGCACAAAGAGTGGCAGTTACCAAGAGGCTAATTTGGGTTTGATGCCAGGAATTCTTAAAGCTGCTCTAAGCAGATGGGCTGCCTGGAAAGGAGGCAGGTACCCCTTCCTTGGAGGTGTTCAACCAGAGGCTGCACAACCACCTGTTAGGTGGATTGTAGATGGAGATTCTTTTTTGTGCATGACTTGGAGTAGATGGCTGTTGACATCTCTCCTAACTTTCAAATTCTGTGATTTCTCTGAACCTTAGCTTCCTGTAAAATAATAATAATAATGGTACCTATATAACAACCTCTGTGGGCTTTCTTCCCAACCCAGTATTCACAGTTTGGCAGATTGGGTCCCCAGGGAGGACTACTACTTGTGTGAGTTCTAGAGTATCCTATTGATCTACTCCTTTAACACAAAAACTCATGATACTTTGCTGCATTTTCTATCAACAGCGTGCCATTAGAAAGAATTAACTCAAAGCAATGATATTTTCTATGATGGTCTGGTAAAAAGACTAATTATAAAACATTTCCTCAGTAAACCTGGGTCACACTCTTAGAAAAATGCACACTGTATCAGTGGCAACAATGGGCACCAACTTAGATTATACCGGTAGTGAAGTGCACACCTGAGGAGTAGGTATGGCTAAAGTAAGACCTGTCCTTGTTACTCTAAGCCTTGATGTCCTTTTTCTTCCTGTTGCATTCTCTTTGCAGCTGTACTTTTGATTATCAGGGCCAAGTTTTTCTTTTCTGCTGACAGGGGTTATGTACCTTGAAGCTGCCTGTAGGCTCAAGGTACTGTCTCTCTCCATGTTTCTAGAGAGTTTGTGTGTTGGCTCCTTTTAGCAATCATTTGAAAGCTTGTGGCTAGGACTTATTCACAGCTTAGGATGTGGTTGATTTCTCTTGTTCGTCTTCTGGTAACATAACTGCATCTTAGCTTGGAGACTGTGCCCAGATGTTATATTCATACTCTGGAGTGATCAGATGAAGTGATTGGATAAGGAGCCTGAACCACTGGATCAGACTCCTCTTAGCCCATGAGTAACTTGGCTGCTAGATGCTCTCTCATCAACATAGAGGAGAAGAGAAAAGCCTTTCTCTTCCCCTTTCAGCTGCTCTGTGTTGAGCCTTGACTTACTCTTGAACTCAAAACTCTTTTTGATAGACACCAGAACTGGTAGGCTTAGCTAGTTATTTAAAAGTAGCTAGAGGTCATAGTGTGTAGAGTATTGGTCCTGGAGTCAGAAAGATCTGAGTTTGAATCCTGCCTCAGACATTTAATAGGTCATGCCAGGTTAACCTGATTTCTTTTCTTTCACCACAGTATTACTAACGTAGTAGATGAGAGAAGAGTTGTGGCTACAGTTTACCTAGATTTTTAGCAAAGCTTTTTGTAAATTATCTTATACTATGTTTGTAGAGAAGATGGAGAAACCCTGGACAATCTACTCTTCCTTCTTAGCTTCCATTTCCTCATCTGTAAAAGTGAGCACAATATTAAAAATTATGCCTTAAGGTTGTTGTAAGGATCAAATGAGATAACATGAGGAGTGCTTTGCAAATCTTAAGGTGTCATATAAATGCTAGTTGCTATCATTATTATAAAGGTCTCTAAAGATGTGGTCAACTTCCTGTCAACCAATCCTAAGCTTCCCTTTCAATTCAATCAGAAAAATGTTTTCACACTTTGTAAGGGGACACAAATATCTTATTAATACTTCATGACCTTTATACCCTTTGCTGTCTGTGAATAATAATAATAATAATAAGTAGTGTTTATATAGCAGGCAACCAGATGACTCAGTGGATAGAGTGCTGGGCCTGGAGTCAGGAAGACCTGAGTTCAAATCTATCCTCAGATACTTGCTAGCTATGTAACCCAGGCAAGTCACTTAACCTCTACCTTAATCCACTGGAGAAGGAAATGGCAAACCACTCCAGTATCTTTGCCAAGAAAACCTCATGAATGGTATGGTCCATGGGTCATGAACAGTCAAACACTATGGAACAACAATTATATAGCATGTGACAGTTTGCGAAGCATTTTAAAAAATATTATCTCATCGTCAAAACAACCTGGGGAGATGAGTGCTATTACTGACCTTATTTCACTGAAAAAGAAACTGAGACAGATAGTGATTAATGGACTTTCCTAGGATCACTAAGTCAGTCAGTAAGACTTTTAATAAGCACCTACTATGTGCCAGGTGCTAAGATATGGGGTTACAAAAAGAGGCAAAAGACAATCTCTGCCCTCGAGAAGTTCATAGTCTAATGGGAGAGACAATGAACAAACAAATACATACAAACAGGCTATACACAGGATAAACAGGAAATAATTAAGAGAGGGAAGGCACTAGAATTAAGAGAAGCTTCCTGCAAAAGATGGGGTCACAGGACTACAACAATTACTGGGTGGGATGAAATGTGGGAATCAGTCAGTTTAAGACCGATTATTCTCCAACGCTTAGACCACCTACCTTACAGGATTGTTGTGAAGAATGTGCTTTGTAAATCTTATAATGCTATATAGATGTGAGTTATTATATAAAAGATTATGCCCTAGCTTTATCTACCTTTGCATTTTAGCTGTTTAGATTTTTTGTCTGATTCTTCTTTTTTTGCTTTAGTTATTTAAAATTTCTTTATCTTTCCTTAAGTTACTGGCAATATAAATCCTCCAACAAGCTAAAATGTGTTTATTTTGCAGAAAGCAGGACAAAGATGTAAAACCAGTGAATTGCTATTCAGAGAGGATGGAGTGCGATGAAATCCATTTGGAAGAGAGGGATAACTGACCTGAATTCAATTTTAAAAGATCACTTAGTCTAGAATTTTTCACATTTTTAAAAAATTATAAAACTGTAGAGATTAAAAATATGAATATAGAACCTAGACCACATGTACAGAAGTTGTAGTAGTGTGGGGTCCACAGTAGGCAACATCCTCACTCTCTGAACAACCAGTGCACACAAGATCTTATAGTACTCAGTTGTTGATAATACAAAAGCATTTGATTTGAAAGAGCAAGACACCACCTTTAAAGGCTTTCTTCTAGCATGGTATGTCTTACCCATACATCAAAATCATTCAAGTTTTTTTTTGAAAGCTATATCAGTGACAATCTTTTTCTAATGACCTACAGATTGTAAACATCAGCAGAGGCATAAATCAGGAAAATGTGAATTCCTCAAATTTGGTCTCTGTTATGGTGGAGATCCAACACAGACAGAGATTACATTAGGAGGAATTCCCTATGGATAATGAGGTTTTCCAGGTGTTCCTGTTTGCACATGACTTGGGCCGGACTACACAAAATCTGAGAAATGTCATAGAAACTCCAGAATGATATTAAAAACCTCTGAAAATAGTTTGACTTAACCATCCACAAAGGAAAAAAAATTAATGAATGAAAAATGCAGTTACATGGATAATCTATAGAACATGTTCATTAATAAGCCCATATTTGTTTTTCACATTATTTTGTTGGTACATATTACTTGAGGGAAAGGACTCTTTCATTTTTGTCATTATATTTTCAATGCCTGGCACTTAGTAGGCATTTAATAGATTTTTGTCGATTGATTGGCTGCCCAAGGTCACGCAGGTAAGAGGTGATATCAGGGGTAGAATTGGAATCTGGGTATTCTGACTCCAGAAGACTCCACTATGCTATATTGCCTCCCTAACTGTCAACTCTTTAAGGTTTATTAGTAAGTCTTTTCTTTTTTCAGGTTAAATATACCTAATTCCTTCATCCAAGTCTAAAACAGCACAATTAATTTTTTTTTTTTACTTATTTCTTTTGGTTTTATACAAGTTTGTTTACCCTCATCCTGCCAGCCCCATAGAATTCTCCTTTGCAAGAAAGAAAACCATTTGAACAAAACCCAAAGATGCAGCAACCCCATCTGACAGTTCTTTCATTCTACATCTATCATCTTTTACCTCTCTAACAAGAGAAGGATGGTATGCACACTTCATCATTAGCATTCTGGGACTGAGACTGGTCATTCCACTTAGAATCCAATCCTTTATGATTTGGAGTCTTTTTACCATGCTGACTACTCTCCTGTGTATGTTCTATAACTTATCAATGTTCTTCCTAAAATGTGGACTACAGTACTGCACACAGTGTTCCCAGATATCATCAAACCAGAGCAGACAATGGTAGTATAAGCAAGAATAAGTGTGCCTCCTTGTTCCTGAAAGTTTTTCCTGAAGGTAGGCATACAACCTATGATTGCATTAGCTTCTTTGATTAGCATAATGCAGTGTTAATATAGATTGAACTTGAGATGCAATAAAGCCCCTACTTTTTTTTTTGAGATGAAATATTTAGCCATGTTAGTCTCATTTGGCACTTACAAAGTTAACTCAAACTCAGGTTTGACAGTTTACTTTTCTCTCTATTATTCAGTCTTATTCCCTCTTTCTTTTTCATTCATTTTCTTATTCATTTATTCATGCATTCAACACATATTTCATCATAAGATTATATATTTAGCCCTTGAAAATTACCTTAGAATTTACTTAGCCTAAAATCATCATTTTACATATGAAGAAACTGGGACCAAGAGAGATTAAGTGACTTTCATAAGGTTATACAGGTAGCAGAGCTTGGAGTCAAACCCAGGTCCTCTGATTGCAAATCCAACATTCTTTATTGAATGTCTATCATTTGCAAAAAAAGAGCAATAACCACTGTACTATTTGCCATGGGAGATTCAAAGTTATTCAAAAAAGTTACAACTCTACCTATAGGGAGCTTAAAATCTAACTGGTGGGAAGAAACATGAACTTTGATACAAGACAGGATGAGGTATGTGCCACCTAAATGACACAAATGAGCCAATAAAGGAGTTTATTGGTGGGAGAGAGAACCTTTAATTGGAATGACTAAAGAAGCATTAGGGAGGAGTTGAGCCGTGAATGGTGGGAAGACTTTTAGAAGTAGCAATAAGGATAAAGACAGGGTAAGAACAGGAGTGAAAGTGCAAATTATATTTGGGGAATGGCATATAGATTATTGTTTAAATAGCATTTCTCACCATCTAGCTGAATCAGCTACAGCAGCATTTCCTATAAGTGTTTATGGTAGACTATGAATATTTATCTCTTATTCTCTATATGAACTACAGACAGGATGAGAAGAAAAGGGCTAAATATATTGAAACCATAATAGAGAGTTGGTCTAATTGTCCTCTGAGCACCCTTCTAGCTCTAAATCTATCATTCTATGATACTATGACCTAGTATCACACGAAAATGAGGTGTTAAGCTAACTGTAAAAAGGCAACCAAGCCCAGTGATATCTATGAAGGCGGTAATTTTTATTTACCTTTTCCCCTTGAACTCCATCTTGGAAGCTGGAAATCTTTCCTCCTGGGATTGAGGAATATCTGTTTACTTTTCTTTCTTTGTTTTTATAAACAGTGTTAATCACAAGCTTTTCCAAGTCTGGAAATACTGGGAATGCAGTTGAGAGGAAATGAGGGTGATTGAGGGAGGTTGAAGTGGGAGAGAGAGGGAGGGAAGGAGAAGAGAAATAAGGGTAGAGAGAGAGAGGGAGAAAGAAAGGGGGAGAGAAAGAGAGAGAGAGAGAGAGAGAGAGAGAGAGAGAGAGAGAGAGAGAGTGATTCAAATACTGAGATGTTTTGCTAGAGTACTGTCTCTGGCTGGAGGTTCAGAGTTAGAAAACAGAGAACTGTAGATTCTTTTATTACAGCTTCTTAAACCAGAGAAATAATGTTTAAACCAGAAAATCCACCTAGGCAATGTCAGTAACAGTGTGGAAAAGTGAACAAGGGGGCTTGAATGACCCTGTCCATCTCTGCATCCCACCGCTGCTATACTATATTATATCAAATGATGGTGTGACATAGGATCAGAAGGTGATAGATTTAGAGGTGGAAGGGACCTCAGAGGTTATCTAGACCAACTCCTTGAGGGATAAGGGAGGGATTTAGATTAGACATTAGCAAGACTTTCAGAGAGTTTGGTTAGAAAGTACAATGGATTACCAGAGAGGTGGTGTAAGGAATCTCCTTCCCTAGAGGCTAGATTCTCATCAGTCTGAGAGAATTGATCTGTGATACTGCATGAAGATGAGGGATCTTTCTGAATAAAGAAAAGAATCAAAGAGTAGGAGGATTTTTTTAATTTGAGGAGGCTAGAAAAGGACAGTTCTGAAAACTACTGTAATGATAAGGAAATATTTATTGTAAACCAATGAAGATATTTAAGAGGGAGAGTAAGATTGTGAATTTCCTCACCCATGTTTCTCCTCATTCCCTTGCCATCCATGCTTCTTATGGAAGAAGAAATGAAATAGAATAGAGTACCAAAAAGTGTGTAATTGGATAAAGCTGGATTTGGGGCATTCTCCTTTGAGCCCATTGAATTATAAAGCATAAGGCAGAAGGAAGGTCAAGTAGTGAGTGCAAGTAGATATGGATTAATAAACATTCTACAGTGCCTTACTGAGATAGTAACATTTGGATTATAAAACACTTTTAAAAACTATTTGAGCCAGTGATTAATTGAGGCTCACAAATTTCAAGCGGTGAGATGTGTTCTACTGCAATCGCTATTAAGAATTCCTATCAGCTATCTGATTCCCTGATTTCCCTTGTGAATTTTATAATCTAAATTACATTGAGAATGGTATAAATTTCTTCTTGTGGGGGGTGTGTGTGACTGATTAAAGCCCACATCATCTCAATATCTTATTATAGGGAAGTTGTGGCTAACTCAATGAGACAATTTATTATGCATTTGATTGCTACCAATATTTTTATGAATTGATCATAGGCCAATTTGAAGACTGACTGATCTAAAAAAGTTCAGTAATACGAGAAAATACTGCCCATCAGAGTTATTAATGAAATAATAAATCAAGACACATGAAAATAAGTATCTCTCCTGCTGTAAATTATGGTATCTTGAATCCTTGGATCATCACCTAGGATATATTTCTTGCTCCATACAGAAGCTGCAGTAGTAACTCTATTACCATATCCAAAATCTATATACAGAGAGAAAACTTTGATGTGTTTTTGAGTCAGCTTCTTTCTCAAAAATACTTCTAAAAGAAAAGAGAAAGAATATACACCTAGGAAAAGAAACCATAACAATTGCACTCATTAAGAGTGTTTTATTTTCAGAATAAGTACATATTGCATCAGATATTATCAATTTAAGTGTTAAGAATAACAAGAGAAGTACAGTATAATGGAAAGAGCATCGTATTTCGAGTCAGAAGAACCCAGATCCAACTCTGCCACTTTATAATCATTTGACCTTGGGGGAAATCACTTTGTTTTCCTGATCTTGAACTGTCTCACCTGTAAAAACAAGGCTAATAATATGTATACTTGCCTCACAGGGCATTTGAGAAGATCAAATGAGATAATGGAAAGAAAATATGACCACTCTTTTTCTCATTTTTGAAACACCACCCTGATGCTCAATTCATCACGCTTGACTCTGGGTGAAGACAAGAGAAACAGGAATGGTTTCTTTCCTGACATGTCACACCTGCCTATGACCGTCCCAGAGAGAAAATGAAGGAGAGGGTCTTCTAGAATGTCTTTCATCAACTCAGAAACAATGGAATGTAATTAGAGCCCTCCACAGAGGAAGAAGAATGTTGTTCATTGGTGTTTCTCCTCTCCCTCACCTCAAGACCAACTTTTTTCCCCCACTGAAGCCAATCTGTGTATGTGCAGGTGAGAGGGGGGATGGAAGGCATGAGAGTGAGAGTAAAGGGGTAGTGGTGATAAGTTGTATGAAAAATGAGCCTTAAGACACCTTTCCCTAAATATTCAAGTTTCCCTTCCTTTTTAATACATCATATAGTGCTGTTTAGTCTGTCTTTGAGGGTTACAGTTTCTGTAGCACTATTTGTTAATTATATTTCAACTTTTGTGTGACTTTGTAAGCCATTTAACATTTTAGGTTGCTGAACAATTTTAAGATGATTGGGGGGATGGTTTAAAATTAATTCAGTTAATCTCTTCTTCTTCTGAAAAGAGTGAAGTAAATGATCTTCATTCTCTGAGAGAGGGGGATGCAGTAAAAATGCAACTAGATTGGGGTATAGATTTCAGTTTAAGCTTCAGTACCACTTAGTTGGTCTTTGACCTTGAGAAAGGCACTTAATTGTGTCACCTTTTCATTAGCTATATAATGGGGATTTAGCCTAGATGATCTTAAAGTTTCTTCCAAGTCTAAATCTTCTAACTCCTATGATTCAATAAGTATCTAAACTTTCCTCTGGCTCCAACAGGTGTTGATTCCATAAGACAACTGGAAACTTCTCGGTCCTTACATTTCCATATTTACTTCACTCTGTGAGATCACTTGAAGCTTGACTTCTACATTTCTATAGTAATTAATAAACCAAAGTGAATCTCTTAGCAGTGACTAGATTCCTGACTGAATAATACTTCTTTTTGTCAAGTAGAAGGAGAATATTGACCACCAGTGTTTGTGTATGTGAATTTAAAAAAATAAAATTCCACTCTACCTCCTCCTCCTCTTCATACTGTGGAACGTATCTTTCCCTAATGCTAAATGGAAAAGATTGCCTTCAATTTTCTTCCATTATTTTCTCTGGAATCTAGTCTACTTATGGTTTTAAGGAAGAATATTTGTCCTCTAGGTGATAGTCTAAGGGATAAACTCTTGTGTGTCCTGAGTAGGAGAAGATTTATTGATTTCACAGAAGTGAATTGGTGTGTGGCATAGAGAAGGGTTTGATAAATGGGATCTTGAAAATAGTAATACAATAGATAAGCATATGAAAGATGTAAAGGGGAGAAGGAGGGGGACGGAAAGAGAGAGAGAGAGAGAGAGAGAGAAGAAGAAGAAGAAGAAGAAGAAGAAGAAGAAGAAGAAGAAGAAGAAGAAGAAGAAGCAGAAGCAGAAGAAGAAGCAGAAGCAGAAGAAGAAGAAGAAGAAGAAGGAGGAGGAGGAGGAGAAAAAGAAGGAGGAGGAGAAAGAGAAGGAGGAAGAAGAGAAGAAGCAGCAGCAGAAGAAAAATCAGAATTGGTCTCATGTAATACATCTGAATTGTGTTTTTGAGATCCTCCAAGCTAGCTTTTATAGTTTACCTAGAATGATGGGGTGAGAAAGGGAGATATTGTGACTCAGAGAATAGAGCATATACCATTTTGGGTGTTGGTTTTAAAAGAAAGGAAGTCTAATACTAGGCCCCGCCTATCTGCCATATTTTTGCCTTCCCTCCCCACCCCCATTTTGTTCTTGAGAACTAATCATATCAACACTACTATTGCCCCTGGAAAACTACTTTATTGTTCTACTCACCAACTATGCCACTTGATAGACCAAGACACTCTTCCTTAATCATTTCTTCATTTATTTTGTCTCTTTCTATCAGAATATAAGCTACTTGAGGGCTGAGACTATTTGTTTGTGCTCAATAAGTGCTTTTTCATTCATTCATTTATCCATTCATCTATCCATCAATCCACTGGGGAACCATATTTAGTTTGCCCTTCAGTTTCTTAGGATGACATAGATATTAATTTGGGAACAAGTCTTTTCTGCCACGTATTGAACAGTCAAAGGAAGAATATCTTTTTGGACTCAGAATAGTCATTGCTGTATGGAGATTTGAGTGTGCTAAAGGCCAAAACAGAAAAAACATGATAAAAGTAAACTCTTTTCTCCTCTGTGAAGGTGAGAATTGAGACTCTCAATACGAGTAGCTACCTATAAATCTATTTCTTAATTTCTTGATAATCCTATGAGATTATAGAGTTGACTCTATCTGTAAGCCAAGAATGTATACATATATGGTATGCTTCCTTCCCCCAAATATTACTCCCACACTAACTTACCCCTAGTGCCTGAAATCTCCACCAATAGAAACCTAAGAATCTTTTTTGACTTCTTTCTCTCCCTTGCCCCTGATAATCAATCGACTACTTTGATTTAAACTATCAAAATGTCACAGGATAAGGAGGGCATAGATTTAGAACAAGAAAGAATTTTAGAATTAATTTAGTCCAATGTACTCAATTTACAGATGAAAAAACTGAGGCCCAGGGAGATTAAATGACTTCTTCCAGGTTGCAGAGGTAGCAAATTTCAGAAGTGAGTTGAATTGAGGTTTTCTGACTTCAAGGAAGGAAGGAAAGACAGAAGGAGGGAAGGAATAAAATGAATATTTATTAAGTACTTAGTATGTTCCAGGCAATGGGATAAGTTCTTAGGATACAAATATGAGAAAAAAAATCACTGTTTTTGCTCTCAAGGAGCTTATATTCTAATAGAAGACAACACTCAAAAAGAAGCTGGAAAGTGGGAGTGAGAGCTGGAGGGTTGTGGGTCAGGATGATCCTGGCACGGGGAAATGGTTTTGAAGGCCAGAGAGTCAAGGAAAAGTTTAGAAAAATGAAGGCAAGCCAACCCGGGCCCTTCCACAAAATGGAGGGTCCAGGAAGAACTCACCAATGAAAAGGGAGGAGTAGGATGTGCCCTGTGGAAGAATATTCCAGGGACAGGAGGTCACAGGAGTGGGAGGCTTTTCTAGGACAAAGAGGCATGAGGTACTAGAAGTTCCAGGATAAGCCAGCAGTAGAACAGTAAGAGGTAACTATTTCAAAGGAGTTAGTTTGACTTTAACCACTCACACAGCAAGGTCTTAAGGGCATTGGATCCAGTATTGGGTTAAGTTTTAAGGGAAGATATGGTTGGGAACCAATGCGGAGGGTTCTGAGAAATTAAGGAGCAATGGGAGAGCTCTGAGAGTAAGGAAAAGGAAAGAAAATTTAAGACTAATTTTTTTTAAAGTGGGGGAAAGGAGGGAAGAAAAAAAGAAATTTACATAATAACTTTGTTGTATATTTGGAGGAAATAGCAAGCTGTACATGGTAGAGTTGCAGTTTCATGTGTAATCATCTTTTTTATTGTACTCTTATGAAAATGATTATTTTGCTCCATGAATTGAAAATAAAATAAATTTGTAACACAAAAAAAGACTATTGTCATGTGTTGCTGCATTTAGTACAAATAATGGGAGAATGTCAGTGGAAATGGAGCTCAGAACCATGCATTTTAATAGGTGATGGATCTAAGCTGGTTATAGTGACTTGAATGTAGCAGTGTGGTTCTATCGTTACTGAAACCAAGGGAAAAGACAATTTCAAGAAGGATGTTAGAATGCTGTAAAATTCAGGCTCTGAAGGATTACTTGAGGTCATTCCTTACTTTGCTCATAAGCCAAATCTCCCCCAAGGAAACAGAATTTGGGCCAATCATACCCACCGATTAAGAGTATCTGCCCTCCTTCCTCCTCTTCTTTCTGGGCCTAAGCTTCTTTATCTGTAAAATGAAGGGGATTGGAAAAGAAGATGTCTAAGGTACGTCCCAGCTCTAAATCCTGGGAGAATCGCTCATTAAATATCCTAGATAAATGCCACCCTGGTAGGCTGGAATGGGGACACAATCACTTTCTAAAAAGTTTACCTACTCCCTACAGCTCTGCTATGGTCCCTCAGCTATCATACTAACCCTAGTATTGCCTGATTATACTCCATTTGATGTGCAATATTTTTAGGGGAAACAAAAAAACCATCATAATCAGAAGAACATTCATTCACAACTGAGAATGCCAACTGGGCTCTATTCTATGTTTTGCATTCTAGATTTTTGTCCTATATATCACTAATTAGTCCTTGAACCTTCTAATGAGCATTTAGGGGGAAATGTACTGGTCAGGAATGGCTCACACTCAGACAGCTTCTCCCTCATTATACGTTTAAAACTGGGGTGGTTGCTAGATTTGAGTTATGCCTAGCAGCGCAAAGTGTTATTATATTTTACTTCACTCTTTGCTTCTCATTTCAAGTTACTTCTCAGATCTGGGTCTCAGTTTTCCCATCTGTAAAATGAAGAGATTGGACTAGATGGTCTCTATGTTTATTTCCAATTGCAAAAACAAAAATTAAAAACCCAATCAATTATTATATTAATTCTATAATCATGTTAATTAAATTATTACATTAAATGTAGCAATATGTATCTAATAATATAGTTAATTTCTATTAGGGCAAGTAACATGTGTATCATTCTATACTCCATACCTGTAGCAATGGTTGTCACCTTGCCTCCATCTTCCAAATGGTTTTGAAGGGAAGAAACAAATTTTCATTTGGATATTTGGCATGTTTATTCAATTTCATTACATTTAATTATATATAAGACACTGTGATGACTACTGTACATGAAGTAAGAAATATGACACACTTCCTACTCTCAAAGAGCTTATAATATAATAAAGGGATAAACCACAGACACAACTATAGAGACGAGAACTTTTGTCCTTTCTACGTGCAGCTGGAAAGAGAGAGCATGTTCCACTCTGGTAGTTTTAAAGATGCGGCCTTTTCAGATTAGGTAGCCAATGCAAAGAGGCTACTTCCTTCCATGCTATAGGGAAACACAGGGCATCTTCTTCTAGAAGCAATTCTCCCGCTTCCTTCATTTTAGGTGATTTTTTGGCATGCTCAAAGCAAAGCCCTCATTACAGTTATGATCAGTGGAACATATCTTCCAGTGTTACTTCCTTAACTCCCACTCACATTAGAGGGTCAGGTCCCCAGAGGGTAGCTGCCATTTCTCCACTTAGGTAACCACGAAAAGTGGAGGATTTCTAGTACTCTCATTCATGAGACGCTACTGGTATGTTCCTCACTATCAATTAGCCAGTTGAACTCCATTAGCTTTTTGAAAAGTTTCTTACTAAGAAGCTATAGCAAAGATAGCAGTAATAAAAAACATCCTAAACCAGGGGCACACTTTCTCCTTGCACACATGAGATCTTTGATGAAGGAGGGATCATAATTAGCCACATGTGACCAAAGGGCAACACAGTTCCCGGTTATTGGAAATCCCTTTTTCTCTTTCATGGAGTCCTTGCTTTCTACTGGTCTCAGAGGTCTGGTGCCCTTGTAATGTCCTGAAGTTACCTTTTTCCCATGTGTCTAGTTTGTTCTATGTGTCTCTACCATCAAATGCTGCTGCTTCAAAAATATTGCTGCTGGGGCCATTGGTTCTTCTGACCTTTTGAAGTTTACAAGGCTTTAACTTGGTCAGTTTCATCTCTGAGTACACAATTGTCTTTTCTCAGGAGACCTTCTTTTTGCTCTCCTTTATTTCTTTCCACTTCCAGATGCTTGAGTTCTCTTCTATTTGTCCCATTTCTCTAGTAACATGGCCACTGGAGACCGAGAAGAGAGAACTACTCTCTCTTCACTCAAAGGAAGACCCTGAATTTTCATTCAGGGAATGGAATCCTCATCTCCTGAATTTGGAATCTTCTCTCAATTGATTGGGCTGTTGTGAACTAGATCAACTGCTGAAATTCCTCTACTATTTAAGCACCTCAGGAGTGTGGTTAGCTTTTTGGTTAGTCAATTGTGGTTATTCCATGCTTTACCCAATCAAAGAGGTCCATACTTCAGAAAGAAATCACAGGGAATAAAACATCTTGATCACACATTTAAAACTTCATCTTTATACATAACACTTAAATATTAATTGCAGTAAGTGAACTCTGCAATTAACAGGGATAAGACATGTACACTGATATTTATAAATTAGAATATAGTGGGTACATTTAAATATTCAAAGAGAGGCATAGAAGAATTTGGAGATTCAGGGAGGAAGGGAAGGGATTATTTCTAAGAGCATTTCTAGAGCATAATGAAAAACTTTGAGAAATTAGTACCTGATCTAGACCTTGAAGGAAGGGAAGAATTTAAGGGATGAGGGGAGATGGTGAGAATGGAGTTATTCTAGACATGAGGGAAGGGATGGGTAAATACATAGAGGCCAGAAGAATGAGACTCATGTCCAGATCATACAGACTGACTCACACTAGAGTAAAGCTAAATCATCTAGCACCATGGATTCCTTTGTTTTCTTCTTTCCTTCCCTCTACTCTGCTTCTCTTCATTAATTCAGGTCACTGCTAAAAATTGAGCTGAGGTTGTTTTCAAAGAGAAATATTTTTGATGTAATATTTAAACACTTAGAACCTCTAGAGTGAGATGAAGTTGAATTTTCATGTTAATAACTGGCAGTCAAATTTTGACACTAAACTCATATAGGGATAGGAGGAGATGGTGGTGAACTTCACTTTTAAATGAACGGCTTTAGTAAAGTCGTTAAGGAAAATGCTACCATGTCAGGTCTTTTTGACTTTATAATTTGTTAGTGGTATCTAGTTTCCCATGCTGGGATTCCCTTCCACCTCTTATCATCTTTCAATTATTCACCAAATTGTCTTGATTAGACCTCCACAATCTTTCTTACATATGTCTTCTTTTTTATTTCTGCTACTGCTATGTTCAGGTCCTTGATTACCTGCACAAGTTCACCTGGCCATGTTTCTGGCCATTTATCAGAGGACTTGCCTTATGGCACTTCTGCTGCACAATTCATCTTTGGAATGTGTCACAGCCTGCTCACTCCCACTATGCCTCTCCATTGCCATTTGGTCAACTGGCAGCTTCAGTTCTTTGGAGACTATGATGTTTAGTGACAAAGTAAAACTACAGTAAAGAGACACTGGCAAATTAGCTGGAGATTATAACCAGTATAAAAACTTTTTTTTATTCTGCTAAACTATTATGTAGCCTAATTGGAAGAGAAATTCCTTATAGATGTTCCTTATATATAACATTCTGCCAGGTAGGTGGTACAGTGAATAAAGTTCTGGGCTTAGAGTCATGGCCTTCCATATACTCATGTTTATGGGAAATACTATGTTGGTTGTACCAAGTCCATGAGTATTGTAGAACTCCTAAATTAAATCCATAATCACCCCAAAAAGTTTGGTTTAACTATCCACGGTGAAAAAAACAATTAGATAAAGAATACCTAATGTCTACTCTGATCTGCCATTAGACAGATAGTGCCCAGTGCTCATCCATTTGGTTCATCCATCTTGGATAGATTTTACAAGTAGACAAAGAGTTGGGTCCAGAATTAAAGAGAAAGACAAATGCAGAAGAGATTGAATTTGGGAAATTGCAGTTATTATAATGATCCTAAGCTTCTCACTAGAAAAAATAGTCTTGTGGTTTAAACATCAACATTTTTCCAATGAATCAAACATTACATGACCTAAAATGCTGGAAAAAGGAAGAGAATCCCAGG
>CM053587.1:174832533-174848217 GCA_028646515.1 Pseudochirops corinnae | reverse complement strand
ATCAGCAGACGGGCTTCCAATCATCTGACCATTACATCCATACCTATTCAGTTACCAGAGAGAGAAGCATCAACATCTGGGTTTTTCAAAGCCAGGGGGCTCAACGGCTTCCCAGAGTCTTGTCTGGCCAAATCACACAACTCTTCTCAAAGTGAGCCCCAAAGCAAAACCTCACATCAGGGTGTATATGTAGCCTTCTCCTGGATCGGAGAATGTCACAGCCCTCTTGACGCACTGCCCAATCACAAAGCAGCAAGGCATGGGTATTCCTGCAGAACAAGCCTCCTGCCACAGGCTCCCTGTGACCACATTCAGCCTATTAGGGGACAGAGTATACTTTCAAATCTGGGAAGGTTCTCAGAGTTACTTAAGCCACTTAAGCAAAGGGCCTAGGGGCAGGGAAGATCTTCAGATTCCCACAACATCCAACTTGTCCATTTTATTGATTCAACTCTTGTGTTCTCTACTATTTTATGAATTTTGCTCTGGAAAGGAATTTTGGGACTCACAGGACTCCTCTTTCTATTCAATAACTATCAAGATCCTTTAACAACTGGCCAATAAAGCATTAGGTTGGCTGAATCTCAATAAAAGAGACACATTTCCTCCCCTCTTGGTCTATATGAACAGTACTCACAAGAGAGAAAGCATTTAATAAAGACTTTCATGCACATGGACTTTTGGGGAAATTTCTTGCCCAATAAAGACATGTAAATCTATCAAAAATGATTTTAATCAATTGAGAATATAATTGTTAACAATCACCCTATTGACACAGAGAAGCATGCATTTATGAATGTAGGATAGATTAGAAATTAGTATTTCTTAGAGTCAAATTTGTTTGGTTCACTTGATATGTTTGAAAGTTGGGGTGTAGGGGAAAGGAAGAGTGAAAGTAATAGACAGACAAAAGAGACAGACTCAAATCTAATCAGGAGCTAGATTTGTGTCATTAATTGGACGTGGCTCTGCCTTCTTTAAAGTATGGCTCTGTTACCAATAGAAAGCTGCTTGTTCAGTTCATTCACATAGTCCAAATTTATTTCCACCTTTTCCAAGTCCCATTCTGACTATATTGAAGGGGAATGGGCATATTAGTATGTTCACCTTCCAAATAGCTAGAAGCTAACAAGGTTGCAGTTGGTAATTTTAATATTAGGGTATTAGTAGCTTCTTAATGGCTAAGCTTATTCTTTCATCTGCAAAATGGGAATGAACACAATGACCTTCCTGACAGGTATACAGAAAAGAGAAACTGGCAAATGAAATGGAGATCTTTTCTAGGATAGAAAGCTTTTCTTGTACTGCTAAATAATTATGTAGTTAGCTGAATAACACACAATTCTCCCTAAGTGCTGGATTATGAATAAATGTGAAATGGAATAAAAGAAAAAAGATAATTGAAAATATGAAAAATAGAGGGTTTAGAAGAAATGCAATATAAATGAACTTGTCAAATACAATCTCTCTTGGGTTTACTTTCAGTCCCTTCTCTCTCTCTCTCTCTCTCTCCTCTTTTCTTTCCCATATATAAACATACACAAATACATATATATATATATATATATATATATATATATATATATATATCTCACTGATACTTTCTTTTTTGCAAGAACCTTTTCAGTTATCTCTTGGTAGAATAAATTAACATCTTCCCCTGAAACTCCAGAAAACTTCTCCTTTGGCATGTGACCATTGTGGGTCTAGTTCTCCCATTTATTTATTAGTGTCCTGTACTCACATATGTTACTTCTGTTTCTAAATACACCACAAAGAGTCTCTGGAAGGGAATTTTGACAAAGCCCATGTAGAAATAATATTTATGCCAAGAAAATAAATTTTGTGGGAATGTGAAGGGGTGGGGGAATAAACCAAATTGAATACAGTTTGATTATTCTACAACTTGTGTAAGCAATAGAAAGATATGGAGAGAGAGATTGAGTTACGAAATGGCCTGTCTAAGGCTGTACCCTGTTAGGCTTTGGGTATTACTCATCTTTTATGGTGGTTCCGATGTATTCAAGGAGCTGAAAAATACCAAATATTACCATAAATGAAAAAAAAAACAAACAAACCTAAGACAAACCCAAACCTGAAACTTCCATGAGAGCATTGTTATCTCATCTTCCTTCCTAGTTTCCAGCTGGAATATTATATTTCATAAAGAATGACTTACGGAGCCAGGAATAAAAAGAAGAGGTATCTAGTTAGTGGGTATTTGCATTCATTTATTCTGTTGTACTCCTCATTCCCCTCTCCACCCCCCAATCTTCCCAGAGAATATACGACTAGAAAGAGGCCGGTGCCCTCTGGAGCTTGCTTTTGTGAATTTCTTTATACGGGGGATTTGGATGGGCTTTTTTCATTCTGCTTTCTATTAAGATGAGCTGCCAGTCTGTGTTATGTCAAGACAACCACCTTGTGGAAACCCAGAAAGAGCTGTAAAAGAGGAATGGGGGCAATTTGCTTGAAGTGGCTTGTCAGGGCCCTCCAAGGTCAGTGGGGAGGTGCAGAACTCCACTGAGCTCTGGAGCTCTCGGTGGGTTTGTGAGACTGTTTCTGTGCCTGTTCCCGCTTGTCTTCTCACACGCTTGGAAATCAAAAAAAGCCTTCATGTTTCCCGAAACCTACACATTGCCTTTCATCATGGGCTCCACAGTCCCACCACTCCCAGGGAACAAAGGACATGAAGATCAGTCCCGAAGGAGAAGAGTCCAGTTCCAGAAATGCGCCTTTGTCCTGGAACAGCTGCGTGGAATTCCAGGCTATCCAAGGGTGTAAAGATCACAGGATCTCTTTCTTTCATTGTCTGCTTGTTTGCCTGGGCACCACACTGTGCTTCTGCCATTGCTAGAACTGCCCGCCTGCGTCGAACCTTTTAGGCAACAGATTTCTTGTAGTGGAGGCTCTAGTGTGCCGTTAACCCTTCCATCTTTCTGGGATGTCAAAGATAGCTTTTGTCTCTTTGGAAGCCTCAGCAAATATTTGTTATTCACACAGATGTGCATCTATGTCTGGGTAATCCAAGGTGTAAGGGATGATGGGGAAGATAGTCTGGGATAGTGTCCCACTTAGGCACCAAAGTTTTTAACATGGTGGAACACGAAAATGAAGGCACAAAATGAGAATAAAAGCAGGTTCAATAACTACATGAGTGTTGGCAGAGAAATTATTTTTAAATCCCCATAGGCATATGAAAATGGGGGTAAAAGGGAATACTGACTTGAAAGGAGGTCTGGGAAGATTTGCCAGCAGATAAATTAGAGGAAGCCAGGTGGTACAATGGATAGAGTGCTGGACCTGGAATCAGGAAGATTGGAATTTAAATCGAGCCTCTGGTGCTTCCTAGCTATATGACCCTGGGCAAGTAATTTAACCTCTGTTTGCCTCAATTTCCTCAGTTGTAAAAATGAAGATAATAACAGCATTTACATTGTAAGGCTGTTAGCATTTAGCACAGTGCTTGACATATTATAGTTAAGGAGAGGGTAGGTGGTGCAGTGAATAGAGCCCTGGCCAGGGCTCCAGGGAGTCAGCAGGACCTGAGTTCAAATCCAGCCTCAGACACTTAACACTTACTAGCTATGTGATCTTGGGCAAGTCACTTAACCCCAATTGCCCTGCCTTCCCCCCTCCAAAAAAACCCAACATATAATAGTTGCTATATAAATACTTATTTCCTTCCCACCAAGGAGAAGGTACAGTTTATTTTCTGGTCTTTGGGACATTTGTTGGTTTTCCAGTTACTCAGAGGTCATTTCCTTTAAGTGAAATTTTTGTCATCAGCGTCATCTCTTCTTTTTCTTCTTCTTCTAGAGCAGCAACAACAATTACTCCTCCTCCTCCTCACTATCATTTATTCTAGCAATTTAAGGTTTGTAAAACACTTTACAAATATTATCGCATTTAATCCTTACAACAACCCTGGGTGGGTAGGTGCTATTCTTATCCTCCCTTTACAGTTGAGGAAACTGGGGTAGGCAGAGATTAAATGACTTGCCCAGGTCACACAACTAGTAAGTGCCTCAGGCAGGATTTGAATTCAGGTCTTCCTTACTCCATGTCCAGTACTCTCTCCATTGGGAGGGGTTGAAGAGGGACCTGAAAGCCACTTGAATCCCCTCCTCCTCAACCCAGCAGATGAAATTACACCATGTAAACAAGAGGTTAAGCAACAGAAACAATGAGATGTTAAGGTATTGCTAGTTGCTTCAGATTGTAAAGGTTATGAATCCTTGAGTGGCTTATACCCTGAGTAATCTATTTATACATTTCAAAGAGTTTAGGGGCAGCGAGGTGGCACAGTGGATAGAGTGCCAGGCCTGAAGTTGGGAAGACTCATCTTCCTGAGTTCAAACGTGACCTCAGACACTTCCTAGCTGTGTGACCCTGGGAAGTCACTTACACCCCTTTGCCTCAGTTTCTTCATCTGTAAAATGATTTGGAGAAGGAAATGGCAAACCCTCCAGGGTCTTTGCCAAGAAAACCCCAATGGGGTTGTGAAGAGTCAGACACGACTGAACAAGAAATGTTTTGTTAGTATTGCTCATGCTGTTTCATTTCAGTTGTAATAAGGATTGTACTCATGGAGTATGCACAAAGATCTGTTGCATGTTTCTAGGTGACCCCACGTGTTGACTTTGGGATGATAAAACAATCACTTTATTTGTTCCTTACTCTTGTTTGTAATGGTGACAGGAGAGGAGGTGCATCACTTTAAAAATCAGAGACAGCTCTTGACTTTTCTTCCTTTGACTCTCTTGCTTGGCAAGTAGTCTGTCCTTTCCAGACTCCCCATAAGGGGAGACAGGAAGGCTGGTACAATTTCCCTAACTCAGGAAGAAATGTCAAATTGTGAACAAATGAAAACTGAAGTACATGTGTGAGCTTAAGTAAGCCTGAGTTAGGCTTTGTGTCCCTGGATGCCTTTTCCTCTTTATATTTCCTTCCCTGAGCACAAGTGACTAAAAATAAATCTCTAAGTGAACATGTCCATCTTGGAAGCAATTTTGTGAGCTCAAGAGGACTGGAAAATCTGAGTTCCTCACTCAGAACTGATTGCGATCAGGAAGAGTTTTGTCTATCAGAGGATGACCACTGACAGGGGGAGGAACTTAATCCTTGGCCTAGCTTGCTAGAAGACATAGAGCTGGAGAGAATTGCTTGGAAAATGCAGAACTGAGGTGAAATGTAAAATGCCTATTCGGCAATTTTACAAATTACATCATATTTTGATGTTTTAGTATCAACTTCCTAAGAGAATGACAGAACAGTTATAAATGACCATAAATGACTTCTTGTTTTTCTGTGAATGGGTACTTGTGTTGTTTGTATTAAAGGTTTCTTTTTTTTTTTTTTTAAGAGGAAATAAATAGCCATCCAATACCTGATTCACATTGTGCATTTATTAACTTGCTACCTTTTGGGGAGACCCTAGACAAAACCCAAACATAGACTTTAATTAATTTTTCCCTTGGACCCTAAGGTGGGGATATAACCAGCCAAAGAATGTGATAAAATGGACTTAATCCTTTTCATTTGAGGACAGCCCCTGCCCTTCACTCCAAACACTGAACTTGCTAACCAGGTATATCAATTCAGAGTACAGAACTCTCCTAATGTAGACAGAGAGGGTGATGCACCCCTGACTCTTGACCTCAGAAATGGTTTTAATTGTTAGACAATAAATGTATTTTTGGGGGGAGCTAAAATGTATAAATTGGCTCAATCATTAATGACAATTAATAGGCACTAGAAGGGCAACTAATAGGGTCTAGTGAGCTATAGTTTTAGGAGTATGGACACAGAGTACTTTGAACCTAGGGAAGTTACCTCTTAAGAAACTGAACCTGTGTAAGTTGGAAAAGGGTAGTCCAGTGGAGGTACTACCTGTGTGTGTGTGTGTGTGTGTGTGTGTGTGTGTATGTGTGTATTGCTTCTGCCAATTTCATTCCATATCAGTTAATACAAATTTCATATTTTGTCGGAACTTCTAATATTTGTCATTTTTTGTTACATGATAATATTTCATTACACACATTCAGTTTTTTTGGCCATTCCCAAATTGACAAGCACCCAATTTGTTTCCAGTTTTTTTGATTACCAAGGGTGCCTCTGTGACCATTTTAGTAATATATTGGATCTTTATTTTTGTCTTTGACTTCCTTGGGGCATATACCTAATAGTGATATCATTGGGTCAAAAGATATGAACAGTCTGGCAATATTTCTTGTATAATTCCAAATGGAAATTTTCTGTTTCATCTAAAGAGCTGAACATATTAAACAATATCAAGGCTAAAATGGTGAGCTCAATTCATTGTGGAGTTGTAACTTAGTTTGAACAAACATGGAGCTGGAAAAGACCTCTGAAGCCATCTGGTCCAACTCCTTAATTTTATAAATGAGGAAATCAAGGCTCAGAGAAGTTAGTATCTTGCCGAAGGTCACATATCTAATAAGTGCCAGAGGTAGCATTTGAAATCAGGTCCTTTGACTCCAAATCCAGTGCTTTCCCTAGTGTTCCACACAACCTGTATCATTCAATGAGGATGGTTAACATGGTTAGAAGTGTTTGGTAATACAAAATCTGGACCCTGCTGCCCACTGTGTGACTTGGGCAACTCACTTAACCCTACTTCCTCATCTATAAATTGGGCTGGAGAAGGCAATGGCAAACTGTCTTTGCCAAGAAAGCCCCAAATTGGGTCATGAAGCATTGGACCTGACCAAACCGCAACAGCATCTGTTCTAGTTCTAAATCTTGGGTGTATATATACATGGTCACAATATATAATAAGTAGGGCCATAAGAGCATAGATTTTCTAGTTTCAAGGAAAAATAGAGATCATTTGGTTTAACTCCTTCATTGTACACATAAGGAAGCTGAGCCCTAGAGAGGTCATTGGTCTTACTCTGAAAGTAACATCCTTTAACTATATGGATTTCAGTATACTGTAAATAAAAATACATAGTTTTCTTTGGGTAATCATATCCAACCTGAATTTGAATCCTACCTCAGACTCTTACAACCCTAGGCATGTAATTTTACCTCTCAAAGCTTCAGTTTTGTTATTTGTGAAATAGGAATAATAATAGTGCCTACCTCATGGGGTTATGGGGATCTAATGACACTACATGTATGTGTGTATATATTCACAGTATTACACATATAAGTATATACATATAAATGTGTGTATATATCCATATACGTGTGTATATATCTACACATATCTATATCTTTGCAAAACTCAAAGCACCATCTAATGCTGGCTGTATGTGATCACTGGAACAATATGTTAGTAGCTGTGTAATTATTCTGAACAATCACATGAAACACTGGTATATAATCTGTATGTCTAATCATAGAACACGAGTCTGAAAGGACCTTAAAGACTAGCCTGGCGTCTTTATTTTACAGATGGGGACACTGAGTCCCAAAGATGAGAAGTGACTTGTCCAACTCGACCCAGAGGCAGAGCCAAGACTCATTTCCTTCATCTGTAGAACGAGGAGGTCGGGCTGGGTGATTTCCAAGGTCCCTGCCTATTCTAAAGCTATTCCCATTTCTCCTGTTAGATCACACTGCAAATGATGTTGTTCCCTGTGCAGCAGACTTAGTTCAAAGAGCAGCATCTGTGCTCCCACTGTGTGTGGTCAATATTCATATAATCAGTGCTTGCCGCCAGGGAGGAGCTAGGCATTGTACAAGAGACATGCTTCAGTTTCTGCTTGGTTTAACTTACTGTCTGAATGGGAGTTATCTGTTTAAGAGCTCAAGGCAGGGACAGGCTTGTATACTCCAGATAAGATTGTAACAAAGATGCAGATCATTAGACACATTCTAAACAATGCGAATCTATACTTGATTCCCTGAATGTGTTTTTCATGGGCTCATTCAGAAGGGAAGGTGGCCCTTGATATGTTGTTGATTTATCCCCAGGGAAAAACAGAGGGGAAAGACAGCTCTGCTCTGGTGACTCGGATTGGCCACAGGATGTCACTGTTGCTTGAAAATGGACAGAGGAGGCTGTTAGCATGTCTGGGAGGGCTCTATGAAAATGAAGTTGAAGGGAAAAACAGTTTGACTCATTTGTTCAAATGTACAAATATTGCTTCTAGGAAACAAATGGTCTTTGGGCCTTATGGCAGGTTTGGTATAGAAATCTGTCCAGAAATGTATATTTCCAGCACCATGCCAATATCTCACAATAATGTAGTATCTTGGAATTAATGAGCTTTGGAAAATTAAAGATTCCTCAACCAGCACTCCAATCATCAACTCAGATTTAATAGAGACCTTGGACCTCTCAGATGTACCTCTGTTTAATCTCTCTCTCTCTCTCTTTTTCTCTCTCTCTGTCTCTCTACACACACACACATGCACGCATGCACGCACACACGCACGCACGTACACAGACATCTATCTCATAGCCACCTGCTAGATTGTGAGCTCCATGAAGGCAGGGACTCTTATCTTATTTAATTTTTTTATATTCCCTAGTGACTTAACACTTGCTATGTAGTAGGTGCTTAATAATGTGGAATTGAGTCACCTTTACATCTGTAAGCTCATATGTCTTTGTTTTTTGTTTATTTAAATGATTTAATTGGGGTTAATATATAAAATTAAGTCACATAAGAGCCTTTGGATATATACACAGCATTATATTTTCAATCAGGCTCATGTTTCTTTACTTATTTTTCTTTCTGGTTGGCTCAGGCTTATATTTTCTTTGAAACTGTTAAATTTTCCAAATCATTTCCAAATTCCAAAAACCAAAATGGTCTGACATGAAGCTCCATCAGTTGGCTAGTTGGGAAACATTTGTTGTTTACTGAGTATAGCACACAAGCGGTGCTAAGTGCTGGGGCTCCCGAAAAGGCAGATACAAATATGTTATCTTACGATACGACACTCCTGTGCGTCTAGAAGGGGCAGATAATGATTTCCATCCGACAGGCAAAGAAGCTTTGGTGTAGAAATATTGAAGGGCTTCCAGGAATTCGAAGTTAGTGACTAGCAGTGCAATGGCCCTTGTCATTCAATGTTGGCCGTAATCTGATGATGCCCAACCTTTTCTGTCACTGTGCGTTATTACTCTTCATATATTCTATTATCCAGGTAGACTGGTCTCTATCTTTCAACACATCCTGCTCCTTCTCACCTCCAAGTTTTTACTTCTGCTCTACATCAGTGGTTCTCAAACTTTTTCTATAGTAAAAGAACCCTTTAGTTTGAACAAAACTTTGGCTGAACCCTTGTAGTAAAATCCTCTCTCTCTCTTTTTAGTGCCTATTAACAAACAACATACAGTTCCTTAAAACACACACACACACACACATACACGCGTGTGTGTGTTATAGAGTTATAGAGTTCATTGCAGCACAGTTTAAGAATTACTGCTGTACACCTCCTCTTAGCCTCTTGAATCATTACCTATGACTTAAATCCCAATTCAAACGCTATCTCTTTGAAGAGAGAGTCAGTGTGGTATCACGGGAAATCCTCTGGATTGTGAATCAGATAAGCTAGGTTTGGGATCTAGCTCTGTTACTACCTATCTCAGGGTGACAAATCTGGATTTTGTATTTTCATGTAAAATAAAGTGGTTTGATTCAAACAGAGCATAGATTTAGAAGTAGAAGTAATCAGGTCCATTTCCTGTTTTATAGCAAAAATAGCTGGCATAGCAGTCTAACACTTAATATACTCATTGATCCTCAAAGCAACTTTATGAGATAGATAATACAAATATGATTATCTCTTGTTACAGATGAGGAAACTGAGGCCCAGAGAGAAGTGACTTTCCTAAGTTTTGATCACCAATGTCCTCTCCAGTTCTGGATTCTGAGTTTTGTCTGGTTCCCATTAGTTCTCCTCTTTTTTTCTTCCTACCTCTTGAATATACTTATTGGTTACTGCAGTTATGAGTGCCTGTGTCTTTAAAGAACTCAGAGGTGAAAGAGATCCTTATCTGACAGGAACCTCTGTGTCACTATGGCTGCTGAGAATGGTGGGGAGGACACTGACTTAGCTTTTAAATCCTCACCGTTTAACTTGAACTAGCTGTTTGACAAGGAAAAGTCACTCAATTTCAGTGACCCTCAGTTTCCTCATCTTTGATAAGACACTAGTAATTATTTATCTCACAAAGTTATCATGAGGATCAAATGAAATAATAGATGTAAGTTTTACAGTGCTATATAAATGTAAGTTATTTTTATTATTCCTGCCAAGTGGTCATCTAGCCTCTGGAAGAAGACTAACACATTAAGCCTTATTACTCATTTATATTTTAGTATAGGATTTCCCAACCTACTGTGCTTGTCCCTGTGCTCATAGTAATGGAGGATGGGAATAAGTGGGTCTAGGAGGATGTGCCAGATATGGAAGTACATTCCATAGCACCAGTATCATTGATTCTCTTCCCCTTCAGTTGAGAGGCATACCTAACCTACTTGGCATGCTCTTCTATGAAATGGAGCCTAGGGTGGGAGAGATTGGTTTGGCAGCCATGATCTTCAAGATGGCATTTGTGGTGAATACTCACCCTCCATGGAACAGATTACTCTTGAATATGGTAATAGAAGCAGCATTTATTTGTATGGGGCCTTAGGGTTTAGAAAGCCCTTGCCTCATAACCTTTTGAGTTGGGTTCAGGTCTTTAATTGCTATTTATAGGTGAGAAAACAGGTCAGGGCAGTAGAGCACCTTGAGCAAGGTCACATAATCTGCTAATTGGTGGAACTGGCACTCAAACCTAGATCATTGTGTTCTTGGGTTTGGGGTTCTTTTTACTATGCCATTCTTCCCTACCCTCCCTCCCCCACTAAGATTAGCTAGGCGGGGGAATGGATACAGACACTGTGGTAAATTAATGTAATGAAATTTTCTTGCATTATAAAAAAATGAGGAGACTTATATGAACTGAAAAAAATTTGAAGTAAATAGAACCAGGAAAGAATATATATAATGAGTACAACAAAAAACTCAAAATGGAACACTAATATTGTAATGGGGCAGCCAGGTGGTGCTGGGCTTAGAGTCAAGGGAGAATCATCTTCCTGAGTTCAAATCTGACCTAAGACACTTACTAGCTGTGTGACCCTGGGCAAATCACTTAAACCTATTTGCCTCAGTTTCCTCATCTGTAAAATGAGCTGGAGAAGGAAATGTCAAACCAATCTTTGCCAAGAGAACCCCAAATATGGTCATGAAGAGTCAGACATGACTGAAAAATGACTGAACAATATTATAATAATCAAAGATGGCTCTGAAGAAGAGTTGAAACAAAACAAAAATTATTCTCTCCTCCTTATTGAAGAGGTGTGAAATGATAGGTATGCAATGTTGCCTATATCGTAAGATATGGTTAATATGTTGGTTGGTTTTGTTCACCTGCCTTCTTTTCCCTTTGGTTTTTTAATCTGGCCTTTTCGATGACTTGTTGAGTACTTTAGTGGGGAGGGGTATAGTTCAGTCAAGTCTATAAGCATTTGCTGAATGCTTTCCCCATGCCAAGAATGGGGAACATAAAGAGAATATCAATATTTATATATATATATATATATATATAAATAAATGAGAATATAAAGAGAAATAAAAACAGCCCATTCTCATAAGGAGCTCATAGTCTGATGGAGCAGACAGATCAGGAATAAATATGATGTAAAAGCAAAAGGCATTAATAAAAATAAGATGATTAAAACAAAGATCAATCAGCTGTGATTGGCTGGTTAGGGAGTTAACTCAATCAAGGAGGCAGGAGGCTTAAGTACTATCTACAGCTTTCTGAGTAACTAGCTATGTGACTCTGGGCAATTCACAGTCACTCTGTGTTTCAATTTCCTTATTTATAAAACAAAAAGGTTGAACTGGATGATGCCTAAATTCCCTTTCAGTTCTAAATGTCTGTAATCCTGGGGACATTGTTTGATCCTCTTCCGAGATTAGGTTTTGATGGAGGTGAAAGGAAGAGAAAGGGAAGGGAAGATTCCATTAGTAACAGAGGGAAGAAAAGGGGCAGAAACTGGGGGTGTGGGTTCTGAAGACAAACTTTTACCGTTGATCCTGTTAGCTGAGGGTTAGGAACAGAACCATATTATTCTGCCTTCACTGTTGGTGTTCTTTCCTATTATCGATGGCATCAAATTCTTCAAAATTAAGAGTCAGATTTCTCCTCTAATTTACCAAATGAATTAGCCTAGAAGCAGCCTTGGGAGAAATAATCCCATTCTTGACCCTTTGGTGTTCCTATTTCAAGTGATATTCTCTTACATCTCTATTCTAAAAAGCAAGAAGCTCACCAGAATAGAAAAAAAAAATGAAAGAACAGCCAGATTTGGTTACTGCTGGAGCCACATGATTCAGAGATATCCTTGTTAATGACAGTTGCACAGCTGGATAATTAATCAAAGTAGGAAGAGAATATAGAGCACACTAATGCACACAGCTCTATCCAGTCTCCATGGGATAAGGCAATCATCTGTTTATTCTCCTTTGGAATGGCTTGAGATTACTCAATTATTCAATAGCTCCCCTCCTTGCTGTGATGGGCTGTATGGTTTTTAATTGGCACTGGGGCCTTTCAGTTCCTGTGAACTTTGCTAGTCACTCTTGTGATTCTAGTCCCTGGAAGTCTGCATGTTTATCTTTATCTAGAGCTGGGCCCAAACAATGCACCATGACATACCTATTCACTTTGAAAGATGCAACTGACTGCCAAGTGATGGGCATCAGAAATAGGAGCAAATATCACTGCTGGGCTTTCACTCTTTCCTCCAACCATTTTACACTTGCCATAGGAGGAAAAAAGAAATCTCTTCCTTTGGCAACAGTCATCCCTGTCTTTAATGGTAAATGTGATAAACGCAGTCATTTCTCTGGCAGCAATTTAGGTATTAAGTCAATGAGTGTATAAATACTTACCCAGCATGACATTTCTTTGAAGTGATTTCTGGAAAGGCAAGCCACTATCTAATGCATAAATATGATGTGTTAGATGTTTCAGAAAGGGATTATTGCAACTGTTTGTTCAGAGACATGTATAAATTGAAATATACAGGATTTCCACCTACTTTGGGGGCCTCAACCTAAAATTGCAGTCAAGACTATTACATGCACTCTTTTTGTTGCCTTTTACTTTTTGAAGAGTTGTTATATTTAACTCAATTTTTCTTTGTTTCTTTGTGTTCATAAGACACTAACCCCACTGCCTCCCAATCTTCTGTACTACTTGACTCAAAATGTTTTCCTTCCTTCACTTGTTCCTGTGTATTGCTGCCGGACTAATCTTGCTAAAACTGAGGTTGGTTAAGAACATGATTCTTCTCCCCTGTCTCTACTCCTCCACCCCGTGTAAGAACTTTTAGTGGCTCCAAATAGCCTACCATATCAAATCCAAACTTGTCTGCATGGCTTTCAAGGCCTTCTGTGATCTGGTCCATCTCTGTCAAACTAATATTACTTAACCATTGTTCTCCAACACTCTTCTACCCAGGCTAATTCCCTAATCCTCTGTGGTGCCACACCTATGCAAATCTCGATTAAATATTAGTTCATACCTTCCTTTCCCTCCCCATTTCCTCTTTTTCTCCACTCATCAAAATCCTATCAATTTCTTGAAAGCTTTGCCCCAATCATAGCTTTTCAATCAGCCTTGTTATATAGAAACAAGTAAATGTGATCCACTTGTTTAATCAATCTGGCTTATTCTTTATGATGTTTATTGTCATAAAGATATAAGATAAAGCAAGAATTATAGGATAGTTGCTCAGGAAACTGATAAAAATGTTCCATATTGGTCTAAGGCCATATCCTCCAAATAAGACCTCATTCAATGTAAGAAAAAATTCATCCGCTGCATCCTGGACCATCACCAGTTGTCTTGACTTTTGTCCTGCCACTGGATTTATTCCTATGACTCTGTAAGAGAGAGTGAGGTTGACAACTTTGTGTAGCTCTGCCTCATTTAAACCCAATGCATCTGCATGTCAGGACATCACACTCATGATATTTTTGGTCCTCTTTGGAAATGGACGAGCAAGAAAAAAGTATAATAATGGTTATGTCTTATGTGTAAAATATGGTATACCCCCTCTCACAAGTGGGCTACTAGAAAACTATTCTAGGCTTAAGGAACTCTCTGGGTTAGTACCTTCTCAGGACCATAGCTCATGAGCTCCCATCATCTATGTGTTTATTTTTCCAAGCCAGGCAGAAGACACATTAGTTCAAAATAAAAGATATTTATCCAAAGAGGAAAATAAAGTACATAAAATAATGAGAAATCATGAGTCCATTTATATGGGCCATGCTATGCCCTCCCACAAATTACCTTGTGACCAGTGAGGTAAAGCATGCAAAGAGTATGTGTGATCAGAGAGCATGCATGAAGACCATCCACAGAACTCATGTGGTCATGACATAAAAGTAATCAGGGAAATGCACCCTCTGATGCGAGAAAATCTTACCTGAAGAAATTATCACATAGTACCAGAATGCTTTTCTTTGCTGGCCACAGCATTTCTGCTTTCCACTGGGAATGTTGGACATCTCATTTGTTGTCTATTACTATCTACTTGGCTCAGCCCTGAGTGGCCATTTACTGTCTTTCTTTTCTTGTTTCCTATGTCACAGGAGCCAGAAAAGCCTCTTCATAATTTCAGGAAAGATGAGTCATTGGCCCTAGCTAAAGTAGGTTAACAAAAGGCAATCAGTGTTCCTCCAGGCAAACCCTATTTATTCTTTTGACTGCCAGTGGCTGGTGTGATTCAAAGTCCATATTAACTAGTTAAAAAATTACTTGTAACTATGTTTTAATTCCTTATTGGGATCCTATGACCCTAAAGTCTATTTGAGAACTATATAGGAAAAAAACCACTCAGGAATTTTATAGAGGTTGGGACTGCAAAGCCTATTTTGCTTCCCAAATTCTCTTTGATTGGCATACAAGTGAAATTAATCAAAAAGGAAACCTAAGAGAAGGCATTGCTCATATTATCACCTTTATTGAGCATATCTGTCAGTAACATTGAAAAACATTAAAAAATATATATATATATATATTTATATATTTAATGTGTGGACTATATTTGATCAAACACAGCATTTTTATCACTCCTGAGTTTTTGAAAAGGAAAATATTCCATTTCACTAAGGAAAAAAAAAACCAAGGAAACAAGCATGAGTAACAGTCTGAGACCTTTTGGATTCACAATCATCATTAACCACAGAACCACACAGAAAGTCAAAGCTTTCATACTTGCCAAGTGGCATACTCTGCATGAGAGAAATTATAAAAAATCAGGAAAAAAAGAAAAATCTTTAATGAAGTTCAAATGGCATGGAAATAATTTCTAAGTATGTTAGAATTTAACCACCCATTCCGTGTGGTTAAGTCGAAGTTGATAATGCCTGTGGGTTATTTACATGGAGACATTCAGCAGGCAGTGGGAGTCTGGAGTACAGAAAAGAATTGGGGTTGAATATATATACATATGTATACACATGTAGGTATATATACATGAATGCACAAATATATACATATTATTTAAATATACATATATATTTGGGAATTATCACCATATTAGTTATAATTGAAGCCATGGGAATAGAAGAGATCACAAAGGGCACATGTGCGTGTGTGTGTGCGTGTGTGTGTGTGTGTGTGTGTGTGTG
>CM053587.1:174812314-174832033 GCA_028646515.1 Pseudochirops corinnae | reverse complement strand
CTCTCTCTCTCTCTCTCTCTCTCTCCTTTCTTTCTTGTGGTTTCTCCCATTCATTCTAATTCTTTACAACATGTGGAAAATTAGTTTCATAAGAATGTATATGTAGCGCATTTATCAGATTGCATGTGGTCTTGGGAAGGGATGAGGGAAGGGAGGCAGAGAAAGTTTAAAACTCAAAAGCTTATGGAAGTGAATGCTGAAAACTAAAACTAAATAAATTAATTTAAAGGAAAAATATACAAAATAAATATAATAAATAAATGCAAAAAATAATTTTTCTTATAGCTGTCCCTGTCCTCCTATGTGGCAGAATAACAATAATTTCCCCCCATTATTGAATGATAATATCATTTAATATATTTAACTATTTAATGATATATATGGGAGTGGCTAAGTCGTGCAGTGGACAGAGCCCTGGACTTGGGGTCAGGAATATCTGAGTTCAAATCCAGCCTCGGACACTTACTATCTGTATAACCTTGGGCACATCACTTGACCTCTGTTTGTCTCAGTTTCCTCATCTGAAAAATGCGAGTAATAGTAGCACCTGCCTTCCAGGGTTGAGAGGATCAAATGAGGTAATAATAGTAAAGTGATTTACACAGTACTTGGCACATAGTTAGTACTTTATAAATGTTAATTTTAAGGAATATTTAATGATTATTATATATTAAAATTTATTCTATATATTAATATTATATTAAATTAATTATATTATATGTTAATACTTTTAATTTAAAATTAAATATTTTATATATTAATATTATATCAAAATTGTTTAATAATAATTACAATAGCTAACATTTATGTATGACTTTAAGCTTTGCAAAGCATGTTACAAATGTTATCTCACTTAATCCTCACAATAACCTGGGAGGTAGGTGCTATTATTATTCTCATTCTGCAGATGAGGAAGCTAGGGCAGACAATAATTAAGTGACATACCCAGAGTTACACAGGGGCTAGATTTGAACTTAAAACTTTCAGACTAGAAGTCTAGCATTCCATCCACTGAACCATCTAGATGTCCTTGAGCAGAGCCGTGTCCTGGTACTACAATAAAAACAATTAGACAGTCTACAGTACACAGTATTTGCATAGCAAGTGTAAAAAATATTTTGTCAAAGAGAGATGAAATTCTCACCAGATGGAGAGCATATTTCAATATCCTTGTCTCACATCTCTTCTATTGTCCTTAACTGTTACATTAATCTTTTGCTATTTCATCTTTCATGTGCATGTATTTTATCTCCTGTAACATCCTTGTAGGGGCAGCTAGGCAGTGAAGTGGGTAGAGTGGCAGTCCTTGGAACATGAAGAACTGAGTTCAAATTGGGTTACCCTGGGCTAGTCACTCAACCCTTGTTTGCCTAAACTGGCACTCCGAGATCACTGTCTAGTAGTGGCAGAGAAGCTATGACCTACGCTTTGCAGGGTTACCCAAGATAGATGTGTTATAGTGGAGATTTCTGACAAAAGGTGATCCATTGGAGAAGGAAGTGGTAAACTACTCCAGTATTTTGTTAAGAAAACGTTATGGGGCAAAAAAAAAGTCCATGACTTCACAAAGTCACAAAGGACATGGCTGAATGACAGAACAGCAAGATCCTTGAAGGCAGGGACAGTTATCTTATATTTCTTTTTTACATATTGTAGTCCCTAGCTTAGTGTTTTTGCAATATGGCTCATATAATAAGCAATGAATAAATGTTGATTCAACTTGGGTCTGAAATATAGCAGTGGTATCCTGCTTGCATTAGGGCATGACCAACAACAGCCTCATTAGGAAGATCCCTGGGGTTGGGGAAATGGTTAGTCCTAGCCTGGGCCAAAGGAGACAGAGTTTGAGTTGGGAGAACCTGCATAAAACAAATTATCCAGTTTTAGTTGTCAAAAGTGTTTGCAGGACTGAGACCAGAGCCTGAGTTAGCTGCAGATCAGAAAATTCAGACCTGAGGGAGTCCATTGGAATTTAGGAGACTAAAATTCAGAGACTACCAGGGGGATTAATGTTTTATCCAGCACAATATAGTTTCCCAAAGCTCAGACTGTATTATTATTACAGTATTTTGTATGTTCCACCCCAGCCTGATGTTGACAAGCTTAGAGGGTTGGGGGTGGGAGGAGGTTAATGTGAAAGGTGTCTGACACTATGCCTCCTAATTTGCCCACCCCTATTAAACCATGGGCCATATAAGTTGAAGTCAGGTTAGAGAAGTTTTTTAGTTTCAGTTAACAAAAAAGCCTCTAAATTCACCATTCCTTTTTATATTGTACTCTTCCTCCAATTTTTTTTAACCATCCCTTTCCATACTTAACATCTGAGGAAAGAGATCATTGCCATGAATATAATTTTCAGCACTAATTAAAATTCTTACTCCTCCCACTCAATAAGTCTAGGGACAGAGTTTATAACTTATTATGGCAATGGAGGGCATACAGGCTTGTTTGCCCATTCTATGGGAGGGAATGCTATATATTTTGAGCCTACATCTGCTCATTTCTTTTTTTCTTTGAAGTTAATAAAGTTTTTCTTCCAATCCTTTCCTCCTCTCAAATCTTTCAAGCTTAGAAAAAAGCTAATGAGACATGAGCTCAATGCTCATCCTCCAATTGTGCTAAGGCTGACTTTTGGGTCCTGTTCAGCTTTTAAAGCCATTCCCATCCAGGACTCTGTCTCTTTCAAATCTTTTTGCACCTTCCTCACCTCCACGTACTTGATGCTCCAGATCATCACTTTTCTTGCTGTTTCTTGTACAACCTACTTCATGCCTTTTCACTGGCTATTTCCCCAAGCCTGGAATGTTCTCTTTTTAAACTTCCACCTCCTAGCTTCTTTCAAAATTCAGCTGAAATCCTCCCTTCTGTAAGAGGACTTTCCTATGGGGCAGCTAGGTGGCCCAGTGAATAGAACACTGGCCCTGGAATCAGGAGGACCTGAGTTTAAATCTGGTCTCAGACACTTGACACACTTAATAGCTGTGTGACTTTGGGCAAGTCACTTAACTCCAATTGCCTTGCCTTCCCTCTCCCAACAGAAAATTTTACTGATCTCCTATTGCAGGTGACTTCTCTCCTACTTTGCCTGTCAACAGGGTGTCCCAAAAGTTTTAAAACAGTTTTAAGATTTAATTTTTAAATATATGTCATTTTAAAAATGCATATCTTATATGCAAGTGGCTGTTTGTTGTCTCTCCCATTAGAATGTAAGCTCCATGAAGGCAAGTACCTTGTTTTTGCTTTTCTTTGTTTCTCTAGCATTTAAGACAGTGCTTAATAAATGTTTGTAAAATGAACTAATTAATCTATTTTGAGAATTTGTCAGTTTTGGGTGATGTTTGGTTGAGGACAGGAGGGATTTATAAACAAATGAAATTCTTTCTAATAGTCTCAATAAAAACCTGGTATCTAATCATTGACAGTTGAAGCTTTATCTTGGAAAAACAGAAAAAAAAAGCCTGGGAACACAGTTCTCTGTATACATGAAGTATTTTAAAAAAAATAGTCATTTGCTGATTGAATTCTTTTTGGAAAGAAGATAGGGCAGATTAGATTTTTTTTTTAGACTGAATCTAAGAATTTCAAGGTATCTTAGTGATCTTGAAATCCAACTTTCTTTTGTAAATGGGGAAACTAAGATCCAGAAAAGCTAAGTGATATACTTGAAGCAGAAGTCAGGGTGAGAATCCAGGTCTCTAGTTAATTTCTGTTACACTGTCATCTTCTAGCCTTTCCAGAATAACTATTCTTTTTTTTCCTCTTTGGAGAGGGGGAAGGCAAGGCAATTGGGGTTAAGTAACTAGCCCAGGGTCACATGGCTACTAAGTGTTAAGTGTCTGAGGCTGGATTTGAACTTAGGTCCTCCTGACTCCAGGGCCAGTGTTCTATTCATTGCACCACCTTGCTGCCCCAGAATACATATTCTTAACAAAAAGGTTAAGGCTTTTTCTTTTTTTTAGCGTCATGGACTTCTTTGTCAGTATGGTGAAGTCCTTTAATTTTTTTTTTCCAGTCCACAATAGAAGGAAATGTTAAATTTCAGTAAGAGGTTAGTGAAAATATAGATGTAATTTTTCTTCTCATCCAAGCTCACAGACCCAGTGAAATCTATCAGTGGACCTCTTGGGAGTCCCTGGACCCCAGGTTAAGAACCCCTATTACATAAGGGTTTTAAAATAGACAATAGCTAAGTTACTTTTAAAAATATCTTTTCCCCTTCTTTTAAAAAAATGAATCTGATTTCATTGGTGTGCATATGCTGTCTACTGATACAGACATAAACCTTTCCACTTCTCCCTATACACGTATGTGTATATATACACCCACACACACACACACACACACACAGCATATATACATATATGTTATGTAATATCTGGGGTTTACTATCCTAATTCCAACTCCATTGCAGATTGGATTCCCAGATCAAGGTTACATGTCTCAGGTTATTTTCCAGGGGTAACTCCAGCAGGACTGAGGATGTTCTAACGCTATAGTTCTAAGCCCCCATTCCAGTGCTTTTTTCCAATCTTGGTCACTAGTCATTAGCACTGCAGTATAATTTGCCACAATCTATGTCTCTCTACTGTCCCCCATGGATAAATAATTAATATTAATTAGCTTTTAAAAAGGGGTATTTACTTAAGAAGATATAGCAAGAGAAGAAGCACAAGCATATTCCTGGAACCGGAGGGTAGACTTTCCTCTCTACCCCCTTAGTCCCTGGAGAGAGTGGATTCAAGGTTAAAGTGACTGCTACAAAAATTCTTTTCATCAAGTTCATCTCTGAATGCATCAGTCAATGGATAAATCTCTTCTAGCTTCCATGATATAGTCTCTTAGTTGCTGAATTCATTCACTGCTGGGCAAGGTTACATGGGCTACTCCTTGGGGCTGTACTGGCTATGGTAGTCTCTGCTCTAGACTCCTGTCATTGAAACTCTGGTTATTCTCCTGCCCTTTTGAAACTCATAAGACCATTCCATTTCCTAAATTCCTTCATTTAAACTTAGGAAATAATTAATACCACAGGGACAGAAGAAACTGTAGCACTATAAATTCATAGGCCACATGACAGCTTAGGAGGGAGATAAGGCAGTTGCAATAGAACCTGTTGCTTACTCTGATGCCTTGGCTCTCCCCACTGGAAGTCCATAGCATTTCCTTCTTTTCACTAAAAATAAAAGAGGGAAGAGAGGGGAATAGGGAGAGAGGGAGAGGGGAAGAGGGAGAGAGAGAGACAGAGAAACAGAGACAGAGAGAGACAGAGAGAGATAGAGACTGAGAGAGTGACAAGGACAGACATAAATTCAGAGACAGACTTAGAGATAGAAAGAAACAGGGAGAGATATAGAAACAGAGAGACAGAGGCATAGAGAAGCAGAGATGGAGAGAAAGAGAGACAGAGACAGATGGAGACAGACAGAAACAGAGAAAGAAAGACAGACAGAGAGACAGGCAATGAAAAAGACAGAGAGACAGAGAGAGAGAGAGAGTGCAGAGACAGGGAGACAAAGAGATAGAAAAAGAGAAAGAGACAGCGAGGGATTGAGACAGAGGCAGTAAGACAGTGAAATAGGGAGATAAAGACAGAGAAACACACGTAGAGATAGACAGAGACAGAGAGACACAGAGAAAGAGAAATAAGAGTTTGCAGAGCCTTTTGTATGCATCCTCAGTTCAGGCTCAGTAGCCAATTAAAAGACTTTGCTTCACCATGCAGTGGCATACAGTAAAAAGTCACAGAGTTCATGCTCTAAATTGAGGACAGCTCCCTCTATTACTTGCCATTCTGCATTTCTAGAAGCAGTCTCATCAAATCCCTGACATAGATTGGTAACAGGCAAATCATACAGCATGTGTTATGAAAACTGGTCCTTATTGGCCACTCCCTTGCTATACTTGTTACCCAATAAATTCTCCATAGAGGATGTACTTAACATATTGAAGGCCTTCTTCCTTCCTTCCCCCCTTCCTTCCCTCCCTCCCTCCTTCCTTCCTTCCTTCCTTCCTTCCTTCCTTCCTTCCTTCCTTTTTTCCTTCCTTCCTTCTTTCCTTCCTTTCTTCCTTCCTTCCTTTTTTCCTTCTTTCCTTCCTTCCTTCCTTCCTTCCTTCCTTCCTTCCTTCCTTCCTTCCTTCCTTCCTTCTTTCCTTATGATTATGATGATTATTGGAGGAGTGCCAGCATCCCACTTTTACTGCACATCTGCTATCTCTTATTTTCATTCTTTGATTAGCCCACTTTTCCTGTCATACATATTCTTGGATGTTCTCTAGTCTGGATCGTAAAATGCTCCTACTCAGCTGATACCATTCAATGAAACAACACTGGACTAGATCTAATTTCAGTTTCTTCATCCCTTCTCGTACAGACACTGACACATGAATCTGTACCAATCCAGACGTCCATGAATGGCCACATATTCTACATTGACAACATAAAGGAAAGCCCTCAGGTCCTGCTCCTGCACCAGATATCTCCATTCTAGTTTTACCTATTCACTTCTCTGTTTGTACTCCACAACCTCTCACCACAATGCTAGTCATTTCTCATCAAATGTCCTTCTTGATTACCATGTTCTCTCATACCCACAATTAGCCACTTTCTACCTAGCACCAAGTTCCTATATACCAGACCCCTTTCTACTTTCTGTCATCTGGTTTGGTTCTTGAGCTTGGTGCTATAACTAATAAGCTGTCGGAAACTTTATATAGTGGTGAGCAAATTAACTAGGACAAAATAAAATAATTAAATTTTTTTACTTACACAATAAACCTTACCCCCTTTACATTTGTAGAAAACTTTTAATAAGCAATATGTTCTTCTTGTGTCACTGGTTTAATAGGATTAGGCCTTAAATTTGTGACATCTTGACACATAATCTTTAATTCTCTGTTATGGAACCACACTTTAATCACATTAGATATTATGTGTGCCTTTGAAGAAAAGCCCACTTTTCCAACTCTATTCTTGATCAAAAACCATAGGTTTTCAAGAGAGTTTAAATCAGATGAATTTCCAAGCCATTGAAACATGTTTATCATCATTTATCATAATTTCTTGGATTTTCTTAATGTTTTCTGATGTGTGTCATGATTCAAGGTTGAATCATGTTGCAGTGTCTCATCATGCTTCAGGAATTTTTGTAATTCCAAAACAATTATGCTGCTCAGTTTATCAACACTTTGATCAGAGTTCATCATTCCCTAACTTGGGACAAGATTTTCGGACTGATTGGAAGTAAAGGAATCCATCAAACTTTTTTTTTGAATGTGGTTTAGAGTCTGGTGAAGATGTCTAGATCTTACAAGCTCCCTGGGATTTCTCATCACAACGGTTTTTGCTAAAACCTTGAGTAAAAAAGTGAGTTTTATCTGTTGAAATTACCTTTTCATAATCTTCAGTATTTCAGTCTTTGTGTTGCCTTGCCCATGACAATCATTTCTTCTTCATAACAATGGCTAGCAGTTCTTTATTAATTTTATTGGTCTTTTTGTTGTTCTTCCAACTTCAAGAAGTTTATGCGAAACTGAAGAAGAATTGATAATAATCCCTCTCCCCCAGCTGCTAGTTTCCTTGTAGCTTTATTTTCTGATGATTAATTGAGTTGTTTTGTAGGAACAGTTTGTCAGTTCTTGGAATTGTTTTTAATTTTTGATCATACTTTCCTTGGTGTTTAATATGATGGATCCTGTTGAACTGTAGGTTTCAATTATTCTTGAAATGCTTGACTTCCTCACACCAATAGGTTTGGAAATGTCTCTACAATCACTTAGTGTGCTTTTTAAGAACTATGATTTTTGCATGCTACCTTGGAATAATATTCATTCTTAAAAACTAGATTTAAAAACACAACAAAAGAGAGCAGTGAACCAAGTATATGGCACAAAATCCAGCCCTGAACTTATCGAGAACTTACAGAAAAAGGTGAGAAAACCAACCTAATATGGTTTTATCTAATCAATTTTAGATGTTCTGAGTTATGTTACTATCAGTAGAAGAAAGCATACATTACTATTGCTGTTACAAAATTATATATATGCATACATACATACATATACATATGTATATGTATATATATAAAAATAAGAATTATTGCTTGTACATAATTTGCACATCACACTGAGAAGGAGAAAGCATGGGGAAAATTGGAGTCTTTCTGATCAATCTGTGATTCCCATGATTTGGGTGGAACACCGATGCTTGAGGAGCTGCCGTTGTCTTCTGGGCCTTCCTTGATTAGTTACTTATTCATCAATGTTCATGAATTATCACCTTTCCTTTTTGCTTTATTCTATTATGGCAAGTAGACAAAAAGAAGTGTAGCAATTTCAACATAGTCCTCTTGTTTCCAGAATCAGGCTGCTACATCCCCCTTAGGGCTGCTACATCCAAACCTTTTGGGTTTGGCTATGTTTCTTCTTCTGCCTTAGGCTTGAGCCCCCATTGGATGTGTTCCATTTATCATTTAGGGACCTATGACTAGTTCTCCAGTTCCATTTAATTACTTAACATTATGTTATTTTTACAAAAATATTTTTACTTCAAAGGTATAGCAGGGTGTATTAGGGAGCATTCTAGCATATCCAGGATGGCCTGCTAGCACATGTTCTTTGATCTGCTTTTCTAAAGGAAAGACAGCTTCAAAGAGGTCAAAAATCTTTAATTAAACATATATAAATCATTCACTAGTTCAGGAGAAGGGTCAGCACCCTGAACATGGAGAAAATACAAGCAAAGAAACATAGAGAAATTAGCACAGAGATCCAAAAGACAGGGCTCCAACTGTCTAAACAAAGTAATAGACACATAATCACCAGACAAGGGAATGCCAGCATCTGGGTTCTCAAAGCTGGGGGGCTCCTTAACCATGGCTACCCAGAGTCTTGTCTGGCCAAATCACGAGGAGACATTCTTCTCATGAGCGATTCCCAAAATGAAATAACTATCTCCCAATATATATAGTTTCAACTGTGAGCCAGAAGGTGTCACAACCTATGTGACTCAGCACAGCTGTGAATTACCAGGGTTCAAATAAGATTGATCTGTCAGATGTTTACAATTTAGCATGAGCCTGGGAAACTGAACTCCAGCAAGAAAAACAACAAAAATCTCACCTTACTCGCATTTACATAAGGAAAACAAAAGATTTCCTTCCAATCCCTAAGAGGTATATTCTTCCCTACTCTGTCTCACTCCCTAGGCTCAATTTATTTCCATTCCTACATAACATTAATCCCATCAAATAGATGTTCAGACTACCAGAAGAGTCCTCATTGCAGCTTCCATTAAGTGGGGTTCCAAAGTTCATTCTTGAAGGTGTCATGTGCCAAAGGGCATCCATGGTGGACTAGGTCAATAACCTATATTCTTGAATGTTGGGATACTGAGGAGGATCTTTTGAAACTCACAAGTTGTTATAGGCATTACTTCCTCCACCCATAATAAAAAAGAACAAAAATGGCTCATGCTGACAGGCCTTTTTTAGTGTCTCTGTAGCCAATTAATAAGCTTCCTCATCAATAATTGGTCAGCCAATGAAAACTAGTCACAGAGTATTCACAAATGCTCCACAGTCTCTCCTAGGTACTCCCCTTCCAAATCATTCTGACTCTTTTAAAAACAGGCATTTTAGCTGCTGAGACTTCAAATTAGCCAAGCAAGCTGACAGGGTACATGTATCCACTAACCCATAGTTACTCAGGTCTCTCTTTTCTATAGGTCATCTCGGTGTCCAAAGGATTACCAAAGAAATGTTTTAGAGTCTCTTCCAGAAGCAGCTAGTAATGAATCAAATGTTATGATATAGTTTGAATGACAAGATTCTTTACTCCCCAAACAGCATTCAGACTCCTCCCTTACAATTTTTGAATGTCATTCTTACTCCATTAAGACAGTACCATGAGGGGAGTTACGTGAATATGGGGGGGGGGGCTCCTCTAGAACTGTAGTTACTCCTGACCTCATCTTCCAGTGGTCAGTGATGATAAACAAGAATAAGAAATTTCCAAGGGGGAGGGTATTAATTGGGTAAGATTTCAAAATTAATTTTTCAAGTTAATTAAAATGTCCAAAAGCACAATAAAACTGTGGAAAATCTGACAAGGGAATGGCAGCAAGGCTGATTAATGCAAGTCAACTGTCTTTGGAGAGTAATAGTAATAATGATGAGATTATGGATATGGAAGAATCTGCTAAAGAGAAATGTGATGCATGTGGAATACAAACTGTGTCCCAGTTACTATTTTATGGTGCACAATGGATCTTATTAAGGAGGAATAGCTACAGGAATTACCATCGAATTGCTCAATAAAAGTATTGTGTAATTAACAGCGCTACTGCGGCAGCTGGAGCAATGCCGCCTATTGATATTCCACAACCGCCATTTACTTCTAGTTTACTAAGGGGTAGGTCTGAGTAGGCTGCAGTTTAATGAAGAGCTGTGCAGGAGAAAGGGCAGAAAAATACCGTCAAAGAGATGTGGGAGCAGAAAAGGAGGTGGGTTGGTCATGTAATGAGACTATGGAATAACCAACAGATAACCAGCATACTTTGGCATTCCTCTGTACTATGGGTGGACCTCAAGTCAAAAGTTGATAGTAACAACAGTCCTAGTTTTAAATGGGGATCTAATGTATGTATACGTGCATTAAAGGCATAGGTTCTCTACCATGCTATTTGAAAGCTTGTTTCCTAGGTCCTGACTCCATTCTAACATGAGAAAAGATGTTTAAAAAAAAAAAATTATTTCCTCTGATCTAACCTCTGATGGGAGTCTCAATCAGAGAATGTTTATGACATAAGAGAAATTAGAATACACTATGGTGCTTCTTAGGCATGCATAGAATATACTTCAGAGTACCTGAAAGGGAAAGACTGTATCATCTTTGTATAATTTGTACCAAGAATAGAGACTAAAAGTTGGATCAAGCTTTTTCTTTGAAGTTTATATACTGATGCATGCATACTGGGAGGAGCACATCCATGATGCACTCTAACCTAGAATTTTACTTTACAAGGCACCTACAAGGTCATTTCCTGTTCTCTCTCTCCCAGAACTGGTCAAGGTGATTCCTTGTCTTTTTCTCTCTCTCTCTGGTTGGACGTATTTCCACAACCCAGAAACCTTTCTCCTGGCAGAAATAATGGGCACAGAAGCTGCTTGAATGTGGAAGCCAGTTGATTTTCCAGAATTGCGAATTTATGGAATTAGAGATGAAGAATTGCCAAGCAGCTTCTGTCCAGGAGAGAGAGCAGTCTGCAGTCTGCAGAGTGCCAGACTGGGCTCATCACTGGTTTTGGCCCTTCGTCCCCTTTGCCTGCTATGTTTGATCCATCTCTGACTTTTGCTATTTCTTCCTTGGGTGCATTTAATGACCTCAAACTTCTCCCTAAAACCAGTGACCATTTTTTAAACATCAGTGTTCTTCTGATAATCCTGTAGTGCTGTGAGACACGTAATACCAACATCTCTGAGGAACCATAGGTGCATGTTACTCAAAAGACAATGAAAAAATGCACAAGGAAAATGAATAAGCTATAACATTTCCATGAGGAATTATGCAGGAAAAGCAACATAAAGGATGCCAAAGGAGAGATGGATGACCATAAAGGAAGTAGAGCCAGTCCATAGGATAGTCAGTGGACAACCTGGATGCCCCATTGAAATAGATAGGATGTCTAGAGATCAAGAGGAAAGCTCACAACGTAATGAGTGGAGGATTTATAGGAGGACTTCGACAGCCACAGAGGGTGAGAAGGCATGGATCAATTATGATCTATAGCATAGATTCTATGTATCCATATTGTTGAGGTCACAGATCCATAGAAAAATTGGCATGTATTTCTTAGGGCTGCCTCTGTCTCTCTACTTCCGTAGTTACGACGCTGGTTTTGATCCAGATCATATAGGTGCCTGGTGCAGTTCCGGGAACATAGTAGGCACTTCATATGTGTTGCTGATTTATTGATCATGATGGTGGTCTGACAATGATCTCTGAACAGACTCTAACAGCTTCTGTTTTCCCTGCTCCAAACTGTCTTACATATGGTGGTACAAATTATTTTCAAGCTGGTCACTTCTCAGAGGGCTTCAGAAAAAAACCTAAAATCCTAATCATGGACTCCCCTCAAAAAAAAATTTTGATTTGCCTTTATTTCCTGATATGTTTCAACTCATACCCTCTATTCTAGTTGAGTAAACACATTTACTATTTCCTGAGCATAATTTGTTTGCTATTGCCTCTGAGATATATCCCATGCTGGTCTTTCTGTCTAGAATGCTCTTCCTTTTCTTCTCTATCATTTCATGTTCCTTTCTTCCTTTAAAGTACCGTAATTTGGGATTTACCTCCTCCAGGAGCTCTTCCTTGTTTAACTCCATCTGTTCTCAGTCACTTTCATCATGTGAATGACCATGCAACATTGCTAATAATGTGCCTATTTGACCCCTCCTTACATTCCTCCTCTTTGGAGTGGTATCAGGAAGGTCTTAATATTAGTGGCAGTGCTTCCATTCAGATGCCTGCCCTTGGGCCACTGATAGCCTAATTAGTGAATGTTTAACCTAGTTAAGGGACCCTAGTCTTGCTTCCTTCCTTTGTCAACTTCTGGACAGATGCCTTGTTTCCATGTGGGTACCCTCTACCCTCACCCCATTTCCAGTTCTGGAATCATAATATAATCAAATCAGTACTATCACTGATTCTGAAAAGATATGACAATATATTCCCCTATAATTCCACTTACCACTCTTGTAACTTTGCACAACAAAATACCTCCCCCTGGCCACCACTCTTTATGTGTCTCTGTCTGTTCCCTGTACCTGAGATGCTCTCTGTCCTCTACTCTGACTACTGACCTCTCTAGTTTCCTTTAGATCTCAACTAAAACCCCACCTTCTACAAGGAAGCCTTCCCCAACTCCTCTTAATTCTAGTGCCCTCCCTCTGTTAGTTATTTCCTGTTCATCCTGTGTATAGCTTTGTCTATATCTGTTCACGTGTTGTCTCCCCCGCTAGATTGTAAACTCCTTGAAGGCAAGGACTATCTTTTGCCTCTTTTTGTATTCTCAGTGCTTGGCACAGTGCAGGGCACATGGTAGACATTTAATAAATGTCTATTGATTGTTGTCTTTTACTAGTAGAATGTAAGTTTCTTGAAGTCAAGGACTCTCTTGCTTTTTGTGTTTATGTCTCCAGCATTTAGCAGTGACTGGCACATACTGAGAGCTTAATAAATGCTTTTTTCATTCATTCGTTCAATTTCATGCAGAACTAAAAGATTGGGAAAGGGGAAGGACACTTCTAGGTGGGTGATTGGATCAGAGAGATGGGACAGGTCATTTCTTACCTTCTTGACTAAAGTATACCCCAATATCTGGTCCGAATCTGGCAATGAGTTTGAAGTGTAGAGGATATAACATAATTTCAACCTCAAGCTTCCAGATATCATTTAGCAGAGGCAGATAACATCCCACAGATGATATAGTTAGAATGGGAACATGGCTTTGTCATGGGCGCTCAACATGTGGGTTACAACCCAGGTCATATCCTGGATGCAGACATGCATGTATACATTGGAGAAATATTGTCTGCTTCCTGTCTTTCTCTCAGGCTGTGACCTAGGTGGTCTAATTTCTTTGCTCCCAATCTCCCTTTTATTTCTTAATAAATAGTAGCCTTAAGCTGTGTATGCTCTATCATTCTCTCTCCTTTGGGATGTTCTATGGGAGAGCAGCTACAGATTCAGGCTACTCTGACCTGGTCCCTTTCACCCTGTATCTCTATTTCTCCCTGAGCTGGAGCTTGAATGCTCCTTCTCTGCCTCTTTCTCTCTCTGGAATGGGTCTGAATTTCTAGACCTGATATCGGATGCTGACTATAATTAACTGGTCCCATCTCGTTTGTGTGCATATGTTATGTGGCTGGATTTGTAAGGATTGTAAGCTCATAGAACTTGGAACTAGGGACTTCAGAGTTTAGCTAGTCCAATGTCTCATTTGAAAGATAAGGAAACTGAGGTCCAGGAAATTGAAATAATTAGCCCAAGTTCACATTGATAAGTATCAAAGTCAGTGTTAGAGACCATTTTCTTGGAGCTTTCCAGGGTAAGGAAGTATTTGGAAAAGGGGGGTTCATGGTACTAGCTTGGAGACTTAACTCTGACAAATGGCCCCTTGATGATCTGCATGATTTGGCCCAATTTGGTTAAACCTCTGATATGAGCCAGGGTTTCTGACTCTAGATCAGTAGTTCTCAACCTTCCTAATGCCACAACCCTTTAATACTCATATGTGGGAGTATCTGCATGTGGGCAGACCCGCCTGGAGATCGATAGAGGAGTGGTATCTCGGTTCCTAAGACCATTGGAAATATGTGCTGTCTGATGGTCTTGGGTGACCCCTGTGAAAGGGTTGTTCGACCCCCAAAGGGGTTGCAACCCACAGGTTGAGAACCGCTGCTCTACAGCCAGTTCACCTTCCATTATAGAAAGCATATTCTTTGTTATATTCCATTGTATTTTAAAATCCTGGGATTTCCTCCTGTATATGTATACACAGATATATGTATATACACATATATGTACACACATATGTATATGTGTATGTGTGTGTGTGTGTGTGTGTGTAATTTTTTTGAGGCAATCAGGGTTAAGGTACTTGCCCAGGGTTACACAGCTAGTAAGTGTCTAAGACCACATTTGAACTCATGTCTTCCTGACTCCAGGGCTGGTGCTCTATCTACTGCTCCACCTCGCTGCCCCCTTCTCCTTGTCTTTCAAAGAGATTCATGTAGGCATGTGATCTATTTGGAGTCTGTGGTGGAGCAAAGAGGCTTGGGGAAAAGAAGGATGTTTATTTGAAATGTCCTTTCTCTGTTTAAGATCCCAGTGTGGAGACCATTGCCGGACTTCCTCCAAAGGAGAAGAGGAAATGAATGAGATAATAATTGTAAAGGGCTTAGCTCAGTGCCTGGCACCTAGTAAGGGCTGTATTACAGATAATAGCTATTATGTGATAATAATAGCTAACATTTATAGAACACTTATTAGGTGCTGGGTACTGTGCTAAGTCCTTTTACAATTACTATTTTATTTCATCCTCACAACAAATTTGGAAGGTAGCTGCTGTCATTTTCCCATTTTTACAGATGAGGGAATTGAGGCAAACAGAGTTTATGTGATTTGCCCTTGAATCTGAGGCTGGATTTGAACTCAGATCTTCCTGACTCTAAGCCTGGCACTCTGTCCACTGAGCTGCCTACCTCTCTATATAAATGTTACTTATTATGACGTTGTTGTTAATGCCCCATTCTGAATAGTCTTTAAAAGGGTACAGGGTGAATAACCTTATTTTAATTTTATTTTTGAAGGAAATTGGGTTAAGTGACTTGCTCAGGGTCATACGGCTAGTAAAAGTCTGAAGGTGGATTTTAACTCAGGTCCTCCTGACTCTAGGCCCAGCTCTCTATTCATTGTTCCACCCAGCTGCCCCAATTTTACTTCTTTTTAAAAAGTTGTTGGATGTTTTGCTCTGGACACAAAAATTACTCTGCCAGGGAAAGATGAGAAGGGAGGAGCAGAGTCCTATATGGTGAAATGTCAACCTCATCATGAACCTGAATGCTTCACAGGTAGATTATGGCCAATTTTCTGTGACTTGCTCAGTTCAAATTTGTACTGGCGCTCTTCCCATTCAGAAAGAAACTGAGAATTACTTTACTTTATCCTTTCGATAACTCTGCTCATTCAGCATGGAATTTCAGAGGAAAGACTGAAATAAGTATGTGTAATTCATGTAAGGGATTTCAAGGGAATCCAGTGACAGTCTTTATAAATATTGGAGAGGATTAAATACCAAGAAGGAAGAAGAATCCTCCATGGTGGCACAGTGAGGTGTGAATGGAATACATGGGTAGGTTTAAGAGAAAGAAAATTTAGGCTGTACGTGGCAGATAATTTTTCTGACAGAACTCCTGGAGAGTGAGATGGAAATCTTTTGATTGAAGGATCAGGCACTTTGGCAGCCCTGGCAGGGAACATACAATGGAGGGAATATTTGTGCACTTGTAGGGGGTAGAGAAGTCTTTCAGCTGAATTTTTTTTCTTTAGCTCAATATAATAATTATAAAGTGGCACTGATGAAGTTTAAGGTGAACTGTCTTGTCATCTAGAGGAATCAAGGACTACTCCAGAGGAGAGGGGAACAATTGCAAGTAAGAACAATTTAAAGCTATTTGAGGTCCCTTTCAAGAGCTAATTAACCCTTCTTTTTCTCAATTTATCTCTTTTCATAGAAAGGAACAATATCTATTATATTCCCACACATAAATATGTTTATCAAGAAGTCATAGGTGATCATTTCCCCATTTATTAAGAGGAACATGGCTATATTTGAGACAGTGTCAAGCTGGCCTCTGACCTCGAATGGACCAATTGGAAACACATAAATGAGGGGTAAGATAAAGGCCAAAATGACACCTTCCACTTCACACAGTACATTGCACAAAGCATTGACTAAATAAATAGAGTTTGGGTTAGCATTGTCTTATATATTGTATAATTAAATAACATATATAATTAATATAAATATATACATATAACATATAATTAAATCATCATATTAAAATTTAAAAAAATTAATTATTTAAAATCTTAATGTTAAGTTTGAAGAGCCTGAATGGGCAAGTATAAATCAGTATTGATGAAAATAGCAGGAAAAATTTGGTGAGAGTTATAAAGCACAGCCTAGTAAGTGAATAGACATGGGCCCTTGTAGGTATTAATGACAGTCCTCAGACTGTGCCATGGTCTGCATAGAACTTTAGGAGTCTCTCAAGGGAGATGGCTCTGGAGCCCTCCTGTTTTCTAGTTGCTTTGACTTCCAGGCTCTGCTTTGAAGAGTTAAAAATCATCATCATCATCATCATCATCATCAACACCACCCATTCAAAGTCTATACCAGGAGGAAGAATAATGCTAAAGTAAGAGAATGAAGCCAGAGTTATGCATAATAGAAACTTTGGGGGCTGTATGACTGTTGAAGTAGTTATGAAAGCCTAGAAAGAACACAGTTGTTGTTGTTGTTAAGTCATGTCGTGTTTGACTCATTGGTACCCTACATACCACATCCCACCAGGCCCTGTTATCCTCAACTATCTCTCCAAGTCTGTCCAAGTTCATGTTTGTTGTTACCGTGACACTGGTAAACTGGTCAACGGTAATACCATCAAATGTGTCGGCTCACCAGCCAGTGCAATGCAACCGCTTTTAAAAGTAAAAACAATAACAGGATTAAAGGCTGGGTAGATCTGAAAGTGTTGTGATGATCAGTGCGGCACCAAAGAGAGTGGAGAGAGCGAGGCTGCTTTGTATTTATGAACCACAAAAAGACAAGAAAATCCAGGATGGATTGGAAACACCAAGACTTCATTTCTTGAAAATGCTCTAGTACTAGAAGGGCTGATCCCTAATGTAGAGCAACCTTTGACTGAAATGGACTGAAGACAAGAATACTTTCAATGTGCCCTAGTGCTGTATCATAGCAAACTTGGAAACAACTCTTACCACTTCTGGCTAAGGACTTCTTAGGGATTTTTGCCAGCAGTGCCTTGAGTTACAAGTCATACAACAGATTGACAATGAGCACAAGGTAATATCAAGACCTAACTTTGTTCCTACCCCTGGATTAGATAAAATTAAAGATGGCATTGAGGAAAACCTAAAGAGGGAGGATAATCATTCAAGATTAGATCATCACCAGGAGAAATTACAGAAAGCTTGTCCAGAAAGAATCCAGACTTAGTGACGAATACAAGGAATTGTTGAAAACTGCAACACAGAACCTCAGGTCACAAAAATTTAGCACTTATTGAATACCTAGCAAGACATGACCTAGTGGCTAGAATTATGCACCAGAACTTTATTATTTCTTGTGGACAGATAAACAAAAGATCAATTCTTCTACTACAAATATGAGCCCTAAAAGATTTTTGGGAAATGGACCAATAAAGAATAATGGAACTAGAACATGATCACAGATAGAGCTCTTGTTTCAAATTGTCCTGACATGACACTGAGCTATAAAAACTTAAGAACAATACTTTCAATACATGTCACCTTACCCATACTCACATTCTTAAAGTAATGAGGAATGAAAAGTCTTCAAAAGGTAGTGACCAAGCAAAGGAGATTAAAACCATGTAAGTACATGAGAATATCTATATCTATTACTAAATCTATGTCTATATTTATGGGCAGCTAGGTGGCACAGTGGGTAAAGCGCTGGGCTTGGAATCAGAAAGATTTATCTTCCTAAGTTCAAATCTGGCCTTAGACACTTAGTAGCTGTGTGACCCAGGCAAGTCACTTGACCCTGTTTACCTCAGTTTCCTCATCTGTAAAATGATCTGGAGAAGGAAATGGCAAATCACTCTTCACCAAGAAAACCCCAAATGGGATCACAAAGAGTTGAACAAAGCTGAAACAACTCAACAACAAAAACAACACACTATACTTAAATCTATATCTATATACAAGCACATATATGTATATGTGTGTATATATATATACATATGTGTGTATATATGTGCATATATATATGTATATATCTATCTCCTGTCATCCTTAGTATAGTTATTCTGTACTAAGGATCTTTTCATTGAGTCTGTAGAAGATAAACATAGATAATATTTTATTCAGTTAGTGTCACCTTATCCATTTGTGCAATAGTCTAGAACAGTGGTTCTCAACCTGTGGGTCATGACCCCTTTGGGAGCTGAACTTTCACAGGGGTCACAGGAATCACCTAAGACCATCGGAAAACACATATTTCTGATGATCTTAGAAACTGAGGCACTGCTTCTCTATCTGTCTCCAGGCAGGTCTGCCCACATGCAGATATGCCCACATACAAGTATTAAAGGGTCGGAGCATTAGGAAGGCTGAGAACCACTGGTCTAGAATCTTAAATATGAACAAATAATAGTCTGATAGTGACTTGTTCCAAGACCATTTCTGAACTCCATTGAACAAGAAGAGAAGACTGAAATAATACCATACTGATGCTAATAATAAACTCATATTTACATAGTACTTTAAAGTTTACAAAATGCTTTACCCAAATCACCTCATTTCAGATTCACGACAACCCTGTCAGGTAGATATTACAGACCAAGATCTGTTTTCCCTTCTAACCTATGGACTTCCTTGGTTTTGATGCTTCTATCTTGGCCACTATTTAGTCCTTGCTTTCAGGTTCATTCTCTTTCTTTCTCTCTTTTTCTTCTTTCTTTTGGCTTGGGGAAGCTATAACCACATGGCTATGACAGGTGGCACAGACTTGAGAAGGAGAGAACAGCCTGAAGGACCACTTTCTATTACATAAATATCCTGATGAAGGTTAATTTTGGAAAGCTAAAGTGGGGCCGACCTTGGAAACAGAGTTTGGCTTCTCAATTCTGGGACATCTGGCGACCTCAGATTGAGCTCAGCAAAAGCTCCCTCTGGCCCTTTTTGGGATTGGGCATGGGGATGGGGCATGGGATACAACAGGCAGTTAAAAAAGACACCCACTTGAAAAGGTCCCATATGTGCAAAAATATTTATTGCAGCTCTCTTTGTGGTTGCCAAAAACTGGAAATATAGGGGATGCCCATCAATTGGGGAATGGCTGAACAAGCTATGGTATATGAATGTAATGGAATACTATTGTGCTATAAG
>CM053587.1:174795836-174811814 GCA_028646515.1 Pseudochirops corinnae | reverse complement strand
ATCCGGATCCAGGCCGCGCAACGCGAGACCACTGGCCTGAGAACAATCACTAAGTCCCCCTGCTGTCTGCAGGCCGCAGGCGGGAAGCTACAACGCGGAGGCGTGTGCAAAACCTGTGCCTTTCGCTTTTCTGCTCTGGAGGACTTTTGGCTAGACTGCTTATCTCCCCCTTTCTCAATCCCCACTCGCAGCTGCTGCTAATCCACTCACCAAAGAGGCTCCTCCACTCCTCCCATCCAGCCGCCCCCGGGGCACAGCCACAGCTTCAGGCCAGGCTGGTTTCGGTTCGCAGTGCTGATATGGTTCCTTGTAGCTGAGCTGACTTTAGTGGGAAGTATCTTTGTGTGCGTTTTGGAGTTCTAGGACTGGTTTAGAGTCCTGTTTTATGGGTATTTTGGGGTGGCTATGTGAGAGCTGTGATATGTTGCTGCTGCTACGCCGCCATCTTGGGTCCACCCCCCAATAAATGCTTGTTGTCTGACTGACTAATTAGGAGGCGTTTTGTAGCTTCTCTGGGTTCCCACAGGTTTCTTAGGAGAAAGGAAGAAAAGAAAGGACTTGGAGGCATGTAGCTTCCTCAATTCCTTACCACAAATGTAGTTCCCTTATCACTCAAGTTTTTTTTTCTTACCTACTTAAGATGAAGTTGGCTTATTCCTTCTCCTGTCACTAATTGTTCCCTGGAATACAGTGCTGTATCTTCAGTTTGCTCCTGTCTCCAGAGGGGATTTATCTGGCACTGTGTCACTGCCTTAGTACTGTCTAGCGATTCCCTGCCATCTCTATCTACTTCTCTTGTATCCTTGTGTTCAAGACCTTAGTTTAATCTAATAGTAAGGGGAATGAGTGGACTGAATAGTCTGTACCCCATAATATAGTATTTAATTATATATTAACAATCCTGTCATAGTTCTTCAAATAGATGATAAGCTCCTTGAGGCCAGGGTTGGGTCTTACACTTCCTTTGTATCCCCCTACAGTGTCTAGTTTAGTGCTGGATATCCAGAAGGCACATGGGGAGTGACAGTGTGGTGTAATGGAAAGAACTTTGGAGTCAGAGGGCCTACATTAGAATCCTGGCTATTTATGAGACTTTATCTCCTCTTTGGATTGAATTTTGTCTTCTGTAAAATGAAAGAGGGTTGGATTAAATGACGTGTAAGGTCCCACTTGGCTTTATGTCCTGTGACTCAATTAGTAGTTACTGATTGACCAATTTAAGGTGGAGTAAAGACCTTGATCCTCTATGAGACCTTCTAATTAATGAATGTGAAGCCACAATTTGTAGCCACCAACTCTTGGTAATGGGGAAGGGGATTGAAGGAGTGGAATCAGAGGTACAAAGTTCTTGAAGACTGTATGACACCATGGAGTTAGAAGGCCTGCTTTCAAACACTGCTTCTTGTTTTCTTCTAAATATTGAAAAGGAATTTTGCATTGAATAGGGGACATCTCTTGCTTAGGAAGAAAATACCCAAGGGAATATATGATAGAAATTTCCTGGATGGGAGATATCATTTTTGAGAGATGCCTTTAAAGTGACTGATATACAAAGATTTGCATGAACTGATTCAGAGGGAAGAAAGAACCAGAACAATGCAACCCTCATGGAAAAGAAAAGAATGCTGAAAGCTAGCAGAATTCAGATCATATGTAACGGTCTAATCTTGATTCCAGAATATGGATGATGAAACATATTGCCTTTCTCTTGGGAGGGAGGCAGTGAAAGAACTAGTTCAGATTGTTGCATAGACCAACAATCATCACTTCAGTTTCCTCATTTTACTTGACTATTTTTCTTTGTCATAAGAGAGGTTAGTTATTGGGGGATGGCTGTTGGGAATAAAAGCACCTATGTGGTATAAAAAGTTAGAAAAATTTAGAATATAGTTTTCTAATGCCCTTTGTTCATCACCTACTTTTTTTTTTTTTTTTTTTTTTTAGCATTTCCCTTTCTTCCTCCAACAAAGAACAGAAAAGAGGAGGGAAACAACTGAACAAAAACTAGCCAATGTTAGAAAAAGTCTGACATAAAATGCAGTGAAATAAGGTTAAAACAATATATTTATTAAAAATAAATTGACCCTAACGTGATGATTCATTATGCTCTCCTGGGAAAACGAGGCCACACACCATCAGGGAGCAATCTGTGTGAACAGGGAAAGAGCAAGATAAAGACTCCAATTTGCCATATTAAGAGACAAAGCCTTGATGCTGTGATTTGCTCTGGATTAGTGAGTCTCATTGATTGAGTTTAGAAGAAGGTGATTGGATTGGAAGCTTCCTTTAAGATTTACTAATCAGATTATCGAAGAACTGGCACATTTTCTCTCTAGTGAGTCCCAGGATCGGGTATGCCATTCTCTAATTGAGATCCCCTAGAAAGCAAATATTTTCAGTTGTTTAATTAAAGGCCTTTCCAGACAGAGCTGTCAGGTTGGTTCTAAATAGGCGTGCTGGAAGCAGACCAATGCCTCTGATCTTTTCAAGGAGTCTCCCTTCAGTTTAACAAGGAAGATCAGCAGAACGGCATTTCGCTGTGTAATAATTCCACTGGCACTGACAAAGCTGAATGCGTTTTCCAGCTGCCATGCATCTCTGCCCAAATGGATCACAGTCAGGTAGTGATTGTCTGAAGGGTTCTTTCTACTCTTAAGGAAGCCTTAATAATGAGAGGTTGAGAGTGACAGTGCTTCCAATTGAACATATCTCCCCTTAACCAGAATGACTAATGCTGGTACTAAGCCATGGAAATGGATGTTGATGGCTGACCAGATCAATTCTGTCAGGAAATTCATAGCATCACTCTGGGCCCACAGATCCACAAGCCTTAAAGGCTTAAGCAAGACACACAGTAGCATGTGTACTGAAGAAGATTGATTGGAAGTGGCGAGAACACCCAGAATGCTGATGTTTCAACCCATCACGAACTTTATCAAGATAGATCGGCTGAAATGTGAGTTTTCCATGTGCTCCAGCTGCTCCTTGGGAGTCTTTTTGGATTGAAGGGAGGTGACTGAACTAGAATCCTTTTTGCCAGGCACACCCAGCTGTGTATGCTTTTGGCTCCTTTGCTGGGTCATTGTGGAGTGCTACAGGGGGTCAGAGGATTTTGAATTCTGACAAGACCTTAAAGAACATCTATTTTAAGTCCTCATTTTCCTGATGAAGAAAGTGAGGCACAGATTTTAAAAGAAAATGAAAATCAAAATTTGAATGAGAGGCCATCATACTTCTAAGTCCTACTATTTAGATATGTATAGTTCCAAAATACAGTGACTAGCATTCCTGACCCAGGAGACTTTTGAATTTTGCACATTTTTTTTACAGTGTTTCCAGCTACTAGTTAGGATCATAATGATAGTTATTACATATAGAATTCTTATCTTATTGTCTCAAAATATTTTACATATTTCCTCATTTGATCTTTACAATCACTCTTCAAGTTAGAAATGAGGAAATTGAGGACAATGGCTTGTCCAAGTACACTTAGCTAGTGTGTGAAGCAAACCAGGACTCAAACCCAGTTCTTCTAGTAGCAAGTATGTATGGCTTCCATGACTTGGCCCCCTCAAAAAAAAAAATACAAATAAACTAAAAACAAACAACCCCCCCTCCTCTACAAAGTGATATGAATCATTTATTCTGATCAATAATGTCAGTATACAAAAATTACGTAATATAAAACTTTCTAAATAATTCCTTTAATCAACAACTATAGTTTTGGAATTAGAATTACAGCATCTAGTCAGACCTATCTCTGGACAAAAATGCCCTCTATAACATACTCTGAAGGCAACTAGGTGGAGCAGTGGATCGAGCTTGAAAGTTACTTAACCCTGTTTGCTGCTTCAGTTCTCATCTGTAAAATGAGCTGGAGGAGGAAACGTTAAACTACTTCAGTATCTTTGCCAAGAAAACCCCAAATGGGGTCACAAAGAGCTGGACATGACTGAAACAACCGAACAACAGCAAGAAGTTGACATTAACTTTTTTGGGTGCTATATTTAACTGTTGGCTCATTTTGCTTATAGCCACTAGATCCCCAAGATTTTACTCAGATGAACTACTATGCAGACATACTTTCCATATTTTGTGTTCATGACATTGATTTGTTAAATATAACTGTAACACTTTTAAATGAATCCCTTTATTAAATTTCTTCTTTTCTGATGCACTTCTACATTTTAGGCCAGAGTTGTCAAAGTCCACTGCAACATACTCCCAAATATGGTTTAATCAGATTAAAATATAATTGAGAAATTTTATCAAACTAGTAAAAATACAACAAAACATAAATAATGTTAAAATGTGGTTTTTTAAGTCACTATGTGACATAGGCATCCTTATATATTGTCTATATCGAGTAGGGGTCTAGTAGCCCCCAATTTTTACTTGAGTTTGGCATCATCATTTTAGATTTTCAAGATCTCTGGGACCCATACATTCAATGTGTGAGCCAGCCCTCTCCTTCCAGTTTTGCGCCATTTCCTAAGTGTGTTATATATGTCTTTTGCAAGTCATTGATAAAATGTTAATCTAGGGCCAAGCACAGAGCACATTACAGATCTTCTTCTGTGTTGATGTGGAAAAATGATTTTTTGACTGTTCATTCAACCAGTTGCAAATCCACATAACTGTAGGATTTATTAAGCTGGAATCTCTACTTATCTTCCATGAGAATATTATGAGAAACTCTGTCAAACACCTTGCTGATATCTAGGTGAGTTGTATCTAGAGCTTGGTTGGATACTTAACCAAGTGATAAAACCTATGAATAGTGTCTAGCATGGATGAGTATCTCAGGACACCTCCAAGTTACTTGGCTTCCACACAGAGGCTAAAGTAGCTGGAATGTCAAAGACTCGACATCTTTAGTTATTTTGGTCTCTGGGAGCCATCCCAAGACCACAGCCATTTCAGGTAATGTGATACAGTAGAAAGACTGCTAGATTTAGAGTAAGGAGACCTGGGTTCAAATCTTGACTCCTGGACTCAGAAAACCTAATCTTCATTTCAAATCCAGCCTCAGACACTATCTAAGGGACCATGGACAAGTCATTTAAACTCCTAGAGAACCCTTACTTCATTTGTAAAACCGAAATAATAGTACTTTTATAATCTACTTCGTAGGATGATTCTGAGGAAGATTATTTGTAGACTTCAATGTGCCCTGTAAATATCAGTTACTATCATCTGGATAATGGCTGATGCTCGTTCTTACTCCAGGACAGCAGCTAGCAAAGATCTTTTCATTTAAGTATTAGTTATATCAGGTAGGAAGGGAACACACCTAGATATATAGAGAGACAAAACAATTGTGAGACTATGTCACTTTCCTACAATTCCTGTGGCTCCTTGTTGCCTCCTGGATCAAATATAAACAATTCTTTTGTTTAAAAAAATTAATAGTATTTCATTTTTTCCAATTACATGTAAAGACAATTTTCAACATTCATTTTTTGAAAGATTTTGGGTTCCAATTTTTTCTTCTCCCTCCATCCTTGCTCCCCCATGCACAATCATGTAAAAAATATTTCCACGTTAGTCATGCTGTGAAAGAAGACAGGGGAAAAAAAGGGGAAAAAAGGAAAAAAAATACATACCCTCCCCAAAAAGTGAAAATAAAATGCTTTGATTACATTCAGACTCCACAGTTCTTTCTCTAGATGTGGATAGCATTATCCATCATGAATCTCTTGGAATTGTCTTGTATCATTATATTACTGAGAAGAGCTAAGTCTATCATAGTTGATTATTGTACAACGTTGCTGTTACTGTATACAAGGTTCTCCTGGTTCTGTTCACTTCACTCAGCATCAGTTCATGTAAGTCTTTCCAGGTTTTTCCAAAATCTGTCTGCCCATCATTTCTTACAGCACAATAATATTCCATTACATTCATATACCACAGCTTGTTCATTGATTCCCCAATGATTGGCATCCCCTCAATTTTCAACTCTTTGCCACCACAAAAAAAGCTGCTATATTAAAGTCTTCTTTTTGAAATTTAAAATCCTTCACAACCTGACTCTTTTTTTTTTTCTCATTAATCCCCTGCATACACTCTGTGATCCAACTACACTGCCCTATTTTCAGTTATTCAAACACGACTCCCTCTCCATCTCTATGCCTTTATACTGGCTACCCTTCTCCCACACTCCCGTGCTTGGAGTGTTCTCTCTTCATGTCTGACCCCTTTGAGATGACCTCTCACATTTATTTATATTGTCTGGGTCTAGTTATTTGCATGTTGGATCTCACATTCAAATGTTTTCTTCTTGAGGGCAGAGACAACCTATCTGCCTTTTTTTGTATCTTCAAAGTATGGCATACAGTACCTGATACAGAGTAAGTACTAAATAAATGACTGTTGATGACTTGATTTGAGAACCATAAAAATCAGTGTTTTGTTGGATGCAGCAGTTTCAAGGGGTGGAAGGTTTTACATTACATTCCCTCAGTTAAGTGGCTACTTTCAGGACTGGCTTATGAATAGGTAGAATTGGCAATCAACGGTACTAGCCACATTCTGTCCCCTCTACAGTATGGACCCCGAAATATCTTTACATGTAAGACTTACATAAATTAGAACTTTATTCCCTTAGCTTTAAATTTTAATGTTGACTAAAATGAACTGTTCCCAAAGTGTGACCCAGTGCTCAATCAGACTCACTGTGACAAACCCCTGTAGTCTAGGGGAGGCTGGCTTGAAAAAGGGTTTGGTTGAGGTACTGTGGGAATGCTTAAAGCATATATAGAACCCTACTGAGACCCTCTGATTTCCCATATTTCTTGGACCTTTCTAGCATTTGTATAGAGTGTAAAGGTTTGTGAATCACTTTCCATATACTACTTCCTCATAAGATCCCTGTGATAGGTGTTATCTTCATTCTATAGATGACAAAGCCAAGTAACAGAGAAGCTAAACAATATGGTATGTTGTTTATCATATTATAATATATTAAAATATTATGCTAATGATTAAAGTATTAATAATTAAAAGAATAATATTATTTATATAATATTATTATAATAATATTATAAACAATAAGGTCACTTAGCTAGTATGTGTCAGGTGTGGCACTTGAAAAATCTCCTTGGCTTCCAGTTTACTGCCTAATAACAATAGCTCACATTTATTTAGTGCTTTTTGGTTTACAATGTGCTTTCTTATAAATTCTCAGACATTGGTAGGCAAGGACCTGATTTCATCGGTGGAAGAGAAATGATCAGATTTAGGACTGGTGGAGAATTTTGAGGTCATCAAATCCAAAATTCTCTTCCCCTCAGTTTTCCAGATAAGAAAACTGTGGTCTAGAGAAAGTGAAATGACTTGCTCAAAATCACACAAGAAATAAGTGGCTGAGCTGGGATTTCAGTCCCTGACTCCAAATTCATCTTTCTTGATGCTTCCTATAACTTATATTCTTAGAGAGTTACTCAAGCCTCAGAGAGGTTAAATGATTTACCCAGGGTTGAAAAACTAGTGTCAGAGGCAGTATTCACACTTAGATCTTTCCAGTTCCAAGGCCATGACTCCATCCATTATACTACACTATAGTATTATGATATCCATTTTACAGATTAGAAAACTGAGGCTTACAAAAGTTTATTAATCTATGCTTCTTCACATAGCTTGTGAGTGTTGGCAATGTGAAGGTGGTACAGCAAATAAAGCACCAGGCTTAGAATCAGAAAGACTCATTTTTATGAGTTCAAATCTGGCTTCAGGCACTAGCTGTATGACCCTGGGCAAATCACTTAATCCTGTTTGTCTCAGTTTCCTCATCTGTAAAATGAGCTGGAGAAGGAAATGGTAAGCAATTTCAGGATATTTGCCAAGAAAACCCCAAATGAGGTCATGAAGTGTTAGACGTGACTGAAACAATTGAATGACTACATTTCTTTGATAATGAGCCCATCTCTATTATGCCTAATGGCAGCTAGGTCCTAATTAAGGCAAATGATGAATCTTGTGAAGTACTGGCATTATTTGAATGATGACTATGTATTTCCATTAGACTGGAATCAATTATTATATGTTACATAATTATAACTTCAATAGTGCGAATTTGAATACACGCAACTACTTCATGAAATTCATCATTTGCACTCAGTGGGACCTAGCTGTAGATGCTGGTTTAATTTCACTGAATATATTCAGCTACTGACTTTTATTAAATCATCTCAGACTCATTTTATAGATAAGCAAATTGAGTTTAATGACTCTTGCCTTCCCAGTTCCTGAGCTATGGATTCTATTACAGAAGAGTTCTTAGCCTCTTTTGGGTCTTGAACCCTTTTGTCAATCAGATGAAGCCTATAGAATGTTTTTTAAATAAATAAAATATATAAGATTGCAAAGGAAATCAATTATCTTAAAATAATTACATACTGTATATATCCATATTTCTCTCTCTCTCTCTCTTTCTCACCCCCCCCCCCTCCTTAAAATCAAACCTACAGTCTCCAAGTTAAGAACCTTTGCCTTACAGGAAAGACAGAGAATCAGGCTCTCGTGCTCCCAGGTACAATTTGGGCATGCATCTACTCAACCTGGCTCTGCCATGTGGGGAAAGTTCTACTCCTCTGGCTAGTGCAGTTTGGACACTTTGATTTCAAATCAAAGTGAATTATCTCTTCCTTGAATTATCTATTCCTAAATCTTTAGGGAAGGCATTTTAGAAGCAAACTCCTTAGGGACTCACTGAGAAATTGTGTTACTGAGGACAGATCTCTGCAGGCCACAGAATTGACCACTTGCAGGTTGATTGCCAAATAATTGATAAGAGCTAACAGGGCAGTTTCCATATCAAGCAGCCTAAATGTCACTGTTCATACTGTGGAAACTTCACTCAGGTCAGCACAGGGTTTGGGAAACTCTTTGGAAGTAACCTCAGGCTAATGGGGATGCTTGCTGGCAAAGAATGCTTAATGCACTAACTGTGAAGGCATGGAGTTATCATGTGCTTTTGTGGCAAGAGAGGCCAGTAGAAAGAGTCTGTCTGGTTTCTTCTCCTTCCGTTTACCTCCTTCCCCTAGCCCCATAAAAAAGTTATCTTTAAGTTTTGAGAAGCATCTATTTTCAGCTTTTTACAACATGCAGAAGATATCATGCCATTTATATTCTTTCTTACTTTCTGCAAATGTCACACAGTCTAGTGTAAGAACAGGTTTTTTCTTTCTTTTTTAAGGGCAAGGAGTGAATGATTAAATGATATTTCCACTGTGTTTAATTGGGAAGTTCAGCAAGACATTTTTTTCCAGTTGAAAGACAGCCCGTGCTTTCAGATACAATTTGGAATGAATGATATGTATTTCTTCTTTCCATGTGGTATTGACAAGGGTTATCTGGAAAGTGGGAGGTAGAGAGAATGACTGAACTAATGAGTGCCAAACTAAAGGGTCATAGTATCATAGATCCAGAAATTGAAGTGACCTCAGTGGTCATCTAACCAATGCTCTTATTTTACAGATGAGAAAACTTTGGCCCATGGAGGTTAAGTGATTTGCCCAAAGTTTAATAGGTAGTGTCAGAGGTAGGATTTGGACCAAGATGCTCTGATTTCAGAGCCAATGACTTTTCTACCATGTTTTTATAGTCTCTCTTCAGGAAACTCAGGAAACAAAAAATATAAAAGTTGGTAAAATGTGAAAACAGAAAAGAATAATTTGGAGCTTGTGAAAAGGGAATATTTGGGCGAGAAAAAGTAGGTAGTATGTCTCCAGCATTATCTGTGGGACAGGCAGTCCAGATAGGAATACATGAGCATTTGGGGTAGGTGTGAGATAATTTCCAACATTTAAGACTTTTGGACCAACAAAGAATATTTCTGGACAAAGAAAGCCTTGTTGAAAATATGTGTTCTAGGGGAGTTCTCACTTCTGAGAGCCAAGATGCTGGAGTAAGAAGTAAGTCGCTCTCACTCTCCCTTATTGATCTCTGAAAGCACAGAAAATGTTCCAGGAAAAAGCCTGGAACAGCTAAACCAGCAGAAAGATGGGGTGCAACAGTCTTGTAGCCCAAGAAGCTTGGGGGATTAATGGGAAAGGCCCCTTTCACTCTGGGGGAGGGAGAACAGTACAGGACAGGAGGAATTTCAGCAAGACAGAGGCAAGCCCCACCTCAGCAAGCCAGGTGGAGATCCTGATCCCCAGGGTGGTGGAGCAGACAAGTGCCAACACTAGGACCCCTGAGTGCCTCAGCACAGGCAGGGCAACTGGTAGACACCAACTCAGAAAACCACCATGTGAGCCAGCACTCTCCAGCAGCCAAATCTCTTGGTGCTTCAGCACAACTTCAGGAAGCACAACTCTAGGAGACACAGTTGAAGGCTGGCAGACATCCTCTAGCAGCCAAACATTTGCTTGCAAGGTCCAGGCAATCAGGCATCCCCCAGGAGTCAGATTCCCCACCCCTGCCCCAAGAGTTTCAGTGTTGCTGACCTCAGCTCAGAACTAGGTAAGCTGCCTTCAGCTGTCAGCACACAAAAGTCAGTGATTGGGTTCTGGGCTCCTAGCATAAGAAGCTTGGGTCAGTGCCCCTTGCATGCTGGTAAGAGAGCTCTAAAAGCCAGGAACTAGGCAAACACCATAAGCAGAAGGTAGAAATGAACAATGACCATGGATTCTTGTTATGGGGACAAGAAAGATCAAGGCACAAATTCAGAAGAGGACAATATTGTCAATATACCCACATCCAAAATCTCAAAGGGGAATATTAACTGTTCTCAAGCCCAAAAAGCCTTCTTGGAAGAGCTCAAGAGGAATTTTTTATTCTTTGCCTTTTGGAGGGAGGAAGGTAGGGCAATTGGGGTTAAGTGACTTGCCCCCAGGTCACATGGCTAGTTTTTGTTTTAAGTATCTGAGGCTGGATTTGAACTCAGGTCTTCCTGACTCCAGGGCTGGTGCTCTAATCACTGCACCACCTAGCCGCCTCTCAAGAGGAATTTTCAAAGTCAAATAAGAGAGGTAGAAGAAAAATTGGGGAAAAAAATGAGAGATATACAAGAGAGAGTCAGTAGCTTGGAAAAGGAAGGACAAAAATTGACTGTAGAAAACAAGTCCTTAAAAATAGAATTGACCAGATGGAAAAGGAGGCACAAAAACTTACTGAAGAGAAGAACTCCTTAAAAAGTAAAATGGGTCAAATGGAAAAGAAGGTACAAAATCTAATAGAAGAAAACAATTTGTTAAGAATTAGAATTGTGCAAGTAGAAGCTAATGACTCTATGAGACATCAATGATCAAACAGATACAAAAGAATGAAAACAATTGAAGAAAACTTAAAATGTCTCATTGGTAAAATAACTGACCTGGAAAACAGATACAAGAGAGACAATTTAAAAATTATTGGTCTCCCTGAAAAACATGATAAAAAAGAGCCTGGACAGCATCTTTCAGGAATCATCAAGGAAAAGTGTGGTAAGGTCCTACCTAGAACTAGAAGGTAAAACAGTCATCAAAAGAATCCACCTCCTGAAAAAGATCCCAAATTGATAATGACAAGGAATATTATCACCAAATTCCAAAATTACCAGGTTAAAGAGAAAATACTGCAAGCATCCAGAAAGAAGCAATTTAAATATTATGGAACCACAGCCAGGATTATGCAGGATCTTGTAGCTTCTACTCTAAAAGATCAGAGGGCATAGAATATAATAGTCCATAAGGCAGAGGGACTTGGATTACAACAAAGGATCATCTATCCAGCAAAAATGAGCATAATCTTTCAAAGGAAGAGATGGATAGTCAATGAAATAGGGGAATTCCAAACTTTCCTGATGAAAATACCAGAGCTCAAAAGAAAATTTGATCTTCAAATACAAAACTCAAGAGAGTCATAAACAGGTAAACAGGAAACAAAAAAGCAACATGTTATTAATAAGGGCAAACTGTTTACATCCCTACAAATGAAGGTGATGCTTGTAACTTTTGAGAACTGTAATGTTGTTATGCCATTTAAAAGTGGTATATATGTAGAGGATGTGAGTATAAGTTGGCTTTGATGTGATGATAAAAAAAACTAATTAAGAGATTAAAAGGGATTGTACTGGGAGAAGAGGAAAGGAGGAGGCAGATGAGGGCAAATTACATCACATGAAAAGGCACAAAAACCTATTACAGTAGAGGGAAAGAAGGGAGGGAGATGAGCATTATTTGAATCTTACGCTCATAGTCAGTTAAGTATAGAAATCTAACTTACCCTATAGGAAGTAGGAGGGCAAAGAGGAAAGGAAAGAGAGGGTGGATAGAAGGGAGGGAAAAAGTAGTAAAGGTAAAGGGGAAGAAAAGGGAGAGGGCTGATAGAAGGGAGGGCAGACTGAGGGAGGCAGTGGTTGAAAGCAAAATTCTAATGAGGAGGGAAAGAGAGAAAGGAGAGAGAAAAGCATAAATGGTGGTGGGGGGGGGGCAGAAATAGGATAGAGAGAAAGACACAGATAGTAATCATAACTCCATGTGAATGTGATGAACTCTCCCATAAAACAGAAGTGGCCAACAGAGTGGATTAAAAGCCATAATCCTACAATACGTTGTTTACAAGAAACACATTTGAAGCAGAGGGATATACACAGAATAAAGGTAAAAGACTGGACCAGATTATATTGTGTTTCAGCTGAATTAAAAAACACACAAAAAAAGCAGGTGTAGCAATCCTGATCTCAGACAAAGCAAAAGCAAAAATAGATCTAATTAAAAGAGATAAGGAAGGAAACTGCATAGTGATAAAAGGTACCATAGATAAAATTGTGCATACCCTTTGACCCAGCAATACCACTTCTAGGTTTGTATCCCAAAGAGATCAGCAAAGCGGGAAGAGGACCCACATGTACAAAAATATTTATAGCAGTTCTTTCTGTGGTAGCAAAGAATTGGAAATTGAGGGAATGTTATCAATTGGATAATGGCTGAACAAATTGTATTATGTAAATATAATGGAATATTATTGTGCTATAAGAAATAATGAGCAAGCAAACTTCAGAAAAACCTGGAAAGACTTACATGAATTGATGCTGAGTGAAATGAGCAGAACCAGGAGAACATTGTACACAGTAACAGCCACAGTCTGTGATGACTGGCCTTGATAGACTTAGCTCTTCTCAGCAATCCAAAACACTCACAATGGAAAATGCTATCCACATCCAGAGAAAGAATTTTGGAGTCTGAATGCAGATGAAAGCATACTACTTGCTCTTCTTTCCTTTTGTTGTTTTGTTTCTTCTTTGTTTCTTCTTTCTCATGGTTCCTCCCATTAGTTCTAACTCTAACTAATATGAAAATATGTTTAATAAGAATAATAACAATAATAAGTAGAGCCTATATCAGATTGCGTGCTGCCTTGGGGAGAGGGAGAGAAAATTCAGAACTCAAAATCTTATGGAAGTGAATGTTGAAAACTAAAAATAAATAAATTATATATTTAAAAAGAAAATTAAAAAAAGAAAATGTATGTTCTTTCCTTCAAATTGGGGCTATCTCAGAAAATCTAAGATATTGTCATCATACTTATCAGACAACTTTTGGATCTCTTCATCTCTAAATTGGGGATGATAATTTTGTACCATTAACTTCAAATGGTTTTTGTAGAGAGAGTGTTTTGTAAATTCTAAAACACCATTGAAATGATTTATTGTTAATATATTATATAATGTTATTGTTATAATTAATAATGATAATGTGGGTTTCTCAAGTAAGCTTATCTATTTGAAGGGATAATTTCCATTGGAAGTTATTAAATTGGCTTTCTTGTACAAATCAGCCCCCTCTAAGTTTGAATAATACAAGCCAGTTTTCCCTAAGGTCTGAACCAGCTTAGATAAACTGGGTATCAGATTTGCAGATTTGGGAAACCAAATCCTGACTTATATAGGCAATAACTACCTAAGACCCTTGCCACATCAACCAGAGCCATAACTAGGGTAGAGGAAGCTGGGCTTTGAAGAATTGAACCTACAGGCATGGAGAGGGTAGTTGACATCCGAGCCTGTGGGAGAGGTCCCTATTCTTCCAGGAGGCTACCAAAACACTGACAGCTCAGTCATGCAGTGGGCTAGGAGGGGACTCTTATTGGGACTGGAGTAGAGGCACAGCATTCCCAGAACACAGAGTCATTTCCATCGCCTCCATGTCCTCCCCACTGGACAATTGTGTCCCACTTCTGAAACCACCCTGGTCCCTGATAGCTTATCCTTGGTCATATGTTGCTCAGTTCCAGACCTCCATAGCACTCTCTGGACATCTCCAGCTACCTTTAGTGTATCTCGCCCCACCTCCCTTGTAGTTCCTCTTTATGTATCTTCTCCATTAGAATGTAAGCTTTTTGAGGACCCCTGCTTTCATTTGTATTCCTGTGCTTAGCACAATGCCTGGCACATAGTAAAAATAAAAAATAAAAACATACTCTCTTTCTTTAAGGTTTACAAAATACTTTGCATATTACCTTGTTTGAGATTGATAACAATGCTGAGAGGTAAGTGTCATTATTATTCTCACTTTACAAATGAGGAATCTGAGACAACAAGTAAGTATTTTAGAGTCATACAGCTAATAAATATCTGAGGCAGGATTTGAACTCAATTCTTTCCGAGTCTTAAGTCCTTTGATCTAAAAACTGTACCATTCAACTGCCTCTATTACTCCCTGCTTAGGCTCCTGTCACAGTTTCCCACTGTGACAGACTTCCTGGAAAATCAGGGGAGGATTGATGAAAGGCTCTTGATTGAGAAGTAGAGAAATATATGTGGGCAGGAAAATGATGTGCTTTCTTTTGTCACCCTCTCTTTTCAGAGCAGGTGAGATGACCTAGGCATACATCTACTCAGTCTAAGACTAGTTTTTGGCTAAAATCCCATGTCCTCCTCTTTTCCTACCTCCTCCCCCACTTTCTTAGTAGTTTGAGGCAGGTTTTTTTTTTTTTTGGTGGTAAACAACTGGAAACTAAGTGGATGCCACTAAGTGGATCAATCAGGGAATGACTAAACAAATTGTGGTATAAGAATGTTTAGGGAATAGTATTGTACCATAAGATATGAGGAAATTGATGATTTAGAGACCCGGAAAGACTGGTTTGAACTGATGCAGAGTGAAATACGCAGAATGAGACAAGAAATATATTCTGTAACAACAGGATTATAAAAAAGAACAATTTAGACTATACATCAATATTATAAGAACAATTTTTTTTCAGCCAAAGAAAAGCAAAGTTTCTTAAAGATCCACTATATTGGGTAGACTCTTCAGGAGCCTAAGCATTTGTGACACTTGTATTGACAAGCTGGCCAGATTAAATCTCAGCTAGATGAGCTAGATTGAATCAGAGCCTAAACCAAACAATTTTCAGGGCTATTATTTCTTTAATTAAATTTTGTTTTTGCAGAGAATCCATAATTATGTTTTATTCCACATATTTCATTTTCATATGATTCATTTTTTTGTGTCTATGATGAGTGGGGCCTCTGAGGTATAGGTTCACACAGGAGCCCTGCTTGCTCAGGTCTACAGATGGTCTACAAGGCTTTTATAAACTGATGAAGAATGACATGATAAGAACCAGGAGAAAAATTTATATAACAACAAAAAAAATTTACAGAAAAATGACTCTGAAAGCTATAAGATCTATAATCAATGCAATCACCACCCATAATTCCAGAAGACCAATAATGAAACTTGTTATCTGACAGAGAGGAGATGGATTCAGGGTGAAGAATGAGACTTTTTTGAACACGGCCCGTGAATGAATTTGTTTTGCTTGACTATGCATTTTTGTTATGAGATTTTTCTTTTTCTTTTTCTTTTTTCCCAATGGGGTGGGTGTGGGAGGGAGACAAAAAAGATTTCTATTTTTTTTTAAATTTTATTATACTTTGCATCATTCATTTCCATGAGATTTTGAGTTACATATTTTCTCCCCCTATTTCCCCCACCCACCACCCCAAAACAGCCATCCCAATGTGTCCCCCCCTCCCCCAGTCTATTC
>CM053587.1:174766263-174795336 GCA_028646515.1 Pseudochirops corinnae | reverse complement strand
CTATAATCAAATGCTAAAAATATATATGTATATATATATATATATGCAATTATTATTATTATTATTGTTAACTACATCCAACTGGAACTTGAGATACACAGGCACTGTGGTTGGGAGATCCATCCTGCCCTACCGAAAGGTCAGAGGGGTGAGGGGGGAAGACATAGGAGAGAGTTGATTGGAGGAGGGGAATACACTGGGATGGCTGTTTTGGGATGGTGGGTGGGGGAAAGATGGGGAGAAAATCTGTAACTCAAAATCTCGTGGAAATGAATAATGTAAACTAAAATAAAATTTTAAAATAAAGGAAGTACTCAGGAGTAGAGATAGCTCAGCTGGTTAGTAAAGGCACATTTTGTTGGTAAAAAAAAAAAGTAGTTTCCAGGGTGCATCTCCCCAAGGGTTGATTCCCTGGATGATGGCAATAGGGGCTGACCTGGAAGCAGGATCGGTAGTTGGATGGAAGGGAGAGGACAGAAGGGGCCCATGTCTCTTGGGCTCAGGATCCTGGGCTGTCAACAACAGGGTCATCAGGAAAATGATGGTAGAGGAGCTCTGACTTCCTTGATACATGATACCTCCTTCCTTTCCCTCAGGGTGCCTTGCTACTTTAGCAAGACCGGCTCATCTACCTTGTGGGTGGCACCTGGTCAACAGCTGCTGTTGTTGGGTCATTCTATGATGTTACAGGGGTCAGGCTGAAAAGATAATGGAGATTCTCAGTTTCATATACAATCCTTCTGTTTACTTTGTATATCAGCGGTTCTCAACCTGTCCGTCTCAACTCCTTTGGGGATCAAATGACCCTTTCACAGGGGTCACAGGGGTCACCTAAGACCATCGGAAAACACATATTTCTGATGATCTCAGGAACCGAGACACCACTCCTCTATCTGTCTCCAGGCAGGTCCGCCCACATGCAGATATGCCCACATACAAGTATTAAAGGGTCATGGCGTTAGGAAGGTTGAGAACCACTGTTCTATATGGAATGCTCATTTTATTTGGTGTTTAAGTTCAGGATAAAAACAATTTTTTTAAAAAGAAAAAGTTGATACAAGTACAAAAGGATGGAAATAAAATATACTACTCACCTCCAAATAGAGAGATTATAAACTTAAAATCCAGAAAAGGACAGGCTAAAGTGGGAATTTGGCCATATTATGTAGCTATATATTAGAGGATTTGTTTGGTTATTTGTTATTTAATGAGCTAAACTGAGGATTGGAGTAGTGGAAGGGACAGATTAATATTTAAATACTTGTTATTGGAAAAAAAAATTTTTAGCTATTTAAAAAAGAAATGGTTGGGGGAGGACATTATCCAAATCTATAAATATATAAAAAGTATCGATAAAGTAAACACAGACATACTCACCAAACACACACATATTAGGACAAAAAGTCATCTTTTGAAATTGGTAAAGGAAAGTTTAATACAAATAAAAGGAAGGACTAAGCTGTCCTCAAGGTGCTTACAGAATAATAGGGGGACAAAGCTTATACATGTGTAAGTATATAATCTACTAAAAGACTTAAAATCCATTTGGGTTCACCCAAATGACTGTTCTGAGCTCCCATTTTCCTTCCTACAAAAAATTAGAAATTTACTTAATACTTCAGAAAATACATTAAATAGTTGTTATTCTTAACATCCATTTCTCCAAGTAAACCATTTCCCTAGATCAGGAGAAAGGGAAGTTGGAAGCCCACTATCCCAATGCTATCATGTTGGTGTCCAGCCTAGGGAAGTAGGAAATGGCAGGTTAATAACTTTCCCATTGGGTGAACAGAAAATGATACTGCATCTCAACATCTGGATCATTGTCATCTCACTAGGCTTGTTCACTGGAGAGTCTACAGGTTTCTGTGGCTACCACAGAATGGGCAAGATCTCAAAGGGCTGGCAGATGGAGTCCAAAGTCTGGCATTGACAGATAAAGAAAAAAACCTCAATGTCTACAATAATCTTGTTGCATCAGTGCCCAAAAGATGGTTTCAGCAAAAAGGAAGGGGAAAGTCTCAATGTCCGCAAACATTAGTGAGATACACATAAGGAACCCCATGACACTATAACAATTTCACCCTTCTTTCTCCTCTTCCTTCTTCTTTGTCTTCTTCCTCCTCCTCCTCCTTCTCTTCCTTTTCTTTCTCTTTAAACCAACACTTTTCATTTTTAACTGTCATTCAACTTCAAAAGTAATACTGTTGCTTACCAAACATTTATACAGAATCCTGGGAGATGTTGTTTCAACAACAACAAAAAAAGGAATGGTTACCATTAAATACAATATAAGATTTGATAAGGACAAAGGTGGGATCTGGACAGCATATTGAAAGGGAAAGGAATATGTCTGGAGGAAGATCATTTCATTTGAGAACTGCTCTGTCACTATAGGTCTTCAAACGAAAATGGGATGATCATTGGCCATGGATATTGTAGAAGAGATTGATGCTTCAGAAGGAGGTTGAATTGAATGACTTCTGAGGTCCCTGCCAGCTCTCCTGAGATATAATGATTCTGCAACATAGACAAACCTATGGCATTGTGGACAGAACACTAGATTTGGAGCCAAGAGGCTTCAACTCAAAACCTAGATTGTTTTGGCTAATACTTGCCTAGGAGACCCTGGGTAAGTCTTTGAGCCTCAGTTGCCTTATCTATATAATGAAGATAAGAATATTAATAATCATAGTTATAACAACAACAATACTTGTACTACCTACTTCACAGAATTGTTATGAGGATCAAATGAGATAGGCAAAAGATGAATCACAACAGAAATATCAGCTATTGTCATACAAGGAGATGCCACAGATTTAATCCTGAGATACAAGTACCTGTAAAATTTCTATTTATTAGCAAATTCTCCCTCTCTTCTTTATCATTTACACACCCAAGTTAGCAAAGATCAAAGGCCACAAGAAGTTTATATACCTTTTCTCAACTATAACATGTACAGTCAATTTATCACAGGTCAACCTTCTTGCTTTCTCATGATAAGAATAGATAAGCATTGTTTGGTTTTGATTTAGTATCAAATGTGCCTATGTGCCTAGGACTGTGCTAGACAGAATGCAATATGAAAGAAGTATAAGAAATTGTCTCTACCACTTGGCAATTTCTTGTTAGGGAAAATTAGGCACACATGAAAGAGTTAAATAATAATTAACGGCAGCACGTCGTTGAACACTAATGATTTGGACAAACAATGAAGTTCTAGAATGGTAAGAAGTGAGCTTTACAAAAGACACTCCCAAAATGGTTATGTATGTCACTGGAAGATTCTGGGTTTTAAAAAGAATCAGAGGGGGGAAAATTTTACTTCTCCATCAGAACCAATCAATATAACCATTATAGAAACTTATGTGGCTGCTAAAAGTAATGGGTTATTGGGATGAGAAGCAAAAATAGGAAGCCTACCTCAAAAACCAGCAGAGAGCTTTGAATGGGATGTGCAAGTTAACCCCTTTTTATTCTGCAGTTATTGCCTTTTGGGAAAATTATATTAATATTCTTCCCTAGGCATGAGGCTTACCCTCCAAAACTCACCAATGGCCAGGGAAGAAGAAAGGAATTACTGAGTCTTTGAATTTGTGAATCCTTCCAACCACCCAGTTTTCATTGATTCATGCCCCTCGGGGTTAGCATCATCAGCATTCACAAAAGGCAACAAATTACCCAGCAACAGCCATAGTCAGGACAATTATATCTATTAATATTTATGTCTTTGATCAAAGTGGATTCTTATAAGTATATTAGACTTCCATCTTAGTTTCTAGAAGTCTTACCTCTATAGTTAAATGAATTCTCACAACATTTGGTGAAGAGTATTTTGATTCCATTTTTAAAAAGTAGATGTGTGGTTTCATTGCTAATCAGGCATGTCTTATGAGAAAAAAACCAACAAAACCAGAAAAAAGAAGCTCTACTAATGACAATAGGTACCTCCTCTGCCACTTAGAGTATGAGGGGAAAGACATCTGGCCTTGGAGTCAGAAACACCTGTGTTCAAGTCCTATTTCTGACAAGTACTGAGGGACTCTCTGGAAATCCTTTAATCTCTCATGGCCCCAAGTCTTTTCAAAGACTCCATTCTAACCGAGGGGGGAAAAAATTAGAAAGGTTAAATAATTTTGTGCAGAACCATTAAGCAAATCAGCAGTGAAGTTGAAAGGAGAATTCATCTCTTCATTTACAATCCTACACATTCTCCATTTATCCAACTGATTTTCTCTCTCTCTCTCTCTCTCTCTCTCTCTCTCTCTCTCTCTCTCTCTCTCTCTCCCCCCCCTCTCTCCCTCTCTCTGTCTGTCTGTCTCTGTCTCTCTGTCTGTCTGTCTGTCTGTCTCTCTCTCTGTCTCTCTTTCTTTCTCTCTCTCCCCCTCCCTCTCTGTCTCTCCTCTGTGTGTCTTTTTCTGTCTCTCCTCTGTCTTTCTGTCTCTGTCTCTCTGTGTGTCTGTCTCTCTTGTCTCTCTGTCTCTCTCTGTACCTTTCTGTCTCTCTCTCTCTGCCTTTCTGTCTCCCCTTTTCCCCCAAAGTAGAAGAATCCAAAGCAGCCTCAGGTGGTTGAATAGTTTCAGAAGGTAGATGAGGAATTGAAGAATGAGCCTCCTTGTGCAGTAATGGGATAGATTGAGCTGTGTCCCAATGTAACATTTCAAAGTGTCTGATGTCTAGTGATTACTAAAATTTGTGTGAGGGGTGCAGAGAATTAAGGCCTCCCAAAGCCCTAATCAGAGCCATCCCCACTGAGAAATGCAGGATAAAACGGACAGAGTACTCTCTCGCCTTTATGCTTCTAATCACTGGGAAGCTCAGGAAATTGGAACCTCACCAGAAACAACATGCCATATCAAATACCAGAGCCTCAGAGATCCATCATCATCATCATCACTGCGGTCATTATCATTCACTTCTACTCCGTATACAGCCTGTAAATCAGTTTGTGGAGCTCTCTGGGATCTCTGAGTGAAAGGCACTGAATAAATGTCAGCTGGGATTGTTAGAGAGACCTCTCACTTTGGATAGCAAGGAGAGTGACTTCATGTTCAAGGGAACACTGAGTCATACCCCAGATCCTGCAGGGCCCCAGGTTCCTAATAACTGATAATGGATCAAGAAATTTGAGATGGTAAAAGAGAGAATTGTTGATGTTTTTTCATCTCAAGAGAATTAGCTTAGAGGCTTGAGTATTTTGAAAGCCATTCTCTGCACCTGTCTTTACTTAATGACAGTATCCAATCCAATGTGTTTGCTCAAATACTGTCCTTTGGATGACTGGAGATTATTAGTGCCAGGCCCCAGACCAACTTATCTGTGATGCCCAAACCTGATTTAGGACAGACACTTTGCAATCACCATTCCAGGAAAACAGGGCTGCGCTCTGACAAGGCAATGGGGTCTCACTAGAAAACTACTGGCTCTGTACCCTATCACCTTTGACTTGGAATTTGACCTTGACTAAAAATATCTTTCATTCACACTTTACCTTATATTAGGAATGACTTTAATCAACTTATTAGTCTTTGCCACACAAGTCAGAGTCTTTGTAAAGAACTCAAGTACCTGGAATTCAAGGTGATGCTCATCAATTGGGGAATGGCTAAATGAAGAGTGAAAAGAGCAGAACCAAAAGAACATTGTATACAGTAACAGCAATATTGTTCAAAGAATAACTGAACAAGTTATTCTGAGTGTTATAAATAATCAACTCAATTACAAAGCATCTATGAAGGAAGATGCCATCCACCTCCAGAAAAAGAACTGAAAAACAGAAGTATACATAGTATGGTTTTATATGTACATATGTGTGTGTGCATGTATGTATATATACTATATACAATACACATATTTACATATATACTATATATAACATGTATATAGATAGTGTGCATGTATACATATATAATATATAATACACATATATACACATTATATATAACGTGTATATATACATGTGTGTGTGCGTGTATGCATATAATATATAATACACATATTTACACATACATACTATATATGACATGTGTATATATACATATGTGTGTGTGTTAAATGGTGGCCTTCTCTAATGTGTGATGGGTAGAGAAGGAGACAATTTGGAAGTTAAAATGTAACCCAAAAAAATTTAATTAAAAAAACTCTTAGTATCTAAGAGGTTCCAAGGTTCCAAGATTGAAGGTTCCAAGAGGTCTGAACCCTTAGAAGACTTTTCCAAATTCAATTACATTAAAAATTGAATGTCTCCTAGAGATGATGGGAAAATGACCATTTCTCCATGGATTCAGAGTCAGGCATAATCCCTCTTGCCTAAGTTTTTCTTTCACTCAGATTCTTGGTTTAGCATTGAACTGGTTGCTGACCACTAGCCCTTTATCTGGGTAGTGAGAGATGAAGATGATGATTTCTCTCCTTTAGCTTCATTGGTATGTCATTGCTATTTACTATTTGCTGAATGCAAGCTCATGACTCTACCAACGGATCAGAAGATTTAGCCCTTAAGGGTGCCCTGAGGCTTAAAGTTCAAAATAGAGCCACTAAATAGAGAGATTCTATTACACTATAATGTAACTGAAAAATAAAACCCACATTACTTACACTCTGCACATGAGTCAGAAAAGTGGGTGAATGTCCAGCTATGTTAGGGGTTCCCATACGGAGCTGCCTCTGACCGCTTATTTGGCCGTGAGTTTGTTCAGTGCCTCTCCTTGAGAAAAATACTCTTTGCCTCCCAGGGGCAGAACTCTGGGGACTTCCTATTTACCAATTATGTTTATTGTATTGTCAGTATGACAAAAACTCCAGTACTCCCAATGGATCTGTGATCTCATCAATGCTGGTATTCCTTCCACCAATACGGATTGCAACCCACTCCTGCCTGTCTCTCCTGTGTGACCATTATCCATGACTTTCCATAGATTTGCCATGCAGGTTCCATCCAACATGGCTAGGGCCTCCCTCAATTTATCCTGACATCACAAAGGCACCAATGGAGCACATGGGTTGTCCAAAGGTTGTCCCTCGGTCTCATGTCTTTTTTGTTCAATGATATCCTTTTGTTTCAATGATACCCATCCCTGTGCCTCTCCTTATGATGTCTTGTATGCATTGTCTTGCATCTTCCTCTCGCCCACCACATGAACTCTATTGCTCTTCAGGTATTCCTTAATCAAGTCATTTTGAAAATTAGTTGAATGGGACAATCAAGAATCCAGAAACAGCACTACAGGGATGCTTTCAGGGTTCCTTTCTGTGAGCTGATTTTTGCTTCTGAAACCATTATAAGTTAGAGGGAATTTTTTTTCTCCTTTCAAGTTAAAGGGCTTCTTCCCTTTGAGCCCATTCTGCATCACAGAGAAAACTATGAGCTACATAGGGCTAATTGAGACAGAGAGACCTGTGATATAGGTGGGTGTCTGGAGAACTGGCTTGGAATGACCCAGTAAGCTACCACAGAGCTGCTGGTCACAACTCATTTGACTCTATTTCCCTCTAATGATCATAAGATGACAAAGGGGAGGATTTTGGGATTAGCCTGGAGACCCATAACCTACGACTAAATCATTTCTAGAAAAACTATTCTTAATTCAGATTTAACAGAATACATAGCAGGGCTGTTTAATCCTTACCCAACCCCAGGAAGGGAGCTTTCCAGCCAGCTTTCTTAATGCCTGCTGCTCATTAAGCAGATAAGTTTTCCAGAGTTGATAAACACTGTCTGGTTGTCAGAAGAGAAATTCTTGGGAAAAGGGCCACTGAGCCTCAAGGAACCAAAGACTTTGATTACTGAACAGAGTTAGTTAGGAGTTCATTATAGCATGTAGCTCATTGGCCAAGAAAACAATTCTAGCATGACAATGGGACTTTTTCAGGGTAGTGACATTGATGGCTACATTGGATGTCTCTACAAACACCTGCGAAGGAAGATCCCATACACTCAGAACAGACTTTTGAGGTCATCGAATCTTATCCTATTATTTTACAGAAACTGAGGCCTGGAGAGGTTAAGCAATTGACACAACATCACACCGGGAGCAGGTGGCAGAGCCAAGGTTTGAACTCGGTCCCTCTGGCTCCAGATCTAATGTTCTCTCTTTTATACTATGAGGTCTCCTATACCCAGTGATACTGAACAACTTTCTGTCACAGAGACATAACCCAGAAACAAACAGGGACAAAAGTGAGTCTGCTTAAATTTTACTCAGGATAATTTTACCATCGCCTGATTTCCTGGAGCAGGAGTCTGAGTCACATACTTTTTAGCACACCTCCATATGTAAAATTCTTAAGCACCATAGTTATTTCCTTCTGTATTCACTATACCTCTCTCAGGTCTCTGACAGATTCTCTACTCTTCAGTGATCAAGAATAGTAAAGGGGAAGATAAAGGGGGAGGGTTAGGGAAGAAAAAAAGCAAAAAAAAGAAATTTACATGATTTTGTGTATTTGAAAGGAATAGCAAGTTTTGCATAGTAGATTTGCAATCACCTTTTCTATTGTACATTATGGAAATGCTTGTTTTATTCCATAAATTAAAAATAATTTTCTTTTAAGTAGTAAAGAGGTCCTCAGTCTTGGCTTCTGAGTTGGGATATATTCAAGAGCATTAAGCATTACCATGACTTGCTGTGCTTCTCAATTTGTATTAACTTTGTCTTATATATGCCACTGTCTATACATTTCTCCCAATAAGAAAAGAGGCAACATAACTGAGTCAGAGTTTTTTCTAGGATCTGTATCCAGTAAGTGGATTGTTAGGCATATGGAAAAGAGGCTAGAGCACTGGATTAGGAGTCAGGAGGACCTGTGTTCAAATTCCACTTCTGACATTTACTTGCTCTATGACCATGGGCAAATCTCTTAACCTCTCTTAGCTCCAGATAATTTTCTAAGATAAAGTCTTAACATTTTTTATGTCACGAGGATCCCTTTGGTAAGTACATACCACTTCTTTGAATAATGTTTATAAATGCATAAAATAAAATACATAGGATTATGAAGGAAACCAAATATATTGAAATGAATATGTAATTTTTCCCATTCAAGTTCACAGACTTCAGGTTAAGAACCCCTGATCTACACAGATTTCAGAAAAACCTGGAAAGACTTATATGAACTCATGCCGAGTGAAGTGAGCAAAACCAGTAGAACATTATAGACAGTAAAATAACACCGTGTGATGGTTACCTATAATAGACTTAACACTTCTCAACAATACAATCATCTAAAACAATCCCAAAAGATGGAAAATACTAACCACATCCAGAGAAAGAACTATGAAGTCTCTGAATGTAGATTGAAGCATTTTCACTTTTTTTGTTTTTTCTTTCTCGTTGTTTTCCCCTTTTGTTCTGATTATTCTAATACAACCTGACTAATGTGGAAATATGTTTAACATGCTTGTACGTGTATAACCTATGTCAGATTGCTTGCTGTCTTGGGGAGGGAGGAGGAGAAAAAGGGAGGGAAAAATTTGGAATGCAAAATTTTTTTAATGAATTTTTTGCATGTAATTTGGAAAAAATTAAAAACTATTAAGGAAGAAAGGAAGGAAGGAATACATTATTAACAAATCGTTATCTTCATTGGTGGAAGAAGTTCCATAGTGAGAAGCTCATAGGTCTTTGATGATTGGTTATCTTACTTTCACCGAACTCAAATCTCAGAAACAAAATTTTTGACCAAGGCCATTCTGAAACTTTCATTGCTAAAGAGAAAAGAAATTGAATTGTAAAAGAAAGAAAAGGATTGAGGTTTGATAATGGGAAAACTCCATATAGCAGGCACTCGGATTACTCTAAGACCCAAATACACAAGAAGATTAGCATATGTCTTAGACAGCTTTGACTTTTGGGCTAGTTGGTTGGTGCACCAAGTATTTCTCTTGCATTCACCCACATTGCTCTTATTAGTGAATTGACTCCATTTGGAACAGATGAATGAAGCATCTCTTAGGCTACAGGGAGCACTAGAGTACTTACATAGATTCAGGGTGACTGCCCTTGGCTCTGACTGGTCAGGGGAGGTCCTATTCCCCTTACCTCCCTTTCAGCAAAGGGCAGCTAGGTAGTGAAGTGGATAGAGCACTGGGACAGAGTTCAAATGTAGCTTTAGGTATTTATTAAGAACTACAGCTGGGGCGGCTAGGTGGCGCAGTGAATAGAGCACCAGCCCTGGAGTCTGGAGGACTTGAGTTCAAATGTGACCTCAGACACTTGACACACTTACTAGCCATGGGACCTTGGGCAAGTCACTTATTGCCCTGCCCTCTCCTCTCCAAAAAAAAAAAAAAAAAAAAAAAGAATTAGGGTTGCCTTGAGAGTTAAATGAGATAGTAATCGTAAAGCACTTAGCACAGTGCCTGGCATAGAGCAAGTACTACGTAAGTATTATCAGTTATTATGGTTATTATTATTATCTCAGGGACCACTGTCACCAACTTTTCAAGAAAAGAAAGAACAATAATGAAAAACAAAATTCCCAGCGCTGTGGGTTGTTTTTTCAAAGAAAAGAGAAAGAGATAGAAGATTAGCAATGAGTGGTAATGGCAGTCTGTCATAATGGAAGGCATCCTGGGCTTGAAATCAAGAGAAAGCATATCCCAGCTCTGACCCTGCTGAGCTGGGTGATCCTGGCAAAGCGGCTCAGCCCCTGACACTCCCTAGGACTTGTGAACTAAGTCGGAAACAAGAGCAAGCTATCTCCTTTGGAGGGAGGTCCCTCACCAATGAAATCCCAATTCCTTTGCATTAATAAAAGAGGGTTTTGGAGAAATTTCTGTCAATAAACACATAATGATGGTGAAGTATAAGGAAATTCCCATTGTCTCTTGCTAATTTGCTTGTCATCTTTCCCCGGTTCCTATTCCCCCTCACTAACATGTCTATGCACTTATTATTGACTACTAATTTTTACAATGGTAAGGATCCCAAATTCCCTGCAAACAAATCTAAGGCAATTGAAGAGCTCTCAGAAAAGGATTTTAAACAATGCTTTGTTTTCTTCGTTGGAATATCCTTGCTACATTTAATTGCTTCAGGATGGAGAATGGAAAGAGAAATTCACTAATAAAGGTGGAAAAGAGGATTTATGAGAAGACTCAGGAGCAACTCTAGAGTTCCCTGTTGAACAGGACAGCCCACAGACATTTCCTCCCACAATGCAAATCCAACCCTTTCTACAACCTTGAATCCTTTGCCTTTTGGAGTTAGATCCAAGTTTTCCAACTCATTTTGCCACCGAGTTAGATCCTGTTCACCTTCTTTTTTCTTCAGGGAAGAAGATAATTTCCACCAAATCCCTATTATGGTGCATTGTCAAGGCATGGAGATGACTCTGGGCTATTATGCCGATGGAATATAAGCTCTAGAGAACCTACTACGACATTTGAAAGGTTTCAAGACCTATTGGCACACTGCGTCTACTGTACAGCCTGGAAAGATAAGCTCAGTGCCAAAAGACTGGCTACTACGTGATTAAGCTTAATTTTTACATTTGTTTTGCCTGCGAAAACCTGTGAAATAGATAAAAATGTTTTAAATTCCCTTTCATCTTGTGTGCCCCTTTGTGTTTTCTCAGCAACAGCAAGAGAATAGCCAAGAAAAAAGGAATAAGGTGCTAAGAAGCGTACAGTTCTTAGGCTATCTGCAAATAAGACTGACTCAGAATGAGAAAACAGTGGGGGTTGTCAGCTGCACCTGTGAAGGAAATGTCTGCACCAATGAGAACACAAATCCAGAAAAGTACAGAGTAATATAAACATTCTGAAGTGGAAATCATTGTAAGTGATCACATTCTGACCAGGCCTTGTTCTTCCACAAGGAAACACTTGTACGGAGGCTGGCCAATCAGGATGTTGAAGGACTAGGAGATTAAATACAGTGTGTTTCAGTGTCACAGGCTGCCGTGCTCCTGATATCCCATTCTGTGGCACTGGCCATGGAGGCTCCTTAAGGAGAAGTTTTGAAAGACCCATCCAAGGTTATCCTCATGCTATGGCAGTCTCTGTTTCCCAGCCCAGATGGCTAGGGATGCTACGAGGCAGAAAACTGTGCTCCCTGTGGAGAACTGAGTACTTGGAATTATTTAAATCATGACCACTCATGCCCACAGGACAGGTTGGTTTGCCTCTCAGAAGGGCAGTGAGTAAGCAAGGACCCTGGAGAGTCAAAGAATTCAAGACAAGATAAAAACGGAAGAATTTAAGTTATATAAGTGATGTTGAGAACACCCATATCATCAGATCTGTATAGGGACAGACAGAAACACTGGCCAAAACTGAAGGAGGTAAGAATTAGAATAAAATAAGTGAAAAAAAAAATAATTTACCAGGTGGTCACGTATTTGCATTTTTTTTTTTAACTAAAAAGAGGAAAAAGTAGACAAAACGAAAGTCCTAATTAATTTTGACTTTATAAGTTAGGCAGTATTTTGCTCATACTGATTCGGGTTTTGAGATTTGGCTGAAGTGGTCTGGGTCATTCAAAACTTAAATTTTAAAGTTTGAGGGCCGGACTGCTGCAGGATGCCTTTTAAAATTGCCTTTAAGTGAATAATACATTTCACTGACTATAAGTTGTTGGACAGCACCCAACATTTTAGCCGCAACTGTCAATGTTTGTAAGGATCAGTTTGTCAGTGACTGTTCAAATTCATTCCACCCCACTGACATCATTGATTACTGAGCACTACTGTTGGAGGGTCAGAGCATCTACAATTGTATTGCCTTACAAAGAGTGGTTTGCTCCCTTGCACTCCAGTGATATTGTGTCATTATGGCAAGAACAATGGGGTCAGAAATCTTGGGTTTGAGCCCCATTGCTGCTATTTATGATTTATGTGATCATGGGTCAGTCACTTCACTTCTCTGAGACAGTCTTCTTCTTTGTAAAATGGAGCTAATATGCCTTCTAGCTTAGTGGTGGGTTTGTTATGGGGTTCAAATGACATACTGCATGTAAATCACTCAGTAAACCATAAAAATGTTGGTCATTTAAATGCCAGCTATTTGATATTTCCCACTTGTCTTAACAGACTTGTGAGATTTGAAATACCAATGGTCCTGAACAAGGAAACACGGATTTCATAATGAAAGAGTAAAGCAAGCTAGCTTTGTTGAAGGGAGGTATTCACAAAACAGAGGGCGATCAGGGAGAAGGAAGGAAGGAAACAGGTCCCTACCAAGTACTGGGCACCCCACTAGGGCCCCAGGTAGAATGGGCACCCCACTGAGGGTCCTAGAGGAATAAGATGCCTTCTCCCCCAAACCAGTAAAGTCTAGTGAGTTTTTATAAAGTTTTTATCTGTATCTAGCAGATCCAGTCATTGGGGATAGGGGACGAGGAATCTGGACCTGGTATGGATTCATGCTAATGCAGGGAGGAAAGCCTCCAGGGGACTTTGAGGCTAATTGATATTCAAACTCCTCACCAGTGGGAAAGGAGCTTTGTACTTTTTACTGTGGATCTTACTTGGGAGAGTAACTCTGGGTTGGTTGGTTTGTTTGTGGTTAAGCTTCCCAGGAGTTTCCACTGTATCCCTTTCACCTGCTAAGGTTCTTTTGAGCCAAGTTACTATTGAGATCTTCACCAGTCAGGGCAAGAATTCCTGTCTCCTGTCTCCCACATATCCCCCAACTTCCCACCCCTCAAAACATAAACCCCTCATACTAATACACACACCCCCTTACTTCCCACAGGGTCCTGGAGCCAATAGAGCTTTTCAAGTCCTATACAATTAACCACCCCCATTTTATAGACATTGAGAATTATAGATCATATATTTATTTCTTACAGAAATCAAGATTTCCCCAAGTGCACACAGACATAATTCTTTGCTCTATGGGACAGTTTAGTCTCAAGACTAACAGTACAAATAAAAGATTCTGAAGGAATTAACTGGTGCATGATTTAAGGATTGCTTTTTTTTTCCCTAGGACATCTGACATGCCTTCTGACATTTCTTTACAAAAGTTTTTCTTTTAAACTCTGTCTTAAATTTGATGAGGGAAAATGAGAGGAGGAAGCTCTCTCCTCTCGTTTTTTCCCTCAAATTTAAGAAAGAGTTGAAACAGCCTTGTGTTTATCATATAGAAATGATGTCCAAATGAATAAATTAAGAGGCAGCCTGGTATAATGAATGGAGCACTGGGTTCAAAGCCCACTCTTAGGTACTTAGTAGCTATGTGACCTAAGCAAGTCATTTAATTCTCTGTGCTGGAACTCAATGGATTCAAAAATCCCTCTCAGCTCTGTGATTAATAATAGACTTGTCCCTCTATTCAGCCACAATCAGGTTTGTAAGAGGGTGTGTTCAAGACATAATAGGGACCAACAGAGGAACACCTACCATTGTTTTAGTATAAAATAAGCTTTCGGCTATTCATAGACAAAAGGGAAGTGTCAAAGGATATGTTGGAAAAGGTCTGCCCTGCATAGGAATATTTTAAATTTAAAGGACAAAAGAGATGCCACTGTTGCCTAAACATTAATAAGTCTTTCATAGATATTGAGTGGTAGGCATCTTTCTCATAGTTTTCCACCAGTGTCTTTTGTTTACCTCAAGAGACTATAAAGAAGAGAGAAGGAATAATCGACTCCCCCACCACCATCTTAAAGACAGTCTTTTTTTTTTTTAATGGTCTTTAAAAAGTAGATGAAGACTCATTACACAGCATCCCTCAAACCAGTGTTGTAAAATAGAGGCAGCTAGGTATCCAGAGTGGTTAGAGCTCTGGGCCTGGAGTCAGAAAGATCTGAGTTCAAATCTTACCTCTAACCCCTCTGAACCATATAATCCTTGGGTAAATCACTTAATCTCTGTCCGTTTCAGTTTTCTCACCTGTAAAGTAAGGATTTAATAGGATCTCTCTCCCAAGGTTGTGGTAAGGATCAAATGAGACAATATTTGTAAAGATTTTAGCAAAGGGATTGGCATATAACAGGTGTTTAATAAATGCTTATTTCCTACTCACCTCTAAAATTGTGACAACTTTCAGCTTGTCCTGAAGGTTAAGCCTCATGCTCCTCCATGAACTGGCCATTACATGAATCTTTGCAGGAAGTGTCATTCTTATCATTCTTTTGTAAGACCTTGACATTTTCTTTAAAATTCCACAAAGGCTGGGATGGAGATGACTGTGTTGGTTCCAGGCAATGCTCCACTGCCTTCATGTGTTTTTTATCATTTTCCTGGGGAGTCTTGATTTTTCTTTTCCGCCAGTGCACACGTTAGTGAGACTATGTCTTTAAGGCAGCACAGTCCTTGAGTTCCTAAATCCTCAACCAGCCTCATGAACCCAAGTCTCTAAGGGCCTATGGCTCCAGGTAGAAAGCAAAGCTCTAAATATGATAGGTTTGTCTTGGGGCTTTCCATTGTATTCAAATTAATGGCACCACATTAGCATGGGCTGCCCTTTGGTGCTCATTTGTTCCTGCACTCAGGGGGTTAAAAGAGCCTCATGCTATCCAGATGTTCAGTAGCTCTTATAAATGAAAGATTAGTGATTTCTGCTGCTACTGCTATTTCCTCTATTCCCTTTTTAAAGCTGATATTTTCTTTAGGAACTTGCTTAGTGTCTGAGTCAGAAGAATCTCTTCCCTGAGGTATATCAATCAATAGCTTGCACAAGAAGAGGAACAAAATGTAGAGGAGGTAGACATGGCCTGTTTTAATTTGTTTACAGCAATCCCCTTCCACTGCCTGATGTATGCATCCTGTGGTTTCCCTCTACCCTTTGAAATGTGGATCAAGCACACATGGTATTTTTCTCAGTCAAAAAAAAAAAATCTCCTTTTTCGTGCAAAAAGAAAAAAAATGCTTTTCGTTAGTGATATGACAGGAATATTTTCTTTATTTTCAAATTTGGCTTATCTTTGCTCTAAGCAAGAAGGAGTAAGTGTCTGAAATATAACTGTATCTAACTCAAAGATGCCACCAACAATGACTTCCCAGGAGAGAAATAAGAAAAGTACCCAAAATGGATTCCAATAAATGAATGCCAGTTTAACATCTACCATGCCTGTCTTTTGTATACATAGACATGCCCAGATTCCTGCTGTTTCAAGAGCTGTTCAAGCATAGAATAAGTAGAGTTCCAATGAGACGAAACCTTCTGCCTCAGCTGGTGTTTAACAAGCTGTTTTCTTGCCACAACTCAGTCAGTATTTCTCTAACCTTAGCAGAACCTCCGCCTTCCGCATCCTCTCCTAATACATTTCCAGTGTTCCTCTTAGCACCAAGGAAGGGAGACTTGACATTAAAAAGGGAACCTGATGAATATGGTTAGGATTGCCACCTCCTCTCAACCATAGGGAAGAAAATGGCTAATAGACTGAGACAGAGGCTCTGAGTGCTGCAGGGTCTATGCAGACATCTTTATCGACGTGGAAACTTTTGCAGAAACTCAGACATTCTACCCTGCAGAGCTCTCTGATGTGGAGTACTGGTGGGCAGTGGGGATAAGTTAGAGCTGGCACCCATGTTTGAGTGGCAGATGTCAGGGGGTATTTGTAGATAATCACTTCTGACTATTAAGGCTGCAATGAGGACCATTTTCCTTTTTCAAGGTAGATGCTGTTCTTAGGCATGATTTTATAAGCAAGGAGTACAGTTGGAAGGACTAAAGATGAAAGGTTTATAATGTATGAATTAAAATGGCATCTGTGGGGATGCTAGCTGGGAGAAAATTAAAAGGGCTATCAACACTCATGCTCCAGGGCATGGGCTGATCACCAGCTGGGGCCCCCCTCCCCCTCCAGAGCTCACCCCAGTCTTTGCCATTAAGAGCATTGCATTGGGGTGTGTTTATGCTTTCCTCAGAAGCATCCTGCTGCCAACATGAATGAAAGCAGAAGGGAAGGAAACTGCAGAGCAGAAGTAGAGAATAGGAAGAAAAGAAGGGCTAAGATCAACCAAGATTAAATGTGAATGAGCCAAGGAAAAAAATACCAATAAATTTTGGAAAGCAATATGTCAATCAACAAGCATTAATAAAGTGCCCACTGTATATCAAGCATTGTAGTAGGTGTTGGGGATGCAGACAGAAAGTTGAAGAAGTCTCTGCCTTCGAGAAGGTTACATTCCACTGGAGGAATACATGCTCACAGATAAGTAAATGAGAGATAAGAATAAAAAAACACAAAATTATTTATGGTTGGAATTAATTAACTGAAGAAATTAGAAAAACCATCTCTTGAAAAAGGTAGTATCTGAGCTGACTCTTGAAGGAAACTGAAAGTTCCAAAAGATGGAGAAGAGGAAAGAGAACATTCAGGCATGGAGGACAACCTGTGAAAGCCACTGAAGTGAGAGACGGAGAGTTGTCTATGAGGAACAGCAAGCTAGTCACTTGGGGTATGATGTAGTGTATTTGAGAGGGAATAACATCATCTTAAAAGGATCCCTATGAAGGCAGAGGTTCTTTGCCTAGGAAAAGAATTTATATTTTATCCTTGAGTCAGTCAATGGGTAGCCATGGATTTGAGCAGAGGAACCACATGGTCAGACTTGGATGTTAGCAGTATGTATTTGGTACCTATGCAGAGGACAGATTGGAGAGGGGAGAAACTGAAGGCAGAGAGACTAAATACAAGGTAATTACAACATTTCATTTGAGAGATGATGAGGTCCTGAACTGAGGAGGCAGTAGTGTGAGTATAGTAAGACTGTTGTAAGAGATGTTGAGGAGGTAGCATCAACAAGACTCAGAAATTGATTAGATATGGAGTAGGGGGAGTGAGTGTAAAGTGTAGAAGATAACCCCTATGTTTAGAACGTGAGTAACTAGAAGATCGGTGGTGCCCTTAACAGAAATAAAGAAGTTTAGAGGAAGATGAGGAGAAGGAGGAGAAGGTGGTGGTGTTTTAGGCCGGGTAGGGGGTGGGGCAATAGTGAGTTCTACTTTGGATGAGCTGAGTTTGAGAAGTCTAAAGAAACACATAGGTTGAGAGGTCCAACTGGTCCTGGAACTCAGGAGAGAGAGGAGGGCTGGATATATAAATGTGGGAGTCATCTGTGTGATAATGAATCAATAAGAACTGAGATTACCAAGACAGAGTGTAGAGAGAGTAGGGGAGGGGGCTCAGGACAGAGCTTTGGGGCTCACTCACATATAAGGAGTAGGTTTTGGATTATGATCTTGCAAAGAAAACTGAGGGATTAGCAAGAGAGATAGAAAGGGGACCATAACGGAGTGGCATAATGAAAATGAAGGGATGAGAGAGGATCACCCCAAAAAAGGTGATCAATAGTGTTAGACACTGTAGAAAGGAAAAGGATGAGGAATGAGAAAAGGCCATTCTGGAAGAAATGAGAGGGAGTGAAATCCAAAGCGTAAGAAAAGCTAGAATTGGCAAACAGAAGGACTCTAATTCACTCTCTGAAATCAAAACTGAAACAGAAAACAAAACAGAATGGGTGATGATGTTGAGTTAATTTGAAATGTGGAACTATGGGAAACAATTGGCTTCAGTTTTGTGTGTGTGTGTAAAGTATAAGGTGATGTCCTCTGCTGAGAGAGAAGGATTAAATGGTGGTGTGTGCGTGTGTGGCTTAACAATAGAAAAGACAATTTGGAACAGTCATTGTGGGGCTTATAATGTTGATAGAGTCAGTCAGCAAACACTAAAAGGATTGTCATACAGTAGTAAGAGTTCAGCAGAAATTAAATAACATAAATTTGTAAGACCCAATTGACAAAATTGTGTGATTCACTCTAGCATCTTTAACATTAGGAGTGAAGAAGATGAATGTGTAGAGAAATCTGGGATTGGAATCTGGGATGCCACTGAGGGTGAAAGGACAGTGCAACAAAGGATTCAGGTCTTAAGGGCAATGTAAACCTTAATTAGTTAACTAAAGGATTTAAATTTTAAAGGAAGGAAAGTGAGATCAGGACAGCTGCAACAACAGGAGGTTATAGTCAGAGAGAATAAATTCACAACTATGCATTCTAGAGACAGAACTCTTGGCACAAGAGCATGACCACCCCTGGATGTGGTTGAGACAGAGTGACAGTGTGTATCACAGAAATCGAGGATGACGTACTGGGAAGATGGGGTGTTTGAAAGAACATCAGCATGTAAATGGGAGTCCCCCAATATAAAGTTGGGGTTGGAGCAGAAGGGAAGATTGTGAGCCTTAGATTGAACTCCCTAAGAAAGGAGGGAGATTAGCTTGGGAAGTTGGGGTTAATGGGTACCAGCCACCAGGATATGGATTACATGACATATTTGGATGGAATGAACCTTAAAGGAGATGTCATTGAGCAGAGTTGATATGGGGAGAAATGTTTGGAGAAAACACTAGTCAGACATTTATATCACTTCCTTCTTAACTCCTTACAATCTAGTTTCTCACCTTACCATTCCATCAAAACTGCTCTCTCCAACATTATCAATGATCTCTTAGTTGCCAAATCCAACGGCCTTTTCTCAGTCCTCATCCTCCTTGACCTCTCTGCAGCCTTTGACACTCTTGATTATTCTCTCCTCAACACTCTCTTTTCTCTAGGTTTTCAGGATACCACTCTCTTCTGGTTTTCCTCCTACCTATCTGACCACTTGTTCTCTGTCTTCTTTGCTGAATCCTCCTTTAGATCATGCCTCTAACTGTAGGTGCCACCCAGGTCTCTGTCCTGGGCCCTCTTCTCTTTTCCCTCTATACTACTTCACTAGGTGAACTCATCAGTGCCTATAGATTTAATTACCATCTCTTTGTTGATGATTCCCAAATCCTGTCCCAAACCCTTAGACTCAAAACCTAGGAGTCATCCTAGACTTTTCACTCTTAGCCCCCATATGCAATCTGTTGCTAAGGCCTGTTAATTTTGCCTTTACAAAATCTCTTGAATACATTCACTTCTCTCCTCTGACACCGACCCATTTCTAGTTCGGACCTTCTTTATCTCATGCCTTAATTATTACAATAGCCTCCTTCAAGTCTCTCCCCACTCCAACCCAGCTTCCATTTAGCCACCAAAGCAGTTTTCCTCAAGTAGGGTCCAATCATGTCATACACCCCACCCCTGCCCTTACCACTCCACCAACTCAATAAACTCCAATGGCTTTTTATTGCCTCCAGGGTCAAATACAAAATGTTTGGTGTGGCATGTAAACCCTTCAGAATTTTGTCCCTCCCACCTTTCCACTCTTCTTACATCTTACACCGTGACACCTGGGTTCCTAATTTCTCCACGAATAAGACACTCCATCTCTTGACTTCTAGGTATTTTTTCTGGCTATGCTCCATGCCTGGAAATACTTTCCCTCCTCTGCTCTGGCTAGTGATCTGCCTGGCTTCCCAAATAAAATCCCACCCCCGATAAGAAGACTTCCCCAAGCCCTCTGAATTCTAGCACCTTCCCTCTATTAATTATTTCCTATTTATCATATATATACATAGACATATATGTACATATATGCACACACATACATACACATATACGTATATAGTTTGCTTTGGATATATTGATTTGTGTGCTGTCTTCTCCATTACATTATAAGCTCCCTAAGGGTGGGAACTGTCTTTTGACTTTTTTTGTATCCCTGGCACTTAGCACAATGCCTAGCACAGATACTTGACAAATGTTTACTGACTGATTGAGCCTATAAGAGGGAAGCTCTGGATATACCTAGGTGGAATCCAACCAGGCATTTATCTCAGCTAGATCAGCTCTACCTAACACAGCCTGCCCCTGGGACGTGAAGCAGTTTCCAGTGAGGGCCCAAGGTGGCATAGAGCTCTAGACCTAGAGTCAAGGAGACCTGAGTTTAAATCTAGCCTCAGACACTTACTAGTTAAGTGATGCTGTTCAAGTTGCTTAACTTTTCTTGGCCTCAGTTTCCTCAGGTGTAAAATGGATATAAGAATAGCACCAATCATCTCCCAGGAGTGTTGTGAGGATTAAATGGCATAATATGTGTAAGCCACTAAGTATAGAACTGGCACATAGTAGGCTCTATATAAATGATAATTATTATCATTGTCTGTGACCTCACTGATTGGACCCTCCTTCAGTGCTGCCCATCCCAATGCATCCTTGTCTACTCTGACATAAATCCTGCATAAGTAAGGCTGGAAGCCTTACTCAAAATGTTTTAATAGCAGGGTTTTTTTAAGTGAAAATTTCTGGGTTCCTGTTTCCTTTAAGAAACAGCACTTTTCAGGCAAAGAAGTACAAATGATAAGCAATAACTTTTTAAAAAATTCTCAGTAATGAGAGAAATACAATATGGAACAACTCCATGATTTTACCTGACACTCAGCAGATTGGAAAAGTTGTTAAAAGATGGAAATATTCATTGTCAGAAGGACTGTGGGAAGAAAGGCACAGTAATACACTGTCAATAGAGCTATGAATTGGTCTAACTCTTAGGGAAAACAATTTGCAATTCTACAAAAAAGGTGACTAAATTGTTCATATCCCCTGATCCAGTTATACCAATATTTGTCATAAATGGTCGTGTGTACACATATTTGTATGAGAAAATGATTGGAATCTCACTTTTTGTAATAGAAAACAAGTGGAAAGTGGGTGCCCACCATTTAGGAAATGACTGGATAAATTGTAGTATTTGAATGCAATAAAAAGTATTGCAGTGTAAAAATTGAACAAACAAAAATACAAGGAAACCTGAAAATATGACAAAATTTGTTTGAACTTGTACAAAATAAAGAACACAGATCTAGGAGAACACTATACACAATAACTATAATAACACAAATTTTAAAGACACTAAAGGTAGCTGAACTCTAATTTCAATGACTAATCTTGATCAGAAAGGGCAGCTGATAAAACATCCTTCCTTTCATTTGGTAAGAGATGGGGGTTTATAGCTACTGAAAAAGATTCATATGCATGAGACAGCAAGTAATTTTTGTTAATTATTTTCATTTAACTGTTTTGTTACATAGGGAGGTTTGTGGGGAGGATAGGGGCAAACACACACACACACACACACACACACACACACACACAGCATCAGTAGCACTTTAAAAAAGATAAAAGAGAAATACCAGCCAGTTATAGACAAGAGACTCCCAGTAGCCAATCTGCTCTTGTTTCAGCTTTCACTTGAAGCAGTGCAGTAATCCAGGTTGCCTAGTATTCTGCCTTCTCTCTCCAGCCCCAAATCCTGCTGTACAAGAGGAAGGGCATTCTAGGGGACCCTAATAGTCATCATGGAAATAATCTAAAGCTGATTCCTCTTTCCTGTGCTGGAGCAAGGTGATAATACTTTCAAAGTACCTGTTATTTCCTTCAGGGGAACTATAATGAGACCTTAATAAGAAGATCCTGGAAGCAAAGCCTCTCTAGCCGCTTATAGGGACCCATCTCATGGAGACAGGGATCTACAACCTCTGTAAACTACTTTTCTCTCCCACCACTCTCATCAGTTCTATGAAGAGAGACTCAAATTTTAAATGATTCAAGGCTTGACCGCTTACCAGTCAATCGATATTCCTTAAGCACCCGCTAAGTCCCAGACATTGTGCTAAGCTAGAGATACAAAGAAAGGTAAAAGAAGCTAATGTTTTTTAAAGAAGCAGACAGGTCCACTCTGCCCCCTTCCCCTCAGTTCTAAAGTAGAAATAATTTTAAGTCATTAGCATTTGACAGACACACCTCTTTTCAAGCACTTCAAATTGTGCTAAAAGTACTGGGAATTTAACCTGGCACTTATCACTTCCTTCATTAGTATACTGGTGTAAACAGCCTGATGAAAACATGGAAAACCGGATGATTTGTAGAGTGTTTTTTTTGTTTGGGTTTGTTTGTGCATGTGTTGTTATTTATTCATTTATTTTAGTTATTATTGTTTGGGGCAGAGAGAATATGTGGCTTTGGTCTCTGAAATTCTTCTTACTCCTTCATCTTCACAGCAGAAAGTAAATATAGTATTCTGTTGGTTTTGCAAGTCCAAGATCTAGACTGAGATCTAGAATTGAGCTTTAAAAGTTATGTCTTTCTCCTCTCCTCCTGAGCAGGAAGGGAGCACAAGATTGAGAAAGGAGAAGCAAGATTTAACATCATGTTCAATCTTGGGGAAAGAATACTTTCTAAAGAGTCAGAGAATTGTAGAGGCACAATGTAAAAGGCTGACAGCCAGTTCTCAACCAGACACTTCAAAATTAAAAGGCTCCAATCAGATCAACCTTCATAATAAATATCCACCGTTCAGACATTCATCTTCTATTGACAGATTTATAGCCTTGTCTATTCCTGTGTACAAGTGAGAAGTTGGTTCATGGAATTATAACTCTAGGGATTCTAGGGATCATAGAACATAAATACAAAGCTGGAAAGGGCCTCAAAGATCTTCTAATCCAAAGAGGACCCAACTGAAGCCTAGGGTAGTGAAATGTCTTGCCTAAAATCATATACCTAGTAAACATCAGAAGTAGGATTTGATGGACATCCTCTCACTTCAGGGACAGCTAGATGGCGCAGTGGATAGAGCACTGGGCTTGGAACCAGCAAGACTCATCTTCATGAGTTTAAATATGGCCTCAGATACTTCATGAATCACTTAAATCACACTTTCTGCTGTGTGATCCTAAACAAGTCACTGTTTGCCTCAGTTTCCTCATCTGTAAAATGAACAGGAGAAAGAAATGGCAAACCATGGGGACATGAAGAGTCAGATACAACTGAAATAACTCAACAACAAATTTCAAAGTTAATAATTTTACCATGTTGTCACTTCTGTGAGTTGGAGTAGGAACACTGGACTTGGTGTTAAGAGAACTAGGTTTACATCCAGGCCCTGCTCCAATCAGTGGCAGTTTATCAATGTGATCTTAGACCAGTAACCTAGCTTCTATGAGCCTCAATATCATCATCTGTAAAATTAATGTAATAATCCTTTGGACCACAAAACTCACCCTGCTTCACCGAGAGTGATCACTTAATAAATGCTTTTTTCATTCATTCATGCACAGGGTTATTGTGAAGATTAAATGAGATGATGTATGTAAATTGTTTTATAACAGTAAAAATGCTATACATTTATGAGCTATTATTTATTGTTATTTTTAAGTAGAAAAGCAAACTAGGGAGACCCCTACCTTCATTCAAATAAATCTCTTTTAAGTACCTTTGGAGTTAGGTTTTGTGATAGGTTCTGTAGGCAGTAGAAAAAAGAACAATACATGATTCTACCCTCCAGGAATTTATTATCTAGTTGGGAAAAGGCAAATGAACATAAGATAACTAACCACAAAGGCTGTTGACTTTGATGGGGCTACAGGTAACAGCCCTAATGTCTACAAGGCAAAACAGACTTTTGTGTTCAATAAACATGTTCAGATGATGGGGTTTTTTTTGATATTATGAAATATATTTTAAAAAAACAAATACCATATACATTGAATGGGGATAACAAAACTTGAAGTGCAATTTGCCTTTCATTTACATAAAATCCATGCCTTTTGTCATATTGAAAAATCAAAATCATGGACCAAGGATCTGTCCACATGCATCAACTGATATGTAAATCAGAACAGTAATCAGTACAGGTTAAAACGGTTCTTTTAACCAACACTGTTCCAAACGTAATATGTATTAGGCTGGGACATACAGGCATACTTCTTTAATGGATAATACCTGCTCTGATTATTGTAGGCTATCTGCTTCTAAAAACAAAGGTCAAGATTTTTAAGCTGGTGTTATAGGGAAACTTGCAGAATGCTTACACACCCACACCAATCACACACAATTATGAACTTTCCATGAATTTGAATTGAAACAGAAAACTATTTCATAGCAGCCTTTAACATCTTCATGAAGTAGTGGAGGGGTTCAAACTCAAATCCATTGATGGGCTAATAATGGTGCAGAGGATGTTCTTAAGGGAAACTACAGGCAGAAATTCCAATAAAGGTAGGACAAAGGGGGATGTAACTGTGATGTCTATTGAGAAGAGGGACGACTGGATTTTGAGGAGAACTTAGCTTAAAATCTCATCTCATAATTTCAGGTAGGAATCTCTGAGCATGTCACTGAACCTCTATCAGGTTGTTTTGTCATCTGTAAAATAGGTGTGATAATACCTAAAGCATATCATGGAGTCATTGTGATTGTGAATTCTTTGACGACTGGGACTAATTGTCTTTTGCTGCTTTATTTCCCCAGCATAGTGCCTTGCACACAGTGGGTGCTTAATAAATGTTTATTGATCAATTGAACTAATGTATATGAAAGAGCTCTTTAAAGTACTATTTAAATGTCAGTTACTATTGTGGGAATCATATGTATGAGGCTGCCAAGCTGCCTCAACATTACTTTCTTCATCGTGGAGATAGCTATCAAACTGAATGAATGAGAAATGAAGAGATTCAAGACACCCTGTGTACGATGGACCCCATTTATCCCTATTATTAGATTGGACAAAATTGGTTAGGATGTCAAAGGAAATGGGGGAAGCGAAGGAAATGGGCCCGAGGAAGAGAAATGCCAGCTTGAATGTATTGGCATCATCCCTGGAGGTTTCTGTGTGGGCAAAACCTGACTACATTCGGCATTTAAGGAAATAACTTCAATCATCTGGACTACACAGAGACTTAAAACAGGAATGTTAGTTATGAACCTGAGTTTACTGTGCTTTAAAAATGTTTCAAAGTGTATTAGCTTTACTTTTTATTTAAATAAGCACTAAATACTTGGGTCCCAAATAGACTTTACTGGTGCTTTATAACCCACATGAAGAGATTTGCCTGATTTTAGATTCACCTTCCCCAAATTAAAAAACTAAACTAAACTTAGCAAAAATAAAATAGGATCATTCAAAAGCATGAGGATACAAAAAACAGAAATATAGAGGGTACCCATAGAATTGTCAATGGCAAAAAAAAGTGTGGTGTGGGAATCTAATGAGATATTTTTGTACAGTAAGGAATGACAAACATGAGGAATTCAAGACAAAAATGTAACAATACCTTGAATTGACACAAAGTAAAATAAGCAGAAACAGAAGAATATTATATACAATGACTACAATAATGCAAATGAAGAGATCCTTAAAAGGAAGCTGAACTTTGAGTAATTGAAAACCCAATTGTCCCAGAAAATAGAAAATAAAACATAGTTCCCACCTTCCTGCAAGGAGACGTAGGAACGAGCACAAGGTCATACAGTTGTCAGATTTGGTCACTCTATATGGTTTTTGTTTAACTATTCATCTTTGTTCCAAGGGAAGAAGATGTACTCTGGAAGGTGGAGGAAGAGATTTTCTTTTTCCCTAGGTATGACTGTGATGTGATGACAAAAAAAACAGAAATAAAAATTTATTTAAAACAAAACACTAGAATGTTTGGTTGGCTCTACTTACAAATAAGCAAGATGAAGGAACAAATTCTTTTTGCATTTTTATAAGCCACGAAAATTAAATTTTCAAAACTTGTAATATGTCACAAATAGCTTCATTTTTAATTTTTATTCATCTTTTGTTTTTACATCACCTTAATTTTTTTTTCATATATCCCTGTTCCCTTCTGCTACTCAATGAACCATGATTTGTCATTCTAGATAAAGAGAAGGGGGGAAAATGCAGTTCCTCAAAACTAACCAATATGTAAACCAAGTCTGCCAAAAGAAGATGAGAGGAAGGTACATTTTCTCTTCTCTTTTTAGGGAACCAGCTTGATCATTACAATATGAAATTCCATTTTGGCTTCCTTGTTCTTTCCAATTTTTATGGTTATGTATATTGTGTTCCTATTCTTTTTCACTGTGTCACTTGTATTCTTCCAATATTTCTCTGAAATCTTCGTATTCATGCTTTCTTACTGTACACTACAGGAATATACCATTCTATTCATATGCCATAACTTTGTTTATCCATTCCCCAATCAATGGAGATATGTGTGTAGTTATTTGCTACTACAAAAATATGACTATGACTATTTAGGGATCCTATGAGACCTTTTCTCTGCCTTTGCTCTCAATGAGACATATGTCGAGAAGTGTGATTTCTTGGTCAAGGGGTAAGAACACTGAAATCTTAACATACTTCTAAACAAAAATGTGTACCTTGCCTGAATGTGATTTAAAAAGAGCTTTTACTATATTGAATAAAATTATATTTGAACACTTATTTTGGTTACTTTTAATTGCATTCTATCTGACTAAATTCCTATTCCTTAACCCTTCCAGTTTGTGTCCAGTTCTAATTTCTCATTATATAGGCTTAGCTACCTAAAGTCCACGTCTTGTTCACTGGTCTTTATGATTTGGTTTTTGTGTAATAACTAAAAATAAAAGGACGAGGTGCATTATTGTGTAGAGATTACACATGACTATCTCCTATTGCACTTAATCGGAAGTATGTGGGGAATTACAATCACTTACATTGTCTCACAAAATAAATATCTCATGTCTAATTAAAAAAAACCATTCTTCTAAATCCTCTGCCAGAATGGTTGTCCCATTTCACAGCTCCACTAATAGCTTATCAGCAGAACTATCCTTCCTCAATCTTTCCAACATTAACTATTCCCAGCTTTTCTTCAGCTTTTTGTCAATTGGTTGGATGCAAGTTGAAACCTCAGAGTAGTTTTGATTTGCCTTTCTCTTCTTAGTGACTGGAACAATCTTTCCTAGGTTGTTAATTGGTTGCAATTCTTCTTTTGAAAACTGTTTCACAGTGTCTCCAAATTATTGTTTTGGTCTTTATTTTTATCGAAAGAGCATCTAACTAATAAATGCATTGTCTGTTGGAATAATAATAAATATAACCTTTAAATTTTGAATGGCCTTAATATTTTTCCACAGTTGAGTAGGTGGGCCCATCATCAGATAGGCTAATTATTTGCTAATGGGCTGGTTCTTTCAGTTGACGCATGTGGAAACTACCCTATCAGTAGTTTCTCCTTATGTGGAAATTGCCCTGGAAACTAGAAATGGAGAACAACCTTGGAGAAAAAACAGAAATGTGGAAGGATAGCCCTGGCCATTGCTGTGGAAAGAAAGGGAAAAGTTAATGCTGTCCCTGTAAAGACCCAAACTAACCAGGCCATGCCAAATGAAAGATATTCAAGCATCAACAAGTAGCAACTAATATTGTGTGCATCTCTTACAGAGACAAAGGAAAGAATGAAAAGGAAATTGAGCTTAGGGAATACATAGTAAGCCTGCAGTGAGCTCTGGTGGGGAGACAGAGAAATTATTCACATTTTTTTCCACATTTAATCAGCTCTACCAAGGTGAAATTGAGATTTGAGCTGCTTCAGGCCAGTTCTTTCTTTTGTTTCTGCTCAGTTCAGTCAACTTGAGGAATGAAATTCATAGATTTTGCCCTGTGGGGAAAAAACTTTTGCCTTGTCCTTTCTCTTCCATGGGCCTAACAGTAGGTGAAACCCTTATTGACACAGGAATTAAGTTATCATGATTTTGGAGAACTTTAAAATGGCCTAAGAGAATACTGCATGTTGAAAGCCTTCTTTGCTGCTAATCTTCAACATTTTCTTTCTTTATTGGCATTTTCTTGGCTACCTAACCCCTGTTCCTTCCCTTTTTTTGTTCCTTCCTTTCCAATTGCATGTAGTGTAGATCACCTCTGGGCAGCCCTCACATCTGACTCTCATGTGGCAAAGAGTGTTTATGCTGAGCTTCAGCAAGAATGGGTCAATGAAAAAAAATTACATATCAAGTCCCTCTTTCCCTCTCTCCCCAAACCTGCCACACAGCCACAGTTACAAATGTCTTTGTTATAACACCTTAATATATAAGATGCTTAGAAAACCATCAGCAATTGTCATTCACTTTTCCTTCTTCTGCCTTTTTTTTCTTGTGTTTACAATTTCTGGGGAGTCCATAATTAAAGAAAGTGTGCTCTCCTCTCTCTCTCTCTCTCTCTCTCTCTCTCTCTCTCTCTCTCTCTCTCTCTTTCCCCCCCCTCACTCCCTCCCTCTCTCATGTTTTTTCTCATTCTCTCTCTCTTATTCTTTCTCTCAATCTCTCTCTTGTTCTCTCTCTCTTTCTTTTTCTTTCTCTCATTCTCTCTTGTTCTCTCCCTCCCTCCCTCTCTCTCTCTCTCTCTCTCTCTCTCTCTCTCTCTCTCTCTCTCTCTCTCTCTC
>CM053587.1:174746842-174760224 GCA_028646515.1 Pseudochirops corinnae | reverse complement strand
AGCAGTACGAGTCGCGGTGCTGGTTCACCAGCCATTCCCACTTGGTGGTGTCGGCGTGGCCCGTGCCGATGTATTTGGACTGCAGATGCTCCAGCTGGCTGTGGATGGTGTAGCGGTCCGTCATGGTGCCGAAGATGCGCCCTGCGCTGCTCGCTAGTTCAGGCGGCAGCAGTCACACCTGTGGCGTTTCGCTGGTAGAGATAGCTCTCGGAAACCCTGAAGAGAGCTAGAGAGAACAGGAAGGCACACTAGGGAACCCAAGACTCTTGGTTTTGTTCAATGATAGAAGTTTGAATCCAACTTCTGATAATTACTATGTGACCTTGGTCAAGCCACAAACCTCGCTGGGTCGGAAATGTTTTACTTGTATATGGTATCTCTGGACTACATCCCCAAATTATACTTGCACTGGTAAGTTGGGTCTATTCTCAGACCTCTAGAGAACTTCTCTATGGGCAGAGAGACATTAGCGTGACAGGTCAGAAGTGGGTGGCTACATCTGATACTCATGAGTGAGTTCATGAGCACCTACCAGTGTACTTCTCATGAACAGATGGCATATTTAATTACTTCCTAGCAAAGGTATTTACTTAATAAATAGTAAAAAACAGTAGGTATACCCCCGCATAAGTCTAAGCCTTGGGGTACATACTCCTACAAATCCATACTACTTCTGTAGGGAGAGGTGGCTCATATTTAATGCATGATAGACATATGGCACATTGTAGGATACATGTGCAGCAAAGGCAACTCAAAATTGCTAGTACTGCAGGGTCTAGAAGTCATTTTTCTTTGTTGGGTTCTCAGTCAGTGCATAATAGGTGCAGAATCTCTACTTGGTAAGTGATTTAGCTGGGTTCCCAGGCTCTGATTATCTTCATAATCTGTTTCTTTAGGATATTGTCTGAATGCAGCATGAGCCTTCAGTTGAACAAGTCTTAAAAAGTACATTAATCAGTCTTTGAAAGGTGGCTGGGATGTTACAGAATGCAAAAAGGCATGGCAGCATATTCCTATTGGTCAAGTCAGCCTACAATATGATTTTCCATCTGTCTTCCTCTTGTACACCTTTCAAATTGTTGTTTGTCCTTCTCCAGATATGTCTTCTCCAATAGATTTAACTTTGAGAATATCACAGTTTAATCCAATTAATAGTCTATGAGGTCTGACTTTGAAGACTGGTACAAGTGGGGTTGTACCACATAGGGATCAGAGCTCCTACACAGGTACTTTTCAAGATGGCTAAATTTTCTGAAAGACTGAACTTTGGATAAATGGAATGAAATAAGATGTCATTCTGGCACAATAGTGATGATGGAATAGGAAAGGGGGAAGGAAGAAAAGAAGGAGGGGAAGGAGAAAGAGGAGGAAGGAAGAAAAGAGGAGGAGAGGAGGGAGGAGAAGAAGAAGAAAGTGATGATGATGATGAAGATGATGATGATAACTTCTGGATGAAACTAAGGACTGCACAGAGGTGGTAGTATCTAACCTTCTCTATAAAAATAAAACTTGTACTTGCTCATCAGTATCACATCTGTTTCTTTGCACATCACCTACAGGTCATACTAAGTAGCAAGTCATGATGCTTAATTACAAGGTTCTGGAATGCAGCCAACCTGTCCACATTTAAATGGTTCTTTTTACAATGTAGCTCCACTAGGTTGGACATGTGCACATAGATGATAGAAGGTAGCAGGATGCCTGAGCAGCTGCTGCCTTGTGAGTTGAAATAAAGGTAATCACAAGATGGATAGAAAGATGTTAGAATGACACATTGAATTATAACTCTATGTACTGTGACATAGCTGTGAAGTGTGGGGAAATGATGGGCTACTGATCAATCCAAATCTGGTATGCATTATGAAATGCTGACTGGTTCATTTGGGGAAAAAGCTTTGAGGGAACTCCGAGAATGGACAGAAATTCAAACAGAGAGGAGATAAGCAAAGGACAACTACCTTCTAAATGCATCCTTGTATGGTGGCATGCAACAGTGAAGTTGCCCAATAAACATGTTAAGTCATGATTACAGTGTCAAATATTTATTGTATGGTTATTATTTGCATAGTATTAATGTATTTTAAAAATCCTATCAGAGATATCTAGGCTTGTTTAAAAAAAATGATATAGTAGCCAACTATTCTCCTTTTTTCATCCCATTTCTTCTTTGCCTTTGGTAAATTGCAGTTATGAGATTTAAATTGAACACTTTGGGATCCTAGAGTCTAGAATAATTTATGTGTTAAGTTGTGGAATTCTCCCCTGTAGGTTTTTCTAATTCTTCTACAGCAGAATAGCTAGTCATTTCTGGGAATAGCTTGGGTTTCGTTTATCTGGCTTGTAGGCAGGGGAATGGATGAGATGATCCCTCGAGTTCCTTTTAGCCTTAGGGTACTATTATTATTTTCCATTCATTCACACACTCATTCAATAACAATTTATTAAGTGTTTACTGTGTGCAAAGTACTGCATACAGACAGTGAGAAAGATGCAAAGAAAATTAAGATGTGGGTGCTGCCCTCGTGGAATTTATGATCTTCCCTCATGGACAGCTGTCCTCTTGGCATGTAAGGCTCTGGTTTGGCAAATCTTCCATCCTCCATCTTCCATCCTCATAATCATCTCAAGATTAATCTTCACCAACCAAACATGCGAGCGAATCCACAAGCCTACATGGAATTTGGGCTTATTACTTCAGGGTCACATCTAAATCAAAGTCTGAGTTACATGGCAACCACATTCCTGAAATGCACCATGTAACTTGAAACTATATTAACAGGCTGCATTGTTTATGGAAAATGGAAGGAGGAGGAGCAGTACAATGTCCATGTTTTTGGTTTTTAGATTTGAGAGCAAGCTTAGAACCACCTATCCTTAGAACCGCTTTAATGAGAGCAACAGATTAATCTAAGGTTGCCTTCAGGGCAAATTATGAAGGCAAATATGCCTCTGGGTTGGTGTGTTCTAAAATGCTTCCAATACTGCAGAGTTAACTGAAATGACAATAGAAAGAACCAGAAGAAATCTTATTGTGGCAGAGTGGTACAGTTCTGGGGAATGTAGTTACCTTGGAGACTTTCTCTGTGAGTCTGAACTTGATCCCTGGGAGAGAAGCTTATGCTTTGGGCTGTACTCTAAGCTGCTTGAAGTCTTAGGTACTAGAGTACACCAAAGGACTGTGTAGAGATGATAAGGTCAGTGATAGCTGTGGCCTTGACAACACCTCTCAAGTCCTTTCCTATTCATGCCTGCTTTTATATGTTAGAAGTCACAGTGCCTTGGCAGTCAGTAGTTTATGAGACTCGGACACCAGCCATGAAAAAGCTTGTTTAAGAAATATACTGCACCATTCTCCAGTAGCACTCCTGACTAAATAAGCTTTTCTTTGAAGTCCATGTGGGCAGAAACTCTAAAGGCAACCTTGTGTGCTCTGCCTGTGTTACTCCTCACCCTTGTACCTGCTATTCTGTGTGGATGCTCATCACTCTCTCAATTACCACTCTATGACTGGGTCTCAGCCAAGCAGTTATATTCAAGATAATTTTTGTTTATCTATCTACCCACAGAAATCAAGGAATCAAAAAAAATTATAGACCCACCAAAGGGTCTACAAAGAGAAATGCTTATAAACCACCATGATAATAATAAATCCCTGGTCACATGGGGTTTTAGGAATTAAGAAAAGAATAAAGCAGGAGATATTTTTATTTTTTTTAATCTGAGCCTCAGTTTCTCCATCTGAAAAAGGTCTCTAAGGTCACTTCCAGTTCTAAATCTATGATCTTATAATTGACCAATATTTACCTAGTACCTGCTAAGAACCAAACCCTGTAGGAATGTAAATATGAATTAAATTTAATTCCTATCCAGGAAGAACTCAAAATAGAGCTGTAATGGAGACAAAACACCAAACTTCATGACTGTTGTGGACTCTAACTCCAATCTCAATCTGTTGAAATCTCTTCCTTATTTCAAGACCCAAATCACATCCATTTGTTTATGAAGTTTTTCTTATTTTTTTTTCTTCCTTTTTGGAGAGGGGAAGGTAGGGCAATTGGGGTTAAGTGACTTGCCCAAGGTCACACAGCTAGTTTTGTGTGAAGTGTCTGAGGTCAAATTTGAACTCAAGTCCTCCTGACTCCAGGGCTGGTGCTCTATTCACTGCATACTGTGCCACCTAGCCTCCCCATTATGAAGCTTTTCTTGATGCCCCATTGCCCCAACACTATCCTTTTCCCCATCCACATCAAGTAAAACCAATATCTTTGCCTCAAATTTCTCCAGTCCTTTCCATAATTCTTATCTCACTGTCACTTGTACTATGATTATTTCTTTATATCTTTCCTATATGTTAGCTTGTAAGCTCTGAGAGCAAGGTTTTGGGGGTCTTTATGTTTTTTGCCACTTCTCAACTGCCTGACACAGAACTTTGCACAAGCAGATATTTATAGCCTTCTGAGCCTGGCATCTAAAATCCTCTAAAATCTCTTCCCAACTAACTTTTCCAGTCTTATTTTGCATTGTTTATACATTCTGTTGCAGCCAAATTGGACTATTGGCTGTACTCTCGAACTGACCCATAGTCTTACATTTCTTTGCATGTGAGCAAATAACTCTCCCTGCATAGAATCAACTCCATTTTCATCTTTACTATTCAGAATCTATTTCTTCTTTCAAAGTTTAAAGTCCTTTCCTCCATGAAGCCTCCTTTGAGCACTTTTTCTAGATCTTTTCTTTGTGTTATACTTGTGTCTTTATATGTTGTGTATCTAGGAGATCTAAGCTCCCTGAACGTAGGGATTATAACTATTTTTATTTTGCCCATAAGCATGTGTGTGACAAATATCCTTCACACACGTTTGCTGGGTTGAACTGAATTAATAAATATTTGTTGAATACGTTATACTTATCTGTGCTGATACTCTGTCACTACAACAGAATGTAAGCTCCTTGAGGACTTTCCTTTTTGACTTTCTGTCATCAGTACCTAGCATAATGCCTTACACATAGTAGGTATTTGATATATGTTTCTGGAAATGACATAAAATGAATTAATGCAAAGAGGGATATGCAAATTAGGTTAAGAAGACAATGACCTACCTGAATGGAGCGGATAACCCTCAGTATAGTGAAAAGAACAGTGCATTTGGAGTTAAAGAATCTGGGTTCCAATTCTAGTTGTGCCTACTTTACTCCTGTAAACTTTTAACCTCTCTAGGCCACAAAATGCAAAGGTTGACTAGGTGATATTTAGTGATCTTTTTAGCTCTAAATCTATGGTCCTGTGGCTAATAGGGTATTAGGTTGGAGTCTAGTTGTGCAGGGCCTTGATTACCAGACCAAAGAGATCAACCTCTTTTCTGTAAAAAGTGGGGAGCCATTGAAGGTTTCTGAATAGAAAACAATCTAATTTCTACTACATGCCTATCCATTTTATATTCAGACTACATTTACCTATCCCCAAGGGCCAAAAGTTCTGAAGAAGAGAGGTAAAATAGTGGTGAGTTTTGTTTTCTTTATTATAACATGGAAAAGGAAAGTTCAAGATGAAATTTTCATCTGTAAGTATTACATTATTAACAATTAATATGAACATTGCTTAGTAGATTCTGTAAAGGGCTTTGAAGATGAGAAGTGCTATGCCAAGAGATAGGATTATGATGATGATTGTTATTGATGATAATATTAACTTGCTATCACCCAATGGGGATGTGGTAGCTGTAGACTATTTTTTTTCCTATGAAAAGGAACAAAGAATTCTATTGAAGATACATATCCCTACTTTAAGACTGCACATTAAGAAATTACTCCCATGATTCCCAACCTTTTTAGAATTTGTTTAATTTTGTAAGACTTCCTTTTTTTTTTTTTTTTTTAATACTTCCGGCTGTTTGTTTCATTTTTTTCTAAAAGAGAAAAGATCTGAATGGATATATTTAAGGAAATTATTTTTGATGCATCTAGTACTATGAACCTAACCAGTAGTCAATAAATGCAGGGTGTTCCAAAAGTCTTAGTGCAAGTTTCAGCTTTCCAATTGTCCTGCTGTGAATCTTTCAACCTCTCTGGACCTGCTTCCTTAAGCACAAAATGTGAAAGTTGGTATAGGTGATTATAGGTATAGATATTAAGGTCCTTTTAAAGCTCTAAATCTATCATTCTGTGGGTGATGTGGGCACTGGTTTGGGACATGATTATGGAGGACCTTGAATACCAGACCAAAGAGACTGAGTTGTATTCTCTAGATTATGGGGAATCATTGAAACTTAAAACTGCACTGAGATTTCCGGAACACCCTGTACTTTTGTCAAATTAAAGACCTTGAGGTTGACCTATTTATTCTGTAGAGAGAGATCCACACTAATGTCCTGTTTATCCCAAGGAAATACAAGCGGAAGAAAGGCCTTACTGATAGAGAAAGGTGGTACAGCAGACTTAGAGCCTGGAAGACCTGAGTTTGAATCCTGCATTGTATACTTACTCACTGTGTGTAGCAGCAAGCACCCTAGCATACCCAGGATGGCTGCTTGCACAGGTTCTTTGATTGCTTTTCTAAAGGAAAACAACTCAAAATGGTTAACAGTCTTACTTTAATCAAACATATGTCATTCACTTAGTTCAGGGGAAAAGGTCAGTACTCTGAACTTCAGAGAATACAAACAGAAATTACAAGCAGACAAAGATAAAGAAAAAATAACACAATTCAACAGACAGGGCTTCTAGCTGTCTGACCATTACATCCATACCCAGTTAGTTACCAGAGAGAGAAGCACCAACATTTGGGTTTTCCAAGCCAGGGGGCTCAACAGCTGCCCAGATTCTCATCTGGCTAAATCACACAACTCTTCCCAAAGTGAGCCCTGAAGCAAAACCTCGCCTAAGAGGTATATATAGCCTTCTCCTGGGTCAGAGAACATCACAGCCCTTGTGACCTACTGCCTAATTACAAAGTAACAATGTGTGAGCCTTCCTGAAAAACAAGATTCCCCTAAACATGCTTCTCCTGTTGGGCTCTGCTCCACCCTTCAGCAGACTCCATGTGACCACATTTAGCCTATTAGGGGGCAGAGTATATTTTCAAATCAGGGAAGGTTCTCAAATTCCCTTAGGCTTATTAAGAGGCATGGAAGATCTTCAAATTCCCTTACCATTACACTGTGTGACCCTGGGTAGGTTATTGACCTCTTTCAACCTTAATTTCCCTATTTGTAAAGTGAGCATAATAATAGCTTTGGGGATATTGTGAGTATAATAATGTTGTGGGGATCAAATGAGATAACTTATGTAAAGCTCTTTGTAAACCTTAAAGTGCCATATAAATGCTGTTGCCATGTGATTAGCTCATCTCTTTTTCTGGTCGCGTATTCCTCTGAACATCCTGCTTCACAAGCATAATTCCTGGCTCACAAGGTGATGAAGTCTGCTCACACCCACTACGGACCTCTCCATTTTCCCTTTGCATGATCCTCAATTCCACTTAGAAAAAGTCGTAGTCCAGGACTCTCGCTCACATTACATCACTAGACGTGGAAAGATGGACTTCTTTTTTCTGGGGAAAGCTCTTACTGGTGAAAAATGAGAAATAGTTATAGAGGGATGGATTTTGAGACTGATTATAACAGTTTCTATAGAAGTTTTACTGACACAAATAAAATTCCAGAATGAAGATATCAAAAGAGTCCAGAAGCAGATTCAATCAGCAATTCCTTGATATTACCAAGTGGCATAATCTTTCACCATCCTTTTCTGCGAGAATTTACAAGCAAGTTTTGATTCTAAACAAATGCCACCGTTGTCTTTTGTATCTTTCCACTTGGCAAGAAGATAGAACTAGAGTTTTTCCATTTGTTTCTTGTCCTCTTTCCAATGTCATCTCATTAAGGTTTCTTTAACCTTTTATTTAACTTCCCAGTTTGCTCTATTTTACAAAACAGAGTAGATGACAAAATGGAAAAGATATTTATAGGTTTTTGTAACAAATTCTATTATTAAGGATAGTGGAGCTGCCATGTTTGAATTCTAATGCCACAGTCTTAGATGTTCTGCCCAAGGAAGTACAGGAGGATCCTGTTTAACAGCATTATAGAGTCCTTTCATGTTATGACCACATTAATCCTGCTAAGGACTTAGAACACTATATATCTAAAATATGTCCCAAAAACTGAGCAAGAAAACATACAGCAGTGGTTCTCAACCTTCCTAATGCCATGACCCTTTAATACTCATATGTGGGCATATCTGCATGTGGGAGGACCCACCTGGAGACAGATAGAGGAGCGGTGTCTCAATTCCTAAGACCATCGGAAATACGTGTTTTCTGATGTTCTTAGGCGACCCCTGTGACCCCTGTGAAAGGGTCATTCGACCCCCAAAGGGGTCGCGACCCACAGGTTGAGAACCACTGACATACAAGAAATTCTGCTCCAACATAGTTCCAAACTACCATTCTACCCTTATGACACACTCTGTCCTTCTGTTCATATACTCTGTGTTCTGACCAAACTTGACTACCACCTGTTTTAGAATTTGACTTGCTACTTCCTACCCCTGGGAATTTTTGCAAGTTGTCCCTCCTTCTTGCATTCTCTCCTCTCCACCTCTACCACCTTCTCGTCCTTCAATGCTCAGCTCAGGAGTCATCTTCACCATGAAGCTTACCCTGATTAACCCAGTTGGAAGTGCTCAAAATTTCTTAGAGCCCTTTGAGTGTAACTTACCTATGCTCTTAATACACCCTAACTTGTATTATACCTTAATTGTGTATTTATGTATCTTCCTAATAGACTATCAGCTTTTTGAGGTCAGGAGCCATATACTTTTTCATCTTTATGTCCCTAATAGGACCTTGCACATGTTGACATAAAATTTTATAATTAAATTTAGCTATACAAGCCAAAACAACAGAACTTGAAACATGAAACATAACATAACATCAAAGGACCCCCCCCCCCCCCACCAATCTGTTAACTGGGACACTTAGAACTAGGCATGATTACTGTGGCCCTACATGGAGGGACATATGCTCTGGCCCCTTGCTTAAAAGCATACACAACCAGTGGTTCCTGGTTGATTCTCACAAGACCCTGTGATTGAGGGTGGTGCCAAAGACTAGTAGAGTTGGATATGTCCCAATAAAGAGACAAACCTGAAAGAGGCCAGAAGCAATCTCTCCTCTCTCTTTAAAACCCTACAGAATGCACTGCTCTTTCTGTCTCAGTTGCCAATCTTTTTTGGCATAGCCCTTCAGTAATGGAGACATGTGAGAAACAACCAGAAGCATCTGGTCAGTATGTCCTTTAGCAAAGGGACAGAGCACATGTCCCTTCTCACGTAGCCAAAACACACATGCCAAGTTTCATGGGTGGTGTCCCAATCTAACTGATCAGGGATCCTCCAAATATCCCTGTTCCACAAGGAATCACATTTTACTGTAAACAGCAGGTCCCAACTTCCACTTCTAGTAACTGAAAAGCAAAGAGAAGCTGGTTGTGTCAGTCCAAGCTCTGATGACTTGTATTGGGTGTTTCTGTGATAGGAGGCCAGGCAACCAAACCAAAGAAGGAAGGTTAGAAATGAAAGTTCCCACAAAGGTCCCATAGAATGGGGAAGAGAATCTCTCCCATTCAACACATGTTGGCTCTATGGAGCCAGCAGGGAGGATGTATAGCAGAAGGAGCAGTATTCAAGGCCAGCGAAATATGAGACTAGAGACTGGGGCCTCATTAAAGACTCAGCTCTAGGTAAGTGATGTTTTGCCAGAAGATGGAGCTTTTGTTTCTGCTTAAATTCATATATGTTGGTTGGGAGCCTCTGGGCTTCCTGGAATTCCTATTATAAATTCCTGATAGCCTGGTAATCATTTTCAAGCACCACAGCAATAATTTCCACTAACGTTAAGTTATGTGTGACTTATTTTATTGTTCCAAAGCAGTCTAAGCTCAGCAAAGATGGGGCCTTCCTCAGCCAGGGAACAGATATGTGTGAAATACTTTGCAGTTAGCAGGTGGTAAGGATGATTCAGAGAAAAGAATGCTTCAGTGAGGGTCAGAAAAACCTAGGTTCTCCACCTGGCTTTGTCATTTTGTGACCTTGGACTAGTCACAGCTTCTTTGAGCCTCAGCTCTGTATCTATAAAATAAGGGGGTTAAAAGAAGGGGGCCTCTGAGGTCCACTTTGGTTTTCTGGTTATGCAGCCTTCCAAGTCACTGCCTTTGCTAGTCATACCTTTACTAAGACCTAGAAGAGAATGATACTGAACTTGTCTTGGAAACTGGATAAATTGTATCCTTTAGGTCAGAATTTTAGATCTTGGCATTCAAGAACTCACTGCTGCTTTGTAGGGGTCCTGGTTTCTTAAGGTAAGTAGAAATATTCTCAAATGAGAATAAATTCAGCCTGAAATAGTAGAGAACTGTTCTTGAAGTCAGGGACCTATGTTCAGATATGGGCTATGACAACTATGAAACTTTTAAGACTCTAGGTCAATTTCCTAATCTCCCTGGAGCTCTGTTTCCTCAATTGAAAAGAGGGATAAACATATTTATACTACCTATTTTCATAGGAAAAACTTCGCTAAATGACAAAGTGCTATATAGATGAGAATTTTTATTATTCTAGATTTTATCTTGAATACACATATGGTAATATCCATATGTACATACATGTGCATATATGAATGCTTATATGTTCAGACATGTGTATACACACGTGTGTATGTGTACATATGTATATCTGGTCCCAGGCCAGCCATATTTCCCTTCCCTACTGGCTCAGCTTCTGTCTCTCAAAACCTTAAGGCCAGAAGCTGTTTTACTTTTTGGTTGTACCTGTTATCCCTAGCACTTAACATGATGCCTAGTACGTAATAAACACTTAACAATTGCTTGTTACCTATGACTATCCATCCATCCATCCATCCATCCATCCATCCATCCATCCATCCACCTACCTATTTACATCTGTCTGTCTGTCTCTCTATTTATCTATCTACCTCTTTTTACATAAGAGACCTATATTTGTTTGCACAAGATATTCAAAATGAAGAAAACTATTTAAATCTAAAATGGACAGAGAATATGATTGATGCCTTCCTGAATGCTTTGTTTCTTAACAGCCAGGTCTGCAGCAGCGGAAACCTTGAACCGCCTCAGGGTCAAGTGTAAAAAGGATTCTGGAGTTCTCCCTGGGCACCAGAGGCCCCAGTGATCAAGAACAACGACCGAATACTGTCTCGGGCCGTCTAATTCCCCATTCATCCAGCACACTGCAGGACTGGAGTCTTGAAACAGCCTTGCTTGATGTCCTTGTGCAAGGAGAGCTTGAAAATGTTAAGGTGACGGCGCCACCTTGTGCCCAACTAGGAACCCTTCTTGCGGTAGCCGGTCTTGCAACGTGCGAGAAGTAGGGCAATTCAGCGAGTCCATCGAAACTGCTCGCTAAGGCTGGCGGGCGGGCGAGCAGGGAGGGAAGGATGCACGCTGCAAGCGTTTTGGACTTGCAATGCTTCTTAGTATCAGAGAACTCCTTGCCTGACGGTTCTTTCTCCGTGCTCAAAAGGCAGCCGGGCTAGTCGCTACACCAAGGGAGGTGACGCAGGTCACTAAGTTTGTGTACTTGGTGGCTGGTCCTCATTTTTCTCTGTGTTCTGGCAGCAGGAGACAGGCAGCTTGTTCTAACTTCGAGGAGGCTCCCGGAAAGCCCCCTCGCTGGGTGTATTTCTGTAGGCGTGGGCTCGCTGGGAATATTATTACCTCATGGAGGCACGAATTTAATGGTATTTCTTCCACTCCATTCAGCACAGCACTGAGTTACAGCGAGCCCGGCTTCAGCACATTACAAACTCACATTGTTCCCCCTGGCATAGTGGCTTTATGGTCCCATGTGAGAGAGCCCCAGCTAGACTGAATGCACTTGTGCACCAGTCACACACACATTCACAGGGCACACATACTTCCTGTGTGCACACACATACAAAGATGCTTTCGGGTCAGAGCTTTCTTAACCTCTCCTCCCTTTGTCAACAGCTCACTGGTCCTTCTCTCTGATTTTCTTGGTTTCCCTGAGTCTCTTTGTCTCCCTGCCTCTTCCGCTTTTCTCTGTCTGTCTCTGTTTTGGCTTTCTCCGTCTCTATTTCTCTGCTGTTCTTTCTTTGTTTTCCCATCTCTTTTTCTATCCCTCTACTGGTTTATCTGACTCTCTGTCTCTGTCTCTGTCTCTGTCTCTCTCTCTCTCGTCTGTCTCCTCTCTCTATCTTTGTTTCTGTCTCTCTGTTTCTCTCTTCCCCCTCTTCTTTCTCTCCCCTCTTCCCTTCTCTTTCTCTGTATATCTCTGTCTCTGTTTCTCTGTCTCTGTCTCTCTCTTCCCTTCTCTCATTCTTTGTTTCTTTGCCTATTCCTCTCTGCTTCTCTGTCTCTGTCTTCTCTTTGGTTCTCTGTCTCTCTGTTTCTATCTCTTTCTCTTTCTGCTCCATCTTTGCCTTTGTCTCCATCATTTCCACTTTTTCTCCACTTCCCTGTCTGCACAGGAAGACTGAATTCATACATGACAGTGACTGAAGGAATGGATTGATAGCCTCTCTGTTCTCTCTCTTTTCCTTTGAGATAGTTCATCCCAATTAAACATGGAATATGGGCCAGTACTACTAATGATTCTGGCTAAAATGCCTTTTTTGGGGGGTGAGGGGAATAGGGTGAGGGAGTGAGGAGTCATTAGCAACTGACTGAACCCAGAACTTTAACCTGATGGCATTAGGAGTGGGTATTAATTTTCAGATATGTGTCAACTGTTTTGCAGTTAGGAGGTGGTTTTGGATTAAATTAATGCTGGCATTCCCATGAATATAGAAGGTAACTACCCATGGTCCTAGAACCCATTAGAAATTCTAATGACACATCACTTTTTCTACACAGGAGATTCTCCCTTTGTTTCCAATTATACATCTTTGCGCCTAGGGCAGCCAAAACGCAGAAGAAAGAGGTAAAAGAAAACAAGAGGTGCCCTATAAGCAAGCTCATCTGCATGTTCTTGCTTGTTAGTGTTGCTGCCTTGATCTATCTGGACCTTGTTGCATTGACCTTTTAGACTTGTCCATTTCCATAACTTATGCCTGAGTCCCTGGACTCTTGACTCTTCATGTGTTCTGGCCCTGTATGTCTGCTGTGTCCTACAAGCTTGAATCCCTGGGTTCTTGGCTCTTGCTCTGCTCAATAACCCCTGCCCTGCTTCTTCCCCACCCCAGCCCCAGTATTACTATCTGACATACTCTGCTCCAGAGATAGGTGGGGTTCCATTTAAGGCACTTGAGTTTGGGTTAGTGATAGAATTTCCTGGGAGAAAGGTTCACTGCTTTCAGTCAAGTTTACAAGGAACTTAGACCAGTTCTG
>CM053587.1:174714303-174746342 GCA_028646515.1 Pseudochirops corinnae | reverse complement strand
AAATACTTATGGCCTCTGCAAATGCCTCATCAAGTGGGAAGATTCAATCAGACTTCAAGGGGTTTCCCAGAGACTATACCTCAAAGATTCAAGGAGAACTCAAGGGGGGTCCCAGAGCCTACACCTCATCACAACCCTGTCATTTCCCTTTCTCAAAAAACTCCCACTCAACTATGGAAAAGTTTTGTGTAACTCCACATGTACAACCTATATTGAATTGCTTGTCTTCCTGGGGAAGGGGAGGTAGGTGAGGAGTGAAGAAGGGACAGAATCTGGAACTCAAAGTTTTAAAAACAAATATTAAAAAATTGTTGTTATATGCAACCAGGAAATAAGATATATAGGCAATGGGGTATAGAAATCCATCTTGCCCTACAAGAAAGTAAGGGGGAAGGGAGGACATGGAGGGATAGAGGGTTTTATTTGAGAGGACAGACTGGGGAAGGAGTAATCAGTATGCTTGCTATCTTGGGGTGGGGGGAGGGGAAAGATGGGGAGAAAATTAAAAACTCAAAATCTTGTGGAAATGAATGTTGGAAACTAAAAATAAATAAATAATTGAACAGATAAATAAATAAATAATTTTTTTAAAGAAACCTCCCAGTCAATAAAGTCCCAGTTAAAATCCCATCTTCTATTCTTCGAAGCCTCTCCTAATCCTTCTTAATTCTGGTGCCTTCCCTCCATCTATTCTTTCCTATTCATACTGTAAATAGCTTGTTTGTAATGGTGGTTATTTCCCAATTACATTTTTAATCTGGTTCTGGCCTCACTGGGAGTATCGCTGGCTATACGCATCCTGCTGGCTGGCTTTTTGACACATCTGATCTAGAATAGGACTTCTTAAACTTTTTCCACTTGCCGCCTTTTTTTGCCTGAGAAATTTTTATGCAACCCCAAATACATAGGTATGTAAAATAAGTACACATATTAAACATTTACTAATAATAAATCATAAAGAAATTTATTTTAAAACAATTCTTTGGTATACATATAATTTTACCATTTATTAGAAAGATGAAGGCTAATTTGCATACTAATGAGATGGATATGTTTGTTTATTTTTGCATAAAGAATTAAATCTTGGTGGAATATTTGATACTACAGGACACAGAGCATCTTCAACTTCTTTTTGGAATTGATCAATATTTTGATTTTATAATTGTCAATGCTGAGAACTATGCTTCACATAAATATGTAGTACAAAATGGCAGAAGCATGTTTAGGGCCGTTTCAGAAATTGTTGGAAATTCTTTCTGAATCCCAAGCCAAAATTCATTTAATGATTTTGTATGTACAGTAAAAACACTGCAATTCATAACATACACTAGTCTCCAGTCTGAGCCGAGGTGTTCCTGGCAGTGTTTGTTGGCATTGCATGGAATGACGGCATGCACAGTGCAAAGTGTACATGTTGTGTGTTCAACACCAAGGCTGCAGGGAAGTTGTGTGATTACAACACAGCCAAGCAATACCAGAAACACCTTGGATTCATTATGCATTTTATTTTGAATTAATTTTTGGTTGTTGTACATTCAGAAACCTTTTACTATTGCCAAATTTTTCACAACCCCCACGTTCAGTTACATGACTCTGGTCACAGTTAGAAGTGCTGATTTAGAGTACTCAGTCAGTCTGAGAGTTTATGGCCTAAAAGAGTGACTCTATTTCCTCAAGCACATAAATCACTAACAGGCAGGGATTTAGGAGACTGGCTCAATAAATGTTTGTTGACCATCTGAATATTTCCTTCTATTTACCAGAGAATTGAAATTTGCCAAATTCCTCCAATCCTGAATGATTTGACTCATGTAAAGTGCAGTAAGCTTTGTTGTAGAGTCAATACTCCATGGAATTAATCAGACTGGTTTTGTCTACTATAATCAGTTCGATAGCCGCTTTTTTTTTTTGTTCATAGACAGCTCCCTAGCTTCATTAAATCTAAAAGTTTCACCTTTTGTTAGTACACACTCCCTTAATCAATAGTTGCAACTGTCTCCTGGATGAGACTGTCAAATGAGGGTCCCAGTAACCTATGGTTATGAAATACCTAATGGTCCCTTTTGCTACAATGCCCTCATGATATTCCAATCTACAATAACAGATTCTCCCTTTTTTAATGCACCCTGACATTTCCTGTCCCTTAATTCTTTTTCTTCTTCTTTAGCTTTTTTGTGATTTCATCAATGTGGAGCTCCCTTTTAGAGATTGCAATGTTTCCAATCAATTTTTAAATTAACAAACATTTATTGAGAATCTACCATGTGCCAGATTCTAAGCTGGGCGTTGAGGATCCAAAGACAACAGTCTTTGTCCTCAAGGAACTTAGGTTTTACGGCAGAGATACCACATGTTGGTTGTTGTCTTTCTTTCTTGAAGAGGACCAAAACAGCATCACCATGTTGGAATCAAGGCAGAACGTTCCCAACTGTGGGTGATCAGATCCATCAGAACCAGCAGATCCAACACATGCAGACACAAGTAAAGAACAAGATACAATGAAAATAAATGACATAATTTTTGAGGCAGAAGGCACTGGTAAGAATCAGAAAAGGCTTCTTGAGAGAGGTGGCACTTTAAATCATGAAGGTAACCAGAGCTTCTGAGAAGGGAAGGGAAGGAATAACATTTCAGGCATGAGGGACAAGCAAGCTATGCGAAAGCACGAAGATAAAAGATGAAATGTCATTTATGGTGAACAACAAATAGGCCAGTTCAGTTAGAATAGGGAGAGGTCCTTAATCTTTTTTCATATCTTGAGTCCCTTTGGTGACATCTATTGACACTTTCTCAGAATAATGATATTTTTTTGGGGAAGATATCTATATTCATAACTAAAGGAAATTCTAAATTTCAGTTAGAGGCCAGTGAAAATAATGATGTGTTTTTTAACCATTCAAGTTCACCAATTCTCTGAAATCTATCCAAGGCTCCCTAGGGAATCTCTGGACCTCAGGGTAAGAACCCTTGGATTAGAGTTTTAAGTACATGAGTTGGAATGATGTCTAATTGGCATGGGAGGATAAGCTGTAAACCAGTTTTTGAAAGGCTTTAAATGATATATAGAGGAATTTGCATAATTCTAGAAACAATAGGGAGCCCCTAAATCTTCTTGAAGGGGGGAGTGACATGGTCAGACTTCTGCTTTAAGAATAGCAATTTAGGAGGATGATGTTTTAGGGAAGGGAGAGAGTGGATACAGGGGGACGAATTAGGAGGCTATTGCAATATTGTAGGTGAGAGGTGATGAGGGATTGGACTAGTCTGGTTGTGGTATAAATGGAAAGAAGAGGATGGACATAAAACTTTAGATATGTTGCCATGAACAAGAGATTTATAATCCAGTGGTGACATTTTTGGTGATGAGCCTCTTCTTACTCAACCAATCTGATTCTTGGATAACAGACACAGCCTGACATCAGGTCTGGATCCAAAGCTTTTCCAGCTTGATAGTCTCTATCAGAGTCTGAGTGCCATCAGTGGAGCCTTAACAACTAGGGTACAATTGTAGGACTTTTTAGTGGAGGGTGTCAACAACCCATTGTAGAAAAGGTAGAATCAAGCAGAGTCTCCAGTAGAGTCAAATACTCTCAAATCAATGACATCCTCTGGCTCCACTTTCTTAGGGAGGCAGCTCCTGGTAGGGCTCTGTGTTGCTCCTTAGCAACCTACGCTACCACCTGACAGGCAAGAAATGAGCAACATCTGGACCCACTTGGAATTCCAGTATCAGTAGGGCTTTGGGGCTTTCTTTGAACCCTACTCTTGTTCATTGTAAAAACGAAGTAGATTTGCCACCCCAGCAAACCAGTCGATTTATTCATTTTCCACCCTGTAAAATGTTTTCGAACTGCACCACCCAGATAAGTATGAGAAAAATTGCCAGGTTATTTTCCTCACATAAAATTAGCCAATTTGCCTGAGTCTGTGATTGTAAAGGATGCAAAGCACCCCATTCAAGTGATTAACCTCTTAGTTATTAAAAGCAACAATTCCATGTGTATAAATAATATAATAAAAGGAACATTCATATCAAAGTAATGTAGCCCGCCCAGTCATCCTCCATACTTACCCTTAATTGGTAAATAATTCATCAGACTCTAAAATGAATTGTGCTCCCGCCCACATTCCTTCACCCAATTATCATGAAATAGGAAAGCAGACTATTTTCTCCTTTTAAAAAGGACAAGCTAATGCAATTGTTCAGTTCCTTCCAATGGCCTTGCACTAGGAGCTAGAACTTGGCTGGTGTTTACTGCTTGCCAAGTGAATGGTGGGATTCTCCTTATCATTTGATAGAACTGAGTTTCTCCTTCCTGTTTTATCCATCTCCCTTGAAAACGCCTGCATTTTTCTGTCTCATATAATGCCTATTCCTATTATCTGTTGTGAGTGTGACTTCAGCAAGAAAGAAGGTATGAAAAGCTACTCACTGGCTGCAGGTGCTGATGTGATTTTTAGCATCCAATGAGTTGAGTGACTTCATTTTTACAATGCTGATGAACCACAATTTCTGGACATGGAAATGTCCTTTTATGCTGTAAATTATATAAGATTATTGCCTAAAATTTCTTGGGGGAGCTATATTTTTCCCCCCTTGGACTTCTTCATGTGTGGAGAAAACCCTACTCTAGATATAAATTAATATACTCGTGGGCTGATGACCTTTGGTTTTTTGCTTTTTACCTTTAAATTGAGGTAGAATAATGCCCAACATAGTATAATTTGCCATTGAAAAACTTTAATATGTATGCCACTGCAATTCCCAGGGATGTTCTTGCTAATTTAAATTCCATTAAAAAACCCATTTTTTTTTTTTAAACAAAAGATCATCTTGGTTCCCCTCATGAGTTCTGTTTGGAATTTTATCTTTATCCACGTTCATTGGGTTGACTTTGTTGTAGCTACATCACAGGGGTTGTGTGAGGAACTTACAATAGCCATGTTTATATCTGTGGTTTCTCTATTTTTCCTCCAATGCATTAGAGTTTTATGGAAAGAGATAAAACGGTTATGGCCTCTTTTACCACAGATTTTTGAATCGCCTATTCAGCTTGAAGTTTATGACTGCTGAAAAATCATTTTAATTTGCAGATTGTACAAGTACTGTTTTCTATAATATAATATAATACTGTAGTCTAACACATAGGGAGAGATGGAAATGCGGGCACTCACACTTAGAAGTGACTGACTTAGTGGGTGGCATTCTCCCGTTAGCCAAGATAAAAGCTCTTACCTGAGTGGGGTGATACAAAGTTTTGAATGACATCTACACCTATTCTTTTACTCCTGTCCTTTGATTCTATTGTATGGTGTGATGCGGTGTGGTATGGTATGGTGTACATGTGTGTATATGCATGAAATGACTGTCCAGTTATTGGAGAAGAGGGGAGTCAACATATTGCAATTACAGTAGGTTCATACGTTCTTGTGTGTTTGTATGTATTGTTTACTTCCAGAGGTGATAGTGATGGGGCACCTATATATGGACCAATGACTCATCATTCTTGTGTGAAGAAAACTCTGATCATAGATATGAATTAATATGCTTACGGGATGATGACCTTTTTTTTTAACCTTTAAATTGAGGTAGAATGATGCCCCAAATAGTGTCATTTGCCTTTAGCTTACTAGATAAAGGACTAAAAGAGATTATAGTGCCAAAGAAAGGGGTAATTATTCCAATTGCTCCAAAATGAGAAAAAAAGGAAAGGCAGCCAATAACAGCGAATCCTAGGGTGTTTTCCTGTGGGCTCAGCTTAGCCAATGAGTGCGATTTAGGGTGGAACTATAAAGACTTACAATTTCAGAGTGAGAGAAAAAAGTTTGTTCTGAGTTAAGAGACCATGTGAGGATCCGGTACTAACCAGGTCTGGATTAGGGAAGATAGGCTTGGGCCACAGGTCCCAGTGTTTGTGCAGGATACAAGGGTAAGAGATATTTTATTGAGAGTGCTACGCTAACCAATCAAACCTAGCTAGTAGAATTTGTTAGCTCTCGTCATTTCCTGGTCCCAGGAACCCCTGGAGATAACAGAACGTAGGATAATTCATGATATAAGCATTTGAGATAGCCTCTTTGGTGAGGTCTACTGGGGAAGTGAGCCAAAGCATTTTCCAAACCCAACTTATATAACACTGAATACCCACCCTCGAAGCTATACATTGTTCCTCCATTCTCTGCAGTACAAAAGCTGAAAGTGTGGTTCCACTGAAGGGTGACAAGACCACAAAGAGATAGCAGTTAAGGAAATTCTTGCTATTCACAAATGGAAGAAGAAGAAAGATGTCAGTGGGTGAGAGTCTCTTTGAGTGATCTCCATGGTTCTTAATTCTCAGGCAGCAGGTAGCAGGGTGGCTTTGGATGTGCAAATGGTATTCATACTCTAGTTGAAGGCCCAAAGCTCCTCAGGTCTCAGACTGAAGTAAAGTTTTAGGCAAAGAACCAATGTAGCACTAATAGGAGACTACCCTGCCATCCCTGGAAGAAGGTGGTGAAATGAAGGTATTTCTGAATTGCTTAATAAGGAGTGAGGAATGTGGGCTGGAGTCCAGGAACTTTAATTCTAATTGGGCCACACAACCAAGATACTGGAGAGGTAGGGAAGGATACCTCATCTCCAGCTTTATTAACCTTAGCATATGTGTGTCCTGAGGAGCTGGGGCCATCCCAGTCAAAGCATTTTTCATTGGCTCAAATCTTTCAGTTCATTTAGCTGAACCAGATCCAATTGCCTCATGGGGTCAAATTCCTTTATAAAAAAGAAGTTTCTGATTAGAAACCACTGCTTACTATATGATTATTGAGACTATGCTTTTCAATAAAGAAGGCTGTTCTGAGACACCTGAAAAAATTGATGAGGTTACAAGGTGAGGGTTTGTTTACATTTCTCTATGAAGTATGTGAGTGTTCCCACTAAGAAATCCTTGAGAAGATTGAGCAAGTTTCCTGGCTTTTGTTATTAATTGGCACATTCGTATCTCCAGCCTCTCAAAGAGGATGATCGTTCATTAAAGTCCCTGAGATGAAGGAAGAGTAAAGGATAAAGAGTAGCAGTGACCTGGGCTTTGTCTTCTGCTACTGTTTGGAGTTGTTCATGTGGTGCAGATTAGCTGCCTCTCTGGCAGCCACAAGTCCATTTCCTTGAGATGGAGAGATGACTCCAAACCTTTAGCATGACATCATAATGCTAGCGGCCCACAGAAGATCTTGACATATAAATTATTCTTTCTAGAATTTGCCTCATTGGAGTTTGCCTTTTCTAGCAACCTCAAGTTTACTTAGCTTCTGAGAGGATCCCAAATCATGGGGTAGGAGGAGAAATGAACAGATTTCTGGAAGCAAGGTGGGATTAACCCAAGAAGGAGAAGAATTATGTGGATTTTTAATGGGCTGCTGTGAATCCTTTACACTATTTTAATTTTCACTGCAGTAAAATAAAGGCTGTTTGGGGTGGCTGAGTAGCTCAGCAAATAGAGCACCGGCCCTGGAATCAGGAGGACCTGAGTTCACATCCAATCTCAGACACTTGGGCAAATCACTTAACCCCAATTGCCCAGAATTCCCCCTGCCAAAAAGAAAAAAAAAAAGACTGTTCTATAACTAATATGCAATTACCTTCAGGGCCTATGTATACTGGGGTTTTTTTACCCACATTTGTGGAGATCTAGATATAAGCTATCTTCTGAGGTTCTATGGGCTAGGGAAGATGGGGTAAGGAGGGAAGATGAGCTTTAGAGAGGATTCTGGGGATACCACCAAGATTGAATTTAGTCTGTTAAACCTAGACCTCAGAGTTATAGGTCACAGGCTGTGCCTATGAACAAGGAACAAGCAAGGAACCGTGTATATCACATATATCTCTTGTCTTTGTTCAGTTTGCTTCCACACTGAAGATTCCTTCTCCATTCCTCTTCATTCTGTACTCATCAATTTTTGACATTCCATTCCTCTGAATCCCCCTCCCCCATATGTCTCCCTCAGTACTTCTGACTGTCATCCTATTTCAGTACTACAAAACCCCTTTTTCATCAGTTTAATAAATTTTGGAGAGAATTCCTTTATGATCATGGTCCTCTGTCTCCATCCCTCAGTTTTCTCCCTAATTATCAACCATCTGACATGTTCAGTGCCCTATCTTGCATTACTCATGTCCACAGAAAATTGCTTCAGGACTAGTCTGCCTAGGTTCCAGTCTATATCAAAAATGTCCCATCACATTCTCCACTTGGCACTTGAAAAATTGGCGTTGAAATTACTTGAAATCTCATCTCTCAAATGAGTTTCCTCTTTAGTTTCTTGTGCTCCCAACTAAATGGTCCAACCTCAATATGATGATGGATGAATCCAGAAAATTGGGTGTCATAAATTCCATTGCATTCTGAATTTGTGATATCCTTTTTTTGGGGGGGGAGAAGGCAAGGCAATTGGGGTTAAGTGACTTGCCCAAGGTCACACAGCTAGTAAGTGTGTCAAGTATCTGAGTTCAAATTTGAACTCAGGTCCTCCTGACTCCAGGGTTGGTATACTATTCACTGCCCCACCTGACTGCCCCTGAAATTTGTGATATCCTAACGTGTTTTCCAATTTTCCAGTCAATAGTGAATGCGTTTTTAAAAATCTATCACAAAAATATTATTAAACTACTCACCACTTCCTCAAAGAACTATCTTCCTCATTCCACTGTTGTAAGGGTCACAAATAAGTGCCAGATTGCAAATGGTAATGTGGAGACACAGGGATGTGTTTAAGGCCCGGGAATCAGTTGGGTCACATGGAGGTCAGAGCGTATTGTCCCATTCCTGGCCAGGGGATGTTGCATTGCTCAGAACTTTCTTGCCTGGGATGCCTGAGGTTCCCGATTGATGTCTCCACACCTTGGGGTCTTCATGCCACTGTAATTACAATTTACCTCCCCTCTCTTAATCCCGCTCAGCTGGGCTGTGTCATGTGTGGGGTGTGGATCTGGGGTAGATAAAAGGATCCAAGCCTTGGGGGGGGGGGGGCTGCCGGAGAGTCCAACTTTAATAAACCCTCTTAAAAACATCCAGAGTCGTCTTCTTTGAAAGGGTAAGTACCTTCTGCCCCTTAGGGCAGGGCTTTTGAACCCTGATACCACTGTGATAATTTTATCACTGTAACGACAGAATTGCTCTAATTAGAATCACATCAAAACCAATTGCCATTTTGTTAGAATTTACAATCTATAAAATTCCTCTTTTACTTAATTGCATCTATAAATAATTCTAATTAGTAAAACTAAAAATGCATATGTAAAACATATAAATGTATGTATATATACATACACACAGAAAGAGTTAGTAATGCATTAAGTCAGAGTTTAAATTTTTTTCTTTTATTCCCTTTGTGGAAAAAAGCCCAAAAAACCTTAACATAGACAAACATATACTGATGGATTAATTCACCAAATTTCTGTAAGCTTTTCACCAATCGTTTGACTAGGTGTAAGAAGAGTCAGATGAAAGGTGATAATTCAAAAAGTAGTTCCTGAGCAATCATAGTCAGAGGACTAATTTTTCCCAATTCCTCCAGTTTCACTCCAGCTTTAAAAATATATATTTTTTTCCCAAATCAAATTAATGACTGCAATATGCACCTTAATAAAGAGAGTACACACACATTTAAAGAGTAAGTTCATATGTACGTGTACCCAGATACTTGCCCTTGGGCTACCACTTTAATATTAAGCCATAAAACCAGCTTTTCAAAATCTGAATGTGTCAATCTCCATATTATATAAAATACATTTATAAAAATTTTATAATATACATATTATGCATTTATAAAAAATTATTTTAAAAACCCACCTGCTATAGCAAAGCTTTCAACAGACTAGGCAGAATAGAAAATGTAGGGAAAAATATGAGAAAGCAAGAATGTCCAGGAGACCAGAGACTGGCAATTTTTAGGCAAGGGGTGGAGGGTGGCAAGATCTGAAACTCAAGGGAGAGATAGCTTTGAGGTGCATTTAAGAAAAGTTCTTTCTCATTTGGAAGTAGATGGTCAAGGGTTAGGAAGGCATCTTTCCAGATGATAGTCATGGGTCTAGAATCTATCTAGCACAGCAGCTGATTAGGTACCACATAGTGGAGGCCTTGGGGTCTGGACTTTGGACAGTCTTGGTCATGGTCCTTTATACCACCCCACAGTTTGTCCTGGGTTCATTGCTGTGAGTTTGTTTGTCTCTCCAATGGTGGAACTAGGTTTCTAGTGTTTTCATTCCACTTTTTCCTGAGGAACAGTTCTTAATTTCACTTTTATATAGGGATCCTCCTCAGCAAGGTGGTGGAGAGAGTGAGTATAAGCTTTTATATAATGCCTACAATGTACCAGATACCATGCTTGGTGCTTTTTACAAATATTATCTTATTTGATCTTCACAATAACCTTGGGAGGTAGATCTTACTATTATCCCCCATTTTACAGTTGAGGAAACTGAAGCAAATAGAAGTTAAGTGACTTGTCCAGGGTCACAAAGCTAGTAAGTGTCTTAGGTGTAATTTGAACTCAGTTCTTCCTGACTCCAAGCTGGGTTCTCTATTCATGGAGTCACCAGATGCCACCAGATACACCTAAGAGGAAGAGAAAGATAAAAGGATCCTGAGTACAAAGATGAATCAGGAAAGTTTTAAAATATTTAGAATAGAAAGGGGAATATAAACCAATAAAATGATTAACTAGAATGACTACAATCAGTACAGAGGCTGGCATTTAAGTTTCATTAGGATGTTTGCAACAGGGCTACTCATTAGCTAGTTTATGTTTGTCCTCCACTGAGGACAGCCTATCAGTGCCAACCGGGTTCTTTCTTTCTTTGTGTTCTTGGTCTCTGTCTCTCCTCCTCCTCCTCCTCTCTTTTTCTCTGTCTCAGTCCCTCTGTCTCTTTCTCCTTCCAGTCAGTCTTCCTCTGCTAATGTTTCTGCAACATAAGCTCTGGTAGTCAATATCCCACTGCTCTAGTGACCAGGAAAGGAAAGATAGCAGCTGCCTTTCCAGACCTCATAAGTCCCTGTACCAAAGGAAATGAAATGCAAACAAGAGTCAGCTCCATTTCAGACACAGACTTGCTGTGAATTCACAACTTGTGGCCAAGTAGGGGGATGGGCATTTCCTCTCTTCTTTTTCCTTCCTAGCTCAGTGAGTCATTTTTACATTTCAGGGCTGGAAGGGAGAAGAGGACCAGGGGATAGGCATTGCCCTTTAGCATCCTAGAGAAGCTCTAGCTCAGCAGCTAATTGGAACGGTAATCATAGCTGAGAGGAACAAAGTCAGAGAATATTTGTGTCTTCTCTGAAGTGGGAAAGGGAAGGAGGAAGATCTGCTCCTTTGTGCATCCCCAAGGGGGCAATATGTAAGGCACATTAGGAATGACCAAATTTGAGGTGAAGGAAGGAGAGATGAGGAGGACTGGGTATCTACGGAGTCTAGGTTGTCATATAAGGGTAAGATTCTTATTCTCCTAGTTGAGATTGTAGTTACTCTTACTTCCTGAATTTCAGTCACTGCTGATCTATGCTTTTGGAGCTATTCATGATTATGGGTGCAACTCAAGTCCCAAAGCCCATTGGTTTGGGATGCTCTCTTCATTTGTGGAGAACAATGCCCTGAACCCACACAAAGGGTAGGATGGAGTTGGTCAGAGTGGGAGAAGCAAAGGACTATATTCTCTTCAGTCTCTGAGTCTCTGGGGACTTTTCAGGTTCTGCAGTTGTTTTAGGTACTTCTGGCATCCAACTTAGAGGGAAGCGAAGGACGAGGCCACCCCACTTCTGGTTGCTGAGGGGAAAATGAGGCTCTGGGAAGAAGCTGACATGAGAGGAGCTAGCAGTCTTCATCACATCCTTATCCCCAGCTTACTTTGGGATTGTTGGGGAATCTCCCCTTGGTAAGAGCTGGTACTGTCTCTCAGCTGAGCTGAGTTACTTTCCTTCCAAAGGGATAGCTCCTTCACTCTGTATTGTCTGGTATGTATTTTCCTTATGTATACTTCCTCTGACTTTTGTTTTGCTATCTTGGACTTGGACAAATGGATTTCTTGGCTATCTACTATGTGTGTTCATTGTGGAACAGTTATTTGGTGGGAAGGAGATCAAGCCTTGGACATAAAGTTTGGCTTCTTCTTTCCCCACTAAATATGAATAGTGATAAAAAATTTAGCTTGAACCTGAAAACTACATCCTCTAGACCAGCAGTTCTCAACCTGTGGGTTATGTTCAATTTGTAACAATGAAAATACATCCTGCATATAAGATATTTACATTATGATTGATAATAGTAGCAAAATTACAGTTATGAAATAGCAACAAAAATAATTTTATGGTTGGGGGGTCACCACAACATGAGGAACTGTATTAAAGTGTCATGGCATTAGGAAGGTTGAGAACCACTGCTCTAGACTAACAATATTTACAGGATCAGATAGGTATGATTCTAGCTCCATACCCCATCTCTCTGAGGAGAGGAGAACAGACAAGCCTCTACACTCCTACCTCCCCTCCTAGCAGGTTAAAGTCTTTTTTGTAGAAGTATAGGGGGAGAAGAGGCTAAAGATATCTAGCCTTCCTTCCTGGGAGGCACACAATGACACCCCCATGGCTACATGCAATGGTAGCCTCACTACACAGATAGCTGTAGGAATGAAAAGCTACTTTACTTTAGGAAAAGTCCAAATTAATTTTGTAGCCTCACTGTTTTAAAGGTACTTTCCAAAGCTGCTATTGTGAAGTATATAGATCATCAATTTACATGTGATCAGGATTACCCCTTTCCTTCTTAAGAATTTTCTTTGATCATGACAGACCTGACTTTTCAGAAACATTTAAAATAAAAATTTGGTTATGAGGCCAGTAAATCATATTCATTGCTTTGATTATTTAGAATTTGAAATGGTTGATAATGTAGAAGAATATATTGAGAAGTAGAACTCAAGGTTAGAATGCTACTGGGATCTCCATTTAAAGAAGATTCTTATTTGGATTTGGATTAGAAAGGTCATATCAATGTAGGAACTCAGTCTGCTATTTTAATGTAAAGGTGAGGTCTCTAAATTCTTCATGGTCCCCTAAACAAATGGTTCCATCTTAGGTACTTGTCTGGAGCTTGTGGCACATGGTGTACCAATTACAAGTCAACTGGCATGACCAAATCTCCTTAACCAATCTATCTACATTTTACATTTAAGGTCACTTCATTCCATCCAGTGACTTACAAGGCATTCTAAATTGGTAAAGGACTTTTCAAACCCAGTCTAAAACTTTTGACTGATCCAAAAGAGGTGCTGTCACCTCGTTAAACTATCAGGTTGTAGCATCTTTGTCAATTATTTGAAGTAGGATGGAGTGATTGGGTGACTGATTGATTGGCTCAATTGATTCTTACCCTTACTTGTGTTGACATGAAACTAAATCTGCAAAAATAAATTGTCCTTTGAGATTAAGTACAATACATAATTTGAAACTAAAACACTAAGAGACTCATATAGTAAGCATTATTGAGACAAACTTTCATTGAGATGGCATTTTAAATTTTTCCTTCTCTTTAACTCAAGTTAATTTTAGATAATGATAAATTTTGTGCATATTCAAGGTTGTTTTTCTAAAACATATTGACCCAGACCTATTTTTCAAACCTAAAATGGTGATGAGTTGCTACTGGGGGAACAAGTGAAAAGGAAGACGGTAGGAAGATGGATTGTTATGTGGCCTAGCCCTGAAAGAGTCCTAGGTCATAGGGAAGGTGCTGACTGTGAAAATGGGGGGAAAGTTACCAGCAGTCTGGATTCCAGGTCAGATGACACAAAGTCAACTAACCCTATAAGACATGGGCTTGTTGCAGGAGATGGGCTCGTCCTTGCCCACGTACTGTGGCTAACTCTTCCAGCTCTGGGTCACAAAGCACTGCATTTGGTCAGTGGAGATATTTTGTTTCTTGTTTTGTTGTATCTCAGCATGTTGTAGTCTTTCATTTTTATTTTATTAGCTTTGTGGAAAAAAAAGAGAGACTTGAATCATTTCTTTTAAAAGGTCTTTATTCTTTGAAAATAATGCATTCGTCATTCTTATAGAAACACTATTGAGAAATTCTTACTATTTATGGCTACAGGATACAGTCCTGTGATAAAGGATTTAAGATTCTAGGGGACTGAACTCTGAAAAAAGAATCAAAATAGAAGTTAATCTATCAGATTTGGGAGAGCGCATATGTGGAATTTAAGTTTCTTGAAGGCAGACAGGAACTGTCATTAATTTTTAAAAATTCCTTACCTAGCATAGTGTCTTGCAAATAGTAGGTGTTTAATATATGCTTATTAAATGAATTAATTGAATATTTGTTGGTGTTTGATATCTTGATATAAGCATTGTTGGGCCTGCTATATGGTTACTTCGTAGTTCACATTTTCACAGTGACTACCCTGAGAATTCAACTTTATAGGGTATAATCCTCTCATCTGATATTGTATCACCACAGACAATTATATTGTGGGAGAAAGTGCATTGGTATCATCATATTGCATCAAGTATCACCTCCTAATGTAATATCCTGCCCTAAAACTCTTTCAGAAAGTAGGCATGCCTTTCACTTGACATCCACCCTCCGAAGGCCTTCATGACTTTGTGCTTCTTTCTGACTGTTCAGGGCTCCACCACTGTAGTTCTGCATGTTCTGGGGATGTTTCCCTATCCTGATTTTTCCATCAACATTTAGTTTTTTCTAATTAGTCAGTTTCTTCAAGGCCTTAATCTTTATTACATTGATAATGGGTGGTAATGGGTTAAATTGTTCTAATGTGCTATGCAGTTAATGTATTATCCTTGCCAATTAGCTGAATTCCATCAGCCAGTTAAAATACACATATGTCCAGAAAGGTCTTTAAAAGTCAGAAATTCAGATTGATAATTGTGTTTATATTGGTCAGGCAGACCTCATAGGACCCCATCACATCCTTCCATAGCAATGGTTAATTACTCAATCTACTAGTGGGTTTATCTTTATCTAGGATATAAACTTGCCCTAAGAAAATTCATTAGACTGAGTGTAGCTTCTAAAAAGGAGAACTAAGGATGAAGTTTAGCTTCAGATGAAGGTTGGCCTTGGTGACCTCAAAGTTCCATTTGAATGTAAGGTTCTATAGGTTCTAGTCTTGGCTCTGCTACTAACAATTATGGGATTGGAGGAAGCCATTCAGCTTCTTCATGGCTCTTGTTTACTATCTTTAAAATGAGGAGTTGGAGTAAATGATCTCCAGGGCCTTGGACCCAATAAAATATGGATTTAAGATATAGCAAGAAGAATTTAGATTGGGTATAACTTCTTGAAAACTGTGATTAAATGGGTTACCCCAGAAAGCCATGAAGACTTTGCAAGTTTTCAAAAAATGGGTTGTATTCCCATCTGGTTGGGATAGGTTAGCTATAATATTGCCTGAAGGTAGAGAAATAGGTTAGATGACTATTTCTGGGTAATTTTTAACCCTAAGAGTCTGTGACCTTGCAGTATTTTGAGCTGTCTAATTTAAGTCTCAATTGATATAGATTTTTACCAATTCTCCTAGGGAATTCAATACACAAACTAACAGAACCTCCTCATTAGGAAGTATTTTCCAATACCCAGCCCAACTGTTCCTATCTTTTCAATGACTCTGTTACTCCCAATTAGATATTTGTTCTCTTAGAATCATGCTAAGCAATTCCTTACCTTCTTGATTTTCACACCTTTAAATTTAAGTAGATATTTATTATGTCCCCTGCTAGTCATCGTTTAACCAAGCTATAAATATTTAATTTTTTTAATGCTCCCTCATCAATCAACTGCTTAAGCCAGACAGTCTTCCTTGTTGTTCTTAGACCTATCAGAAAAAGCACTGGATTAGAATCCTGGGTCTGAATTTGACTACTTGTATGACTCCAGGTAAACCACTTGAGATCTCAGTTTCCTTATCTGTGGAATGAGAGAGCAGGAAAAGGTCATCTCAAGATTACAACCAACTCTAAATCCTGTGATGTTTTGGCCCCTTAGCCTACCTGAACGTAGGCTAGTGAAAAGTCCGATAGCTTGCCTAGTGTGGAGAAAAGGGCATTGAATTTGGAGAACCAGCATTTGGGTTCAAATTCTGACTGCTACTTTTTATCTGAGTGACTCTAGGCAAGTCACTTCTCCTATTAGGGCTTCAGATTCCTATTTTGTTTTAAAATGAAGGGGGTGGGAAGACATGACCTCTGAAGTCTCTTCCAGATTGAAACCTCTGATCCTGTGATCTTATTCTGTCTGGTCAAAAATGGAAATGTCTAGAATTGAATATATTTGATCTAATCTTCACTGATTTCCTTTTTTACAAAATAATTTTTATTGATGTCCTTTGCTTTTACATAGCCCAAATTTCTACTTAGTATCCTTCCTCCCAGAAAGTTGTTCCAAATAATAAAGACTTTTTTAAAGCAAAAATGAGGAACAGGGGGAAAGTCAGCAAAATCGAGTCATATATTGAAAAAAAATCTAAAAATGCAAACAATGTTCCCACCTGTGGATTTTCCACTTCTGAAAAACAATGCAAGGAGGGGTCCTCTCACATTTCTTTTGGGGGGCCATGACTGTTCTTTGTCAGCCAGTCAGTCAACATTTATTAGGTGCCTGCTGTGTGCCAGGGCTGAGACTGTGACCATCCTGGCTCTAAAGGAGCTCAGAGGGGAATGAGGGAAACAACACGCAAAATACTGTTTGCAAGCAAGTTACACAAGAGAAATCGGGAATAAGCAACAAGAGGGAAGGCTGTGGAATCAAGAGGGGCTGGAAGGTGGGATTCTAGTTGGAAACTGAAGGGAGCAAGGGAGACCAGGAGGTGGAGATGAGGAGAGAGAGCTTTCCGGGGATGGGGACAGTCTATGAAAATGCCCCTTTGGAGATGGAGTGTCACGGGGGAGGGAGACCTAGAAGACCACAGTCCCTGGATCTCAGAGTGCATGAGCAAGGGTAAGGTATGAGAAAACTGGAAAAGGAAAGGGAGCAGGTTATGAAGGACTTTGAATTCCCAACAGAGTATTTTATATTTTTGATCCTGGAGGTAAAAGGGAGCCAATGGAGTTTGTTGGGTGGGGTAGGGGTATGTGTGACACAGTCTGCATTGCAGTGTTTACTCTATTGTTTTGTGGTGATTGGATTTTTTTCCTTCCATTTTTATTGCTGCAATCATTATGTAGATTGTATTCTTGGTTTTACTAACTGTACTTTGCATCAGTTCATATGTCTTCACATACTTCTCTCCTTTTATCATGTTCGTCATTTCATGTAGCGCTGTAATATTCCATTATTATTCATGTGCCACAATTTATTTAGCCATTCCCCAACTGAGTCTGGTTTACCCTTGAAGGTGAGGATTGATACCTTTCTGTAAGGGTCACAAATAAGTGCCAGATTGCAAATGGTAATGTGGAGACACAGGGATGTGTTTGAGGCCCAGGAATCAGTTGGGTCACATGGAGGTCAGAGCGTATTGCCCCATCCCTGGCCAGGGGATGTTGCATTGCTCAGAACTTTCTTGCCTGGGATGTCTGAGGTTCCCGATTGATGTCTCCACACCTTGGGGTCTTCATGCCATTGTAATTACAATTTACCTCCCCTCTCTTAATGCCGCTCAGCCTGTGTCACGTGTGGGGTGTGGATCTGGGGTAGATAAAAGGATCCAAGCCTTGGGGGGGTGGGGGGTGGCCTGAGAGTCCAACTTTAATAAACCATCTTAAAAACATCCAGAGTTGTCTCCTTTGAAAGGGTAAGTACCTTCTGCCCCTTAGGGCAGGGCTTTCGAACCCTGACACTTTTCTTCAGTTATAATGATACTAAAATTTAGTTCTGAATTGTTCATATTCCCCCTTCTCCTTATTGTTACTGTGGTGCCACTGTTAATCAATATTTTGGTTTTCATTCTTATTGTATAACATTTTCAGTAGAAATTTTAAATTTTTTATATATTCAAAACCTTTTCTGTGATAGTTCTTTTTTTTCTCAAATGGAACCACATTAAAAAAAAATTCTGCCTGTGTAATTAGTCCTTCTTTGTGTTTCGCCTAATCTCCTTTGTTGCTGTGATACCTCTCCTTCCATCTTTTATAGTTATTTATTCTTCACTAATATTTTCAGATTGTTTTTGGATTTTTAACTCCTGGCATCACACCCAGAGTCAAACAGCAGTTTCTTTGGCCAAGAAAGCATATATGGAATCATGGTGGATTTCAAAGGGGCTGACTAAAAAGTAAAATGATGCAGTGAGTAATGGTAATGGTACTGTTTAAGGCCATCACTGTGGACTGAAATCATTGTGGCAGGCTCCTTCCTGTCTAGGCTATCTCCCTGAACAGTCAGTAGTGTGTCTTTCAGTTGACAGGTAGGCTGATCCCCCTCCATGTTATCAAGGAGGCTAAATGTTGGCTGGGGATTTAAAGTAACATGAACAAGGTCTTAAGCACTTGAATCATTCTGATTTTCCCCTCTGTTTTGGGGAACACATATTTCTGGGCATATGCAAATGAAGCATCTTTGGGCTTTGTAATTAAGTATGGCTTGAGTGGAAAGGGCTGGATCTGGCTGCAGTGAACTGGTCTTCATACCCTGCCTTGGCTACTTACTATCCATTTAACTTCAGACAAGCTACTTCACCTATTCCTCAATTTCCTTATTTATAAAATGAAGGGTTGAATTAGGAGACTTATAAGGTCTCTTACAGCTCTGAATTTATGATCTCACAACTCTTCCCTTCAATCAGATTCAGAAACTGAGGACAAACACTCAAATAACTCTTACTGTATGTAAGGATACCAGATAGTCAAGAAATAGAGCCTCTAATTTCAAGGAATTTACAGAATTTATAATAGGCTGGGCATAGGTAGGTGCGAGTGGAATGAGGGGATTAAGAGATACAGACAAGTAACTCTAAAACAAAGCAGAATGTGGAAATTTGGGGGAAGAAAAGGTCCCTGCAAAATGCTGTGTTTTATATGAGGGCACATGGGCAGCTGGTACAGATGCCATGGAGGTTATGGGAGAAGTGTGCTCTTTGGCTTCTCCCCTGCTCTCAACCCAGTGCGGTCTCTTCCCCGCTTCGACTCTGAGGTTTCCCCACTTTGTTTCTACATCATTATTTGCTAACTCTGCTTCTAAGCATTTCGGATTTTCTAAGATGAGAAACATTTAGCTATTCTAAAAGAGGGTAATAAAAATAGAGAATGTAGGTAGAATTTGTGAGGCCCTTACAGCCAGATTTGCTCAGCTAGAAAAAATGGATCTTAAGCATTCTTCCACATTTCAATTTATGCTATCCAGAGACTCCTAATTGTTCCATCGCATCACTGAGATGGAGAAGGAAATGGCAGCCCACTCGGGTGTCTTTGCCAAAAACAAAACAACCAAAAAAACCCCCATAAAAAACCAAAACAAAACAAATCTAAATACGGTCAGAAGAGTCTGACAGGACTGACAAGACCGAACAACAAAAAAATCACTGAACCAAGAAGGTGTTCTTCAAAGAGGCCCTCTCTTTTCTGGCTTTTCTCTTCCTCCACATTGAAGTCAATTGTTGATTGAACACCAGTTCTATGCAAGACACTATGCTGTGTGGAAGGCGATACAAAAAAATGATAAAGGCAGTATTGCATAATGGGTTGGGAACTAGACTCCAAGAGGATCTGGATTCAAATTCTGCTTCTGATACTAGCTGTGGGACTCTGTGGCAGATCATATTTCTGGGCCTGAGTCTCCCCATCTGCAAGACAAGGGAGTTGCATTTAATGGCCTTGAAGTGGGGCTTCAGTTTTAAAATCTATAATCTTATGATAATGTCATAGGAAGGTGGAGCAAGTTTAGATCTATCCTTCCAGATTATTATATTATCTGTATAGATTATGTGTATATATTCTCTACTTGTTTCTAGTCTACCTTGGAAGCTTGGAAGGATTCTGCTTCCAGCTATACTCAGTGACTTTCACTGAATGCTAAAGAGTCCTTTAAATGGCTGCTGAGCCAGAACTCAGTAGGCAACCTGCTATTCATTATTCTCTTCCTATCTGGTAGCAAGCAAGGCAGGACTGGTTTAAACTGTCTCCTGAGAACCGGGTCCCTACCTGGTTTTTGAGGCTATGAGTACAACAGCCACCTTGGACTTTTTAATGTTTGTTCTATCCTGATATTAAGTGAATGAATATCCCAAGGTGGATATGTCCCAAAGACTTAGCCAGTTTGGAAGAGATAGAGGTCCCACTGGAGGTCCCATTGGTGGGTGGAGCTGAATGGCAGCAGTAGTGGTGATGTCTTCAGAGTGACAATGGTTGACATCAGGGGAAGCCTCTATGAGGAGTGGAGAATAATAATGAGGACAGGTGGGTGAGGAGGAAAGGTGACTTCAGGGAGCATGACCCTTCTTGGTGGAGAGAAGTAACAGCTATGAACTCAATAAAGGCACAGACACTTAGTTCCCAAGCAGAGAGCCACACTAATAGGAGCTGTGTGAAGACCATAAGGAGAGATTTCCAGTGCCAGGAGCTGTGTGTGACCTTTATATGCTAATATATATTACCATATATCTAATATGTATACATTTAATATGTATCTCTACATCTCATTTACGTAAGATTAGGAAAGAACAAATAACAGAAGTGAGTGTGTGTGTGTGTGTGTGTGTGTGTGTGTGTGTGTGTGGTCTTGTAGTCATGACCCCACCCTCTGTAGGCCACTCAAACTAGTCAGGCTTCCCTTGTGACCTGAAAGAAAGAGGTAGGAGACGTGGATTGCCCCTTTTGTGCATCTGCTGAGTTTCAGCGCAGCAGCCAGTGAGGAAACTGTGCATCAACACACAGTGCCAGGCCTTGCACTTGAGCAGAAACAGGCTCCTCCCAAGCTTTTGTGTGGCTGATTGGACACAGGCAGAATTAAATATCTGCACATGCTCTGTATAACCCGCCAGGGAGGGCAAATCTGAGTGTGCTCCATGCTTGTTATAACAACTGCAATAGCATCTGTTACTTGACTTTGTGGAACTTATAGCCTGTTAAGAGGATAAGCCAAGTATAAAAAGAAGTTAAAAAAAAGAGAAGTAAAATATGTAAAATATGAAATTGGACATAAATATGCATCAAAAGAGATACAAACTGCTGGGGGGGATTCAGAGAGGGGGCTCCTTCTTTAACTCGTTCACTGGTTTAGTTTTTAACCAATGGCCACTTTTCCCATAGCCTCAGATGTGGTGTAGAGGCTCCAGACATAGTCTGAGTGTGGTTCTTTGTCCATTTTCGTTTTCCTGGAAGAGTCCAAGTTGTTTTCCAAGGACCAAGGGTACACCCTTCCTCTTCCTTCTACCTCCTTATCTCCTTTGACACTGCTCATGGCTGAATTACAAGAATAGGGAATGGAACTGGAAAAGGGAATGGAACAAGTAGCCATGGAGATATGTGCTAGATGGCTTGTGATCAGACTTGTGACAAAGTCAAGGGAAGGTATGTGACAGCTGTTTGGGCTCAAGCTAGTGGTAAAAATCTCAATGACGTATTCATATAAGTTTTTAAGTGTGTTATTATTTAAAAGCAGAAGCAGAATTGCTAATTCCATAGAGTCAAAACTATATCCAAGAGTTGATGTTCTAATGAGGCTGAATGTTCTGGAGGGAAACTCATTGCATTGCAATGCTGACAGGCTTGAAATGGCTCTGTTCATGCTCCTTGCCCTACTTAGTCATAATGAGAGCACAGTGTTAAAGATGCATGACAACCTTGGCCCAGAACATCAGGATAGTAAGAGATATGGGAGGCTCAGTTTTGTCCAAGGAATGGGGTTGATTCAAGCAGGTAGATTGCAGGCAAATCCCAATTTCCATTGAATAAGGAAAACAAAACAGAATAAATAGGCTATAGTCTTCCTGCCTGGTGCAGTTCACTGTGGAAGAAAGTCAAGTCACTTTTCTCCACTGACCAGATATAGAAATAGTAATTAGCAGTCTGGTGCCATTTGACAGGAAACCAGGTTCAAAGCAATTTGGAGCAAAAATATTAAAGTTTCATGAGATGAGAGAGGGGGTTGTTCAGAGGATGTCCTTGGTCCATGCTTGTACCTCAACTAATTGGACATATCAGACAATGCCATATTGTAGTCATGGCCACCAGAAGTCGTAGGTGTCCATGTATAAGACCTTTAATGCCCCTGGCTAACCTTCCCCGTAGTTTACTTCTTAAAGATATTGTACAGGGGATTCTTGGGTTGAGCCAGATGGCTTCCAAGATCCCCTGCAACTCTGAGATTCTGATTGTGAGAATCATGGACACTTTCCAGGAACCTTGTTTGAGCTCATTGAAATGTGCTTGCCACAAGGAAGATGAGAGCCTCCTCCCTTCACTCAGCACCTATCTTCCTTACACCCTTTCAGGAATTGGATTTCTTTCTACTCTGCTCTGATTTTAAGGAATGTCTCATTAGTTATGTCTAAACTGGATAAGCACATTTATAGCATAGGTTCTTTCTCATGGTAGATATGAACAGTCTTCTAGATCAGAGGAATCACAGTGTGAAGCCAGGGCAGCCTTTGGGAAAATAGTGTGTACTTGTCAGAATGGAATATGCCTTCAACAAAAGACAGTGCGGCTCAAGTCAAGGACTGACCGAGGTTAGGACCAGGGCGGCTTCTGATTTCATCTGCCCATTAGAGAGGGAATAGAGATGCACTACCATCACATATTTATCATTTTCAATGGAAACTGTGTGGGCAGCTTCCATTATGCCAGGCCAAATTTAGACGAATGGAAAGGTCGACTAAGTAATTATTGATTTTATATGTGCACATAAATTAGAGCATGGAGCCCTTTAGTCACTGCTAAAAATAAGCCTTCTATGGATCTGGGTGAGGAGACAGAGGGCCTATGGAAGGAGTACAAAGTTATGGCCCATTGGCAAACTTATATATCGGAATAACTGTTTCCTTGTGGCTTCTGTGCTGGTTCAAGGTTTATATTAAAATTCAACAAATGGAGAGTTTTGGATCTCCATGGGAGAATGGAGAAAGCCAGATTGGAGCCATTCCTCCTTTCAACAACAATCTTCTTTTGAGCTGTGGTGACTTCTGATTATCATTCTGAGGAGGGACTCCTCTATAGATTTGGCGATTGGGCGTGGAGATTGGACTTGTGATTTTATTGGTATAGGGAACTCCCAGATGAGGAAACTCCCTCTACTAATGCAGATTGACACCTTCTCTCCAACTCTCTAAGTTTATTAATCCCAGGTCCAGTCTCTCAAAAGATTAGTTTTCTTTTAATTATGCAGCTGCTTTAGCAAGTCATGCCTGCATCTTAGGCAGAGCTGTGAATTTCCCATCAGTTCTCGGAAGCAGAGAATTTATTCACACATGGTGGGGGCAATTTGCAAAGGCTAAAACCGGGAAAACATCTCCTTCCTTTCTGAAACATGTGGCACTTGGTCTTGAGAGTAAAATTCCAAGAATCTCATAATCAAATCAGCAAAGGCTGTTAATTGGAGTAGGTGATTATTAAGCACTTACAACAGCAGTCTAGAATATCTAAGTACAAGAAATTTATGAACTTTCGATTTCTAGTGTCACATGCAATTACATGAGGGAAAGACATATGATGATAAGAGAAAGGAAATGGTTTTGAATTTGAGCATGTTATACTTGGGGTACTGGCCCCAGAAAGTCACTGATTGCTAACTAGTGTGTAGCGTAAAGGTACTCACATTCAAGGACAGAGCAAGGCAAAACCAAGCTGAGCTTTAGTTGAAAGTCAGACCTGTTTTGGGGTTATTAATATCTGCAATAATTCAAAGTCTATATATTGAGTCTTGACTTCTTCAAAGTTCAAATTCTGATCACTTAGGCATTCCTCATGAGAAAGGTTAGTGTTCTTTGCCTCTTGTTTGAAACGAATTAGCCAATAGTGCGTGGCATCGTAGGGATGGGAAGATAAAGAACTCCAAGGGACCTTTGAGATCATCTGCTTCAACTCCCTAACTTTCTAGCAGTGAGGCAGGAAAACTTTTTTATTTTTTGACTGGGGGCAAGTGGAGCAAAGGTCACCAACCTCCCTCTTGGGTTAATCCAAAAGAGCAGCCAAAAGTTTTATGGGAGTTGAAAAGAATCCTTGTCTCTACTCCACCCAGCTCACTGGCCTTTTTCTAATGTTGTCCCCAGAATGAACCAGATTAGCGCCCCAAAGATCTGATAGGAGTTTAAAAGAATTTTGAACATTACTCAGAGTTTGGACCAAGAGGGACTTCAGCAAGCAACAGGGGAAATAACAGTTCCAAATCCAGACTTTAAAATGCCTAACATTTCTCTGGCTAGCTATCTGGGGATGTCTGGCTGCAGTTCTCATCACCAAAATGCTAAGGACAGCTCTTGGAGCTATAAGCTAAAGAACTGGCAGGACCTTCCCCCTCTCGAGAAGAAGCCACATGGAAGCTAAGGACCAGCTGGTGTGAGAAGAAAACTGAGGCAGCTCAACCAAGAATCCACATTTTAGTTGAAGACTTGTAGATGGCAGCAGAGAGCAGTGGCTCAGCAAAGAAGGCCCATTGCAACCGAGGACAAGAAGAGGGCAGCATTGGGTCAGTGAAGTTGCCCCGCAGATAGAAGCATAGCACAACATGACACCAGATGACATCAGTGGCTCTGCAGTATTAAAGGATTTAGTTGCTCTGGCCACATACACTCCCTGGATACTCTTGTTTCCTACCCATGCTCCTCCATGCCCATTTCTTAGCAGCATATGCTTCCTGAAAGTTTGCCCTCCAAATACTAGTTCTCTGGTCACATATATTCCCTGTGTCATTGGAATGGTAAATCTGTAGAAGAGTATCCCTAATATTTATATGAGGGGGGATATTTCTTAGAATTTATTTAGCTATACTGTTTGAATAAATGTTTTTTTGCATTACACTAACGTCTCCCTCTGGTTGGTATAGTGAAAGGAAACACATTGGTGGGGACTCACGAGCTAAGGTCTTCAGTGCATGCTGACTTACAAAACAGGTCAAACCTGATAAAATTTTCTGGGATCCTATATGTGATGGCGGTAGCTCAGGTGATACAGATAAGCATATTGAGGCCCAGGGAGGACAATAACCTTTACTGATAGCCTTCTACTTTGTCAAATAGGCTTTATCAGTTCTTTAAGCAAAGAAATGAAAATTAACATTTCAAGAAAAAAGCTGAACTCCGAGAGTCACCAACTAGTGGCTAGTGTGTGGTGTGAAGACATTTTCTCACCTTCCAGGATAGATCCAGGCAAAACTAAGATTAAGTAAGTACTACCCATGTCTAATCTTCTTTTCTACCCTCTTTCATCTGTTTTTCATTTTATTTCTTTACTGCCTTTATCCCTTCTCCTGTTTCCCAGTGCCCTCAGGAGGAAAACTGTGCGGTAGAACCAATTTACACCAAGGTTTTAATGATAACCATATAGGGGTGGCTAGGTGGAGCAGTGAGTAGAGCACTGGCCCTGGAGTCAGGAGGACCTGAGTTCAAATCTGACCTCAGACACTTAACACAAAAGCATCTGTGTGACCCCGGGCAAGTCACTTAACCCCAATTGCCCTGCTTTCCCCCCTCCAAAAAGAAACAAAAAAAAGATAACCATATTTTCTACTTGATAACCACATTAGGTTATGGTTTGTGGAAATGAGGAGCTTCTATTATTTCCCTTCTATCCTCACCACTCTTACTTTACTAATGTTCTATAAATTTTATTAAATAAAACAGGTTAGTATAATGATAGATAGTAAAGTGCTTGGGTGTGTTTATGCATGCACATGTGTGGTGGGTAGCGATTCTCATAGCATCTTTTTTTTTCCTAGTGAGGCAATTGGGGTTAATTGACTTGCCCAGGGTCACACAGCTAGTAAGTGTCAAGTGTCTGGTCAGAGGCAGAATTTGAACTCAGGTCTTCCTGACTTCAGGGCGGGTGCTCTATCTACTGTGCCACCTAGCTGTCCTGAGTAGTGATTTTTGAGCCCATGTTGTTGCCAGGAGGAAGAAAGTTTGCAGTAAGGAGATTAGCATTCTTCTAGCTATTGGCCGGTCAACAAATCTCCCTAGGCCTCAGTTTCCTCATCTCTAAAACAGATAGCTGGGCAAGATGGTCTCTGTAATTCTGCATCTATGAACCTAGAATCTTTGAAGCAGATTGGAGGAATAGAATGGCCAATGGCTAGCCTAAATGAGAACACTTAGCAGGGTTTGATGAGGACTCAGGGGACTGTTACAATGAATTCCTGATCCTTCTTAAGGCTAGCTACCCACCACTAAACAAGAAATAATCACCAGCTATTTGGTGATCATAAGACATTAGATTTTTGCATTTGGGAGAGCTAGACCTAGAAGGGACTTCTGAGGAAGGGGTGTACAGGAGCCACATTAAACTTTTTGGAGAGAAGTGATTGTTAAATTTTCAGTGCAAGCATTTATACTTCAGACAGAAATCAGCCAACGCTACAAATCAGGGGTTGATTTTTGTTTTGTCAATTGTCTAGACTTAAAAAAAAGATGGAGAAATATTAATAATGCAGATTAAGTTTAAAAGTGTGTCATGGGTACATTTTTTCCCCCTAGAGAGTCAGTTGTTAAACATTTATCAGCTCTGAAGACACCTGTTTGCTCATTATGCTCATCAATGCAGGAACCGAATGAGAGGAAATAACCGAGAACTTAATTATCAGAGCAAAACTGAACCACAAAAACTTGACAACTAAAACAGTAATTTTTCTATTCTTCTAATAGACTTCTTATTTAAAATTTTTTTTCCAAATCCATTCTTAGGATTGGAAAACTAATAATTGTTTTTATTATAATTCTCTTAAACTGAACTAATTTATCTCAGACCCACGTAGCTTGCTTTGTATTATCTGGATGCAAGCTCTCTCTCTTATTACATTGTATGCTCTTTGAAGGTGGGGACTTGCCTTTTGCCTATTTTGTTAGTGCTTAGTACAGGGCCAGGCACATAGTAGATGATTAATAGCTATTGATTGATTGACTGAGAATCACAAGCAAAAGCACAGTTCTCTGAGAATTTGGCTTTGTTCCAAAACCTTATCTCATTGCTCTCCTCCAATCAACCACTGTTTTTCACACTCTTGATATTTTAGTGAGGGGAATTTTTTAAAAATTATTTTTAAAATTTATTAAATTTTATTTACATTTTAAAAAAATAATTATTTATTTTTAAAACATCCTTTTGTGAAAAAAAAATTTGAGTTCAAAATTCTTTTTCTCCTGTCCTTTCCTCATCCACTGAGGAGGCAAGCCATACGCTTTCAATTATACATGTTAAATCATGGAAAATATATTTCCATCTTAGTTGTATTTCCCCCCAAAAGCATGAAAAATAAAGAAAGTGAGAGAATTATATTTGTTTGCATTCAGCTCATCACTTCTCTCTCTGGAGGTGAATAACATTTTTTCATCATGAGACCTTTGGAATTATCTTGGGTCATTGTGTTGATCAGAGTAGGCAAGTCCCTTATAGTTGATCATTGTTACCACATTGCTGTTTCTATGCACGATGGTCTCCTGGTTCTTCTCACTTCACTTTGCCTCAGTGTTCATATAAATCTCAGGTTTTTCTAAATTTCTTGTAGAACAATAGTACTCCATCACAACCATATGCTACGACTTGTTAAGTCATTCCTCAATTGATAGCATCTCCTTGATTTCCAATGCTTTGATACTACAAAAAAAGAGTTGCTCCAAATGTTTTTGTAGTTATAGGTTGTTTTCCTTTTTCTTTGATCTCTTTGGGGTACCGAACTAGTGGTAGTATTGCCGGATCAAAGGGTATGCATAGTTTTATAGCCTTTTGGGCATAGATTCAAATTGTTTTCCAGAATGGTTGGGCCATTTCACAACTCCACAGACAGTTTATTAGTGGACCTAATTTTTTCCTCATTCCCTCTAGTATTTGTCATTTCTGATAGGTGTGAGGCAGTACCTCAGAGTTGTTTTAATTTGCATTTTTCTAATCAATGGTGATTGAGGGCATTTTTTCATATGACTATACATAGCTTTGATTTCTTCTAGAAATATCCTTTGACCACTTTTGATTTGGAAAGTGGCTCTTATTTTATTAAATTTGACTCAGTTCTATATTCAGCATATATTTGAGAAATGAGGCTTTTGTTGAGAAACTTGCTGCAATGATGTTACTTTGTTGCCTATGGTACCTTTTAAGCAAAATACAGTTTCCCTGATTATCTTTTAATTGTCTATTTTTGCTTTTGTTTTGTTTGAGATCATGATTGCGACAAATGACTTTTTTTTAAACTTCATCTGAAGCATATTAGATTCTGTTCCAGTCTTTTATTTTAATTCTGTGTGTCTGTTTCTGTTTCACATGTATCTCCAATAATATATTGTTAGATTCTAATTTCTAATCCATTCTGCTATCCATTTCCAGTTCCATCCCATTATCTTCTATTTCTTCTCTCTTTTTATCATGTCCCTCTTTAAAAGTTTATATTGCTTCTAATCACTGCCTTCCTTAATCCACTCTCCTTTTTATCATTCCTCCCCTTCCCTTTCTCTTTTTTAATACATCACTCCAACATAATTGACTCACACTCATGCCTTCTGTCTATGTAAACTCCTTTGAACTGTCCTAATAATGATAAAATTCTTACGAATTACGTGTATCATCTTCCCCTATAGCAGCGGTTCTCAACCTGTGGGTTACGTTCAATTTGTAACAATGAAAATACATCCTGCATATCAGATATTTACATTATGATTCATAACAGTAGCAAAATTACAGTTATGAAGTAGCAACGGAAATAATTTTATGATTGGGGGTCACCACAACATGAGGAACTGTATTAAAGGGTCGTGGCATTAGGAAGGTTGAGAACCACTGCCATATGGGAATTTAAACAATTTAACCATAGTGAGTGCTTTATGATTACTCTTTCACATTTACCTTTTTATGCTTCTCTTGAGTTATTTGAATATCAAATTTTCTGTTCAGCTTTGGTCTTTTTGCCAAGAATGCTTGAAAGTTTTCTATTTCATTAAACATATATTTTTTTCCACTGAAGGATTACACTCAGTTTTGCTGGGTATGTTATTCTTGGTTGTAATCCTAGCTCCTTTGCCTTCTGGTATATCATATTCCATGACCTCTGCTCTTTTAACATGGAAACAGCTGAATCTTGTGTCATCCTGACTGTGGCTCCATGATATTTGAATTGTTTCTTTCTGGCTGCTTAAAGTATTTTCTCTTTGACTCGGCAGCTCTGGAATTTGTCTATAATATTCCTAAGAACTTTAATTTTGGGATCTCTTTGAGGAGGTGATTGGTGGATTCTTTCAATTTCTATTTTTACCCTCTGATTTTAGGATATCAGGGCAGTTTTTTTTGATTGTTTCTTGAAATATGATGTCTAGGTTCTTTTTTTTTTATCATGGCTTTCAGATAGTCCAATAATTCTTAGACTATTTCTCTTCAATCTATTTTCCAGGTCAGTTGTTTTTTCAATGAGATATTTCACATTTTCTTCTATTTTTTCATTCTTTTGACTTTGTTTTATTGTTCCTTGATATCTCATAGTCATTAGCTTGCACTTGCCCAATTCTAATTTTTAAGCAATTGTTTTCTTCAGTGAATTTTTTTCTTGTTTTTTAAAAAAATCTGTGTTTTCTTTCACAACTTGACTAATACGGAAATATATTTTGCATGATTGCACAGGTATAAAAATGTATGACTCTAGTGACCTTTTGTGAGAGGAATTTTAACTTTTAGCCTGGGAATGTGTTAAAAAAAATTTTATTGATGACTTTAGTTCAATGTAATTGATTTCCCTTTTAGTCCTGTGTATTTTATCTCATGCATTTTAAAACCTGGGAGCAAATAGGTGGTTCAATGGATAAAATGAAAGATGTGGAGTCAGAAAGACTCATCTTTCTAAGTTCAACTCTGGTTGAGGTCCCCTACTAGCCGTGTAATACTGGTTAAGTCACTTAAACCCTGTTTACTTCAGTTCCTCATCTGTAAAGTGAGTTGGAGAAGGATCATTCTAGTATCTTTGCCCCAAAAAAACACAAATAGGGTCACAAAGAGGTGGGAGTGACTGAAAAGACTGACCAACAACAATGTCAAAATCTTATTTTAAGGAGTTCATAGGCTTCACCATATTGCCAAAAGGCTCATGACCCACGAAAATGGTTAAGAACTCCTGTTCTGGGAAGAATAGAAGGTTGAGAAACCAAGCTACAAAACAACAGAAGTTTAAATTGACTGAATCCATTCAATTCCCAGACATATGGAGAAGCTATTACACTGCCAGCTGAGGTTCTATTGCAATCTCTTTTTTGATTCTTTGTAGACCTTGACCTTGACTTAAGAGCTAGTTCCTGGAGAGATGGGCTTTGAGGTGGCATAGTGCAGGGAGCTCTGGGACTAGAGTCAGGAAGACTCAGATCCAGCTGCAAATACTTACTGACTATATGACTCTGGAAAGTCACTTAACCTCTGTTTGCCTCAATTTCCTTATCTGTAAAAAGGGGATAATAATAACATCTGTATACTAGGATTGTTTTGAGGATCAAATAAGATAATACTTGGAAAGCCCTTGGCACAATGCCTGGCACATAATTGGTGCTATGTAAATGTTAGCTATGATGACGATGATGATGATGGAACTAGTGTTAGCTGCTTATGGAGATCCACATTTTGGGGAGCAGCATAGTAGAGCTAGGGACATATTAGCCAAAAGGACCCATGACACCCAATAGGAATAGAGGCCAGTGGTAGTGGCAAGGATAATCCATAACAATTTTTAGGAAAGGAGGACCACATTGGCAAAGTTTTGGAACAGCAAAAAGAAGCAGAAACTAGAGACGAGTGACAGGTGAAAGCAATGCAGTGTGGAGCACATGATGACATGTGGACTTCTGTGGCGTTGTTCCTTGGACAAAACAACTCACTGGAACTATTGCAAATCCCTGGGTGGGGAGAGCTACAGGGAGGGGGAAGAAGTATCTGTTTTTGTTCTTGTTTTTTTTTTTTTTGCTTTTTGGAGGGCAATTGGGGTTAAGTGACTTGTCCAATGTCACATGACTAGTAAGTGTTAAGTGTCTGAGGTCAAATTTGAACTCAGGTCCTCCTGACTCCAGAGCAGGAGCTCTATTCACCGTGCCACCTAGCCACCTGGAAGAAGTATCTTTTGACTAGTATCTTGATTACAAACTTTCCATGTGTCCTTTACTTTGTGATTAAATCTGTTCTATTTTAAGTCTTGTGAACCTGAATGTTTATATGGGGAATGCCAGATACTAAAGTTTCTAGATTCTACCTGAGTAGAAGCAATGAACCATAAAAGCAAGAATTTTCTAAAGTATTCCTGGGCTTCTGCTAAGGGGGACCCTCTCACATAAGGGTTACATGTCTTTCAGATTCTGTGTGTCTCTGTGGAGTGGTTGGTGGCTTAATGCTAATGAATGAGAAGGAATGTCTTCCTTTTTTGTCTCCATCACACTAAAAGAACTGGTTTTATTAAAAAAAAAAAAAAAGATGTCCATCTCTTGGCTTCAGGCATTTTCTCTGATTGTCCTCCATGCCTGGAATGTTCTCCCTCTTCCATTCTGATTCTACTCCTGACCTCACCAGCTTCCTTTAAGTCCCAGGTAAAATCTCACCTTCTACAAGAAGCCTTTTCCAGTGCCTCTTAATTCTTGTGTCTTAATAATACCTGTTTATACTGCATATAATTTGTTTTTATGTATTTGCTTGTCTGTTGTCTTCATTAGGTTGTGAGCTTCTTGAGGGCACGTTTCAGCAAACAGCATACTCAGGATGGTCTGCTAGTACAGGTTCTTTGTTCTGCTTTTAAAAGAAAGACTGCTCAAACCAGGCAAAACCTGTACACAATCACAGACACATTGTACATATGATGACCAACCTTGATAAACTGGACTATCCTCAACTATGCACAGCTAAAGACAACTCTACAAGCCTCAGGATGGAAGGAGATACCTAAACTCAGAGAAA
>CM053587.1:174698186-174713803 GCA_028646515.1 Pseudochirops corinnae | reverse complement strand
TATATATATATATATGCAATTATTATTATTATTATTATTGACTACATCCAACTGGAACTTGAGATACACAGGTACGGTGGTTGGGAGATCCATCTTGCCCTACCGAAAAGTGATATAGGAGAGAATAGACTGGGGGAGGGGGGACACACTGGGATGGCTGTTTTGGGGTGGTGGTGGGGGAAAGAGGGGGAGAAAATATGTAACTCAAAATCTTGTGGAAATGAATGATGCAAACTATAATAAAATTTAAAAAAGAAAAGAGTTGACACTTGCTAAAGGTCACAAATCCACTATATGTCATAGGTAGTCTTGAACTCAGGTCTTCTTGTCTCTAAAGTCAGCTCTCTATTTACTTCTTTGTTGTTGTCCATCCTTTGTTTTTGAAGAGGACCAATGATATCATGCTATAATGGGGGATGTCATGACTTGCCTTAGAGTTGGAAAAAGTTGTTAGCCTCACTCTCTTTTCCAGAGTCATTGAAGTCCAATGGCAAGGCAAAAAGTCTAGATGACTGGTGATGGCCTGGGATGCAGTGGGTGGCTTTGCCATCTTTGATGTCTGACTAAGCTCTCAGCACTCCACAGTACCTGTTTCAGCCATCTTCATGGCTGTTGGAACAAATTGTTCTCATCTTCCCTTTCTACTGGGATGGGGTTGGGGGTGGGAGGGCCTGCAGAACTCTTCACAAGTGTGGGGTAGACATCCCTCTAACTCACTGATTTGATGGACACTGCTTTGATTGTCTGCAGAGATGGTTTTACTAGCATGTGGCCACTGTGCATGCTACAGTTTCTGGGAGCCCCTTTACAACTATGATCATATTTAAATTAAATTACATTAAAAACCCAATGAATTTTGAAATCTTCTGTTAGCTATTGCTTCTACTAGTCAGGTAACTTAGTATAGTGGAAAACATGGTGGACTTAGAGACTGACGGTCCACTCACTCTATTTGACCCTCAGTTTCTACCTCTGTGAAATGGGAATGTTGGATAAAGTCAGAATTATAGAAGCTCCAAAAAAGAAGGTAATTCAGAGGCCATATAGTGCAACCTGTTCTTGAAAAAAATAAGATTTCCTTTTATATCATATCCAAGAAGTCATCATCTAACCTTTGTTTTTAGACCTAAACTGAGGAGGAACCATTCTCCTTTTAGACAACTCTTGTTAGGAAATTTCCTGTTATATCAAGCTTTAAATCACCTCTCAGCAGCTTTTACCCATTGCTCCTATGACATCTAAAATGATCCAGTTAATCTCTAAGGTTCCTTCTAGCTCTAAAAATGTATGGTTTCAGGATAGCTACCACTATAATTCTTTTAATTAAATGCCATAGATCAAGAGAAACATAAGAAAGAAAAAGAACAAAAAAGGAGTGAGATGTGGAAAACAGAAAGAGGAAAGGTAAGAAACAGACAAAATAAAAACTACTCATTTCCTCCATGATCTTGTTCCATTCATCACCCATGGCTCTGATAAATAAACTTGCCTTTTCTACTAGCTCTTTCATCTCAGCTCACAAGCATTATCACTCTCTCTAACACAAAACAAAACCTTTCCTTGACCATTCCATCACCACAAGGGATTGTTCTATCTACACTGGCTTACAAACTTCTAGAGAGTTTCTCTCCTTCCTTACAACACACACAATACTTGACCCATTATCATAAAATAGTAGAGTTGAAATGGGGCTTTTAGGCCAAAAAGTCTAACTTCAGCAGGAATCCCTTTAACAACATGCCTGATAGCTGGTCATTGTGTTTTTGCTTGTAGACTTACATGACAAGGAACTCATAGGATGGTTGTGAGGATTAAGTGAGATTGTGTATATAGAGTGCTTCACAAACCTTAAAGCTTATGTTAATGTACATCATCATCATCATCTCTGACTGTCAAAAATTCTTTTATTCTTCCAGAAGTCAGCTCAAGTACCACCTTCCTTTTGTCATCTCTCCTGCTGGAGAACTTTGATTAGATCTCTGCCTTGCTTCCGTCACATTCTACCTGGCATTACGTTTATTTGTGTACATGCCATATCCCTGGCAGTAGGTTGTAAGCTTCTTGAGGTTGGGAAATATGCCGTTTTTCATTTTTATATCTCTGGTACCTATTGACACCTACCAACTCAAAGTGGGAGTACTCCAGAAAATGTCTACCCTTAACTCAAGGTACTTTGTGGATCTACTTCCCCTAAAACTATAGCTCATAAACTCTTACCAATGTGTTTATTTTTAATAGTCAGCCAGTAGATACAGTTAGTACAAAACACAGACGTACTGCTCTTCTAGATGAATGATCTCCACTGAATGGTGCTTGACTGAAATCCTTGGCCCTCTCTTACTCAAAGAAAGATCAGGCAATGCTATACTCTTCTAGGTAAAGCCCATATACTTTTTATTGCCACTCTTTTTTAAATAGTAGAAACTCTTGCACTGAACCAGCAAACCCTCTACACCCCCCTCCCCACCTCCCTTCCCACTTTAGATTCTCCTCTCTTGTTACCTTCCGATTGATTCTCAGCTAAGACTCCCTTCTCACTAACAGGATATTATCAGTCTAGGAATCTCCATCTTTAGAATAAGCCATGGAGTTTTTCCAGTCTTCTAATCTCCTCAGGATTAATCTTTCCTTTGTATTCTTTTTCCTGGTTCACAGTTTGGGTTTTTCCATTGCAGACTTCATCCTAGTTTATGGTGAGCATTCCATAGACCTCTCTCTCAATTTTCATCACTAGATTATAAAATGAGTAATGTTTATTTGTCCAGTAACTACCAAACATCTGTAGAGACGGGGATTCCCCAAACCTAAGCTTCTTCCTTTTCCTCCTTCAGATGAGTGGATGGCAGAAAGTGGCAGAGGAACAAACTAAGCCCAGGGTTCACGGTCCTTGTTTCTTCTTCCAGTTTACTTGTTTTCCTGGACCTTTAACAGGCAGATGTAGTTAGTTAAAGCCTAGGAAGGGCCTTGACGCAGACCTTTACACTACCATTGTGCCTTGCCCAAGTGAAGATGATTGAGGCATGTTTGTTGAATTGCTTGTCAAATTAAATGACTTTTCAAAATCTAAATTGGTTGCAGAGTTCCAATCTATATTAGTCTGCTTAGAGAGATTCCTATTTTCTCACTTATAGCATCATAGACATAGAGCTGGAAGAAGTCACAGAACTCATCTAGCCCAACCGCTTTCATTTTGTAGGTGAAGAAACGGATACCCTAAGATGTGATTTGACCCCATAATGGGATTTAAAGCCATATGCTCTGTCTCTATCTCCAGAACTCTTTTCACTGAACTGTGCTATGTCCTATTGCTACTTTTCAGTTTTGTAGATTTACTTAACAATCTTTTATTTAAAGTTACTTTTCTCTGAAAATAAGTCAGAAAAAAACCCACAACCCTTGACCTGCAGTGCTTACAGCATGGTCGAAGATTGAGAGAGAGTTAAAAATACTGGTAAATAAATTGTTGGGGACCCCAAGAGGAAAACTCCCTAGTTCCTGTCAGGCTTCTATGGCCTGGGGCAGCACAAAAAGAAATTATTGTTGTTTTTTTCTTTTTATTTTTTCTAGGTATCTCTGTCAAAAATAGTTTACTGAAGAGCCTAAATCTTTATCCATTCATGGCCTCATAGAGAATGAAAAATTCAAGATCATTATATACTAATTACCATTTGCATGGCAATATTTCTCAAAAAGGTGATTTTGTTATCCAAAAGTGATTTGGGCTATATCTTGTGGCCATTTCTAAGTAACATTATCCAGTAGTTTTCTTTTTTTGCTAACAAAACCTATTTCTATTTGTGTTATTGGAATTATTTTCCTCGAAAACTTTATCTCTTGGGCTGATTTCCTTTCTATTTAGGAACAAGAGGCAGCTGTCAGCACAGTGCACACACTGAAGCACCAGCAGTCAGGAAGATGAAGTTTAAATTCTGCCTTAGACACTTACTAGCTGAGTGACTCTGGGAAAGTCACTTAATCGCTCTGTGCCTCAGTTTCCTCATATGTAAAATGTTGATAATAATAATATGCATCTCACAGAGTCGTTGGGAAAATCAAATGAGATAATATTTGTAAAATTCTTTCCAAATCATAAAGTTCTATATAAATGTTAGCTATTATTATTTTTAAGAAATCTAAAGTATTTTCCCTCCTCTAAACTCTGACAACTGATCTCCTAAAACCTTGGATATACATTAGATTATATTCAGCTTTTTTTCCCCTTCCTTATAGGAGGTTCTGCATTAGAGTGGTCTCTTACTCCCAAGGTTCCCTTAAAAGAAATCTTGGTTCAGGTCTCACCTTGATCAATAAGGTAAACTCTAGGAAACAAAGGTAAAAGTATTTTATTAGCACACCAGGACAGTGAGCAGTTGGGTGAGGTCAGGCAGATTCCAAACTACTGTTATCGATAAGGAGTAAACAACTTCCTTAGAAGGGCAAAAGTACACATATTGGTACCCTTCTCGTGAGGGGATTGGTTATGTCCCATTCTATCAGCAACCACACTACCACACAGGGTGGGCTGCTGGCACAGGTTCTTTGATCTGCTTTTCAAAAGGAAAAACAACTTTAAAGGGGTTGATGATCTTACTTTAATTAACAGACAAATAAGTTCAGATAAGTAGAAAGAACTGAGTATCCAAGAAAGAATCCAATAGACAGGGCTTCTATTGCCTAAAGAGAATACTACAACCACCTACATATACCACTGAACCAGGAGAGCACAAACCTCTGAGTAGTGGGGGGAGGGGGGGAAGGGGCTCTTAACAAATGACTACTCAGAATCCCATTCAGGGAATCAAAAGGTCCTTCTCATAAGCAAATCCCCAAAGCAAATGCCAACTTCGTGGAATATATAACAAAGACTTGACCCTGATGGGGTCAGAGCTAGATGGCACAAACCTAGTGACTCAGAACAGCTGTGAATTATCAGGGTTCAAAGGAGATTAATCCTTCAGATGTTTACAATTTAGCCTGAGCCTGGGAAACTGAACTCCAAAAAGAAAACAACAACAACAAAATCCCACTTTGCTTATGCTTACACCCATTCAGTTCTTCCCCCATGTCTAAGTGTGTATGGACTACCATGTACTCTAAATTTAAGCAAGGTCTTAAACGTGGAGTTACTCAGGCTTACTTGTATTTTATTAGTGAGTTCCGCAGTATCGGTTTCAATATCACAGCTACCCTCCTCATTTCCTCTACTTTTGAAGCTGAAATTATCATTAAAGCAAGAGAAGAATTTAAGACTTTTCTCTGCTTTTAGTGGAGAGAGCTCTACTAGAAGGCACAGAATCACAGATTTAGAGGTAGAAAAGATTTTGGTAAAACCTCAATCACCAATCTGTCATGCCTCTGGTTGTAATTGGTTTCCTGAACTCATCAACCATTTCTTCCTTCTGGAAGTTGTCTATTCATACGAAAATATTACTTCATTTTTCCCTTTTTTGATCATTTCTCATGTACCGTCATGGCCCAAGAGGGCTCACATAGACTGAGTCCAATCTGTGGGGAAGCCAGGAAATGAGAGATCTAAGAAGTATAATCCCAGGCTCCTCTGGTTAAGCATAAAGTTGGCATTAGCTTGTGTTTGTGGAGGAGGGGTGAAATCCTTCTCTCTCACTTCTTCCCTTGCTACATTCTGGTGTGGAAGTGTCTGGGACAAAGAGGTAAAAAAGATGGAGACATTTCTGTAGCTCTTTTTTTAAATAGTATTTTTTCCCAATTACATGTAAAGATAGCTGTCAACATTAATTTTTTATAAGATTTTGAGTTTCAGTTTTTTTCTCCCTCTTTCCTTCCCAACCCCCCTCTGCAAGACTGCAGGCAATCTGATATAGGTTATACATGTGCAATCATGGAAGCATATTTCTACATTAGTCATGTTGTGAAAGAAGAAACAGAACAAAAGAGAAAAGTCACAAAAAAGTGAAAATTGTATGCTTCAATTTGCATTCAGACCCTATAGTTCCTTCTCTGGATGTGGATAGCATTTTTCATCATGAGTTTTTTGGAATTGTCTTGGATCATCATATAGTTGAGAAGGGCTAAGTCTATCAAAGTTGATCATCACACAATATTGCTGTTACTGTTCTCCTGGTTCTGTTTGTTTCACTCAGCATCAGTACGTGTAAGTCTTTTTATGTTTTTCTGAAATATGCCTGCTCATCATTTTTATAGGACAATAGTATTACATTCCATTCATGTACCACAGTTTAGTCAGCCATTTCCCCAATTAATGGGCATCCCCTCAATGTCCAATTCTTTACCACCACAAAAAGAGCTGTTACAAATATTTTTTGTACATGTAGGCCCTTTTCCTTTTGTATGATCTCTTTGGGATACAGATGGACTTGTGGTATTGCTAAATTGAAGGGTATGTGCAATTTGATTGCCTTTTGGGTAGAGTTCTGAATTGCTCACCAGAATTGGTTAGATCAGTTCACAACCTCACCAACAATGCATTAGTGTCTCAATTTTCCCACATCTTCTACAACATCTATCATTTTCCTTTTATGTCATATTAGCCAATTTGATAGGTGTGAGGTGGTACCTCGGAGTTGTTTTAATTTGTATTTCTCTAATCAATAGTAATTTAGAACATTTTTATATGACTATAGATAGCTTTAATTTATTTATCTGAAAACTACCTTTTCATGTCCTTTGGCCATTTATCATTTGGGGAATTAGTTGTATTCTCATGAATTTGACTCAGTTCTTTATATATTTATGAAATGAAGCCTTTATCAGAAGCACTGACTGTAAAAATTGTTTCCCATCTTTCTGTTTTCCTTATGATCTTGGTTGCATTAGTTTTATTCATGCAAAAGCTTTTTAAAATTAATGTAATCAAAATTATCCATTTTGCACTTCATAATGTTCTCCATCTCTTATTTGGTCATGAATTCTTCCTTTCTCCATAGATCTGACAGGTAAACTATTCCTTGCTCTCCTAATTTGCTTATGTTATCACCTTTTGTTTAAATCATGTCCCCATTTTGACTTTATCTTGGTATATGATATGAGATGTTGATCTATGCCTAATTTCTGCCATACCATTTTTCAGTTTTCCCAGCAGTTTTGTCAAATAGTGAGTTCTCATCCCAGAAGCTGGAGTCTTTGGGTTTATCAAACAGTAGCCCACTATAATAATTTACTACTGTGTCTTGTGTACCTAACCTGTTGCAGTGATTCACAACTCTATTTCTTAGTGAGTGCCAAATGGTTTTGATGATTGCTGCTTTATAACATAGTTTTAGATCTGGTATAGCTAGGCTACCTTCCTTTTCATTTCCCCCCATTAATTCCCTTGATATTCCTGACCTTTTGTTCTTCCAGATGAATTTTGTGATTTTTTTCTAGTTCTATAAAATATTTTTTGGTACTTTGGCATGGTACTGAATAAGTAAATTCATTTAGGTAGAATTGTCATTTTTATTATATTTGCTCTGCCTACCAAGGAGCAATCGGTATTTTTCAAATCGTTTGGATCTGACTTTATTTATGTGAAAGGGTTTTGTAATTGTGTTCATATTGTTCCTGGGTTTGTCTTGGCAAGTAAACTCCCAAATATTTTATATTGTCTATGGTTATTTTAAATGTAATTTCTATTTCTATCTCTTCTTGCTGAGCTTTGTTAGTAATATATAGAAATACTGATGATTTATGTGGCTTTATTTTGTATCTTGCAACTTTGCTAAACTTGTGCATTTTTTCAAGTAGTTTTTTAGTTGATTCTCTAGAATTCTCTAAATATACCATCATATCATCTGCAAAGAGTGATAGTTTTGTTTACTCATTGTCTAGTCTAATTCCTTCAATTTCTTTTTCTTCTCTTATTGTCAAAGCTAACATTTCTAGTACAATATTGAATAATAGTAGTGATTATTGGCATCTTTGTTTCACTCCTGATCTTATTGGGAAGGTTTTTAGCTTATCTACATTATAGATAATACTTGCTTATGGTTTTAGATAGATACTAATTCATTTTAAGGAAAACTCCATTTATTCCTGTGTTCTCTCGTGTTTTAAATAGGAACAAGTATTATATTTTGTCAAAAGCTTTCCCCCATCTATTGTGTTCATCATATTATTTCTCTTGGTTTTGTTATAAATATGGTCAATTCTACTGATAGTTTTCCTAATATTGAACCAGCTCCACAATCTGGTATAAATCTCACATGATTGTAGTATATGATCCTGGTGATATGTTGCTATAATTTCTCTGCTAGCATTTTATTCAAAATTTTTGCATCAAAAGTCATTACGGAAATTGATTTTATAGTTTAGCTTTTGTACTTCCTTTTCCATTTGGCCAATTCTATTTTTAAGGACTTGTTTTCTTTAGTCAATTTTTGTACTTCCTTTTCCAAGCTGTTGACTCTTTTTTTCATATTTCTCTTGCATAACTCTCATTTCTTTTCCTAATTTTTCTTCTATCTCTCTTATTTGATTTCTAAAATCCTTTTTTGAGCTCTGTCCAGAGGACTTTTGGGGCTTGAAACCACTTCATATTCCCTTTTGAGGCTTCGCCTGTAGACATTTTGACATTGTTTTCCTCCTGAGTTTGTGTTTTGATCTTCCCTGTCACCATAGTAGCTTTCTATGATCAGGGCTCTTTGTTTTTAATTATTTTTAAAGTTGAACTCTGCTCCTAAGGCACACAGGGTATTGTCCCAAGCTTCTTGTACTGGGGGCCAGGGACCTGGTCACTGGTTTTCTATGTGGGCCTCTGGGGCTGCAGCTTGCCCACTGTGCTGGAGTAGCCCAACCTAATAGCGCCTGTTCTGCCCTACATTCCAGGACTGGTGGTTTGCCTGCCGCACTGGGGCTGGAGGTCTCCCAGATGGCCTGCTGTGCCAGTGGTGTGCTGAGCTAGAACCACAGGGCCTCAGTTGCTGATTTATGGCATGGCTAAGAGCCTCTCCCTGGCTTGCTCAGACACCACCTATGATGTGCTGTGCTCTCCTTCTTCCCAACTAAGATAGACCTTTCCTGAAGCCCTTCTAAGTTATCTTGGGCTGGGAAATTATTTTACTCCATCTTTTTTGTGAATTCTGTTGCTCTAGAATTCTTTCAGAGGCTTGATTTAACATTGTTGCTGAGGGAAACTAGGGAGAGCTCAGGCAACTTCCTAGCTTCTCTCTGTCATCTTCTGTAGCTATTTCTTACAGAACACAGGGAGAGCTATTGCTCTGACAAGGGGGAGGGGGAAGAGAATATGCATTTATATAGCACCAAGGCAGCGAGAGAAGAAAATGGCAAACCACTGCATTGTGCTTGACAAGAAAACCCCAAATGGGGTCACAAAGAGTCGGACATGTCTGAATGACTCAACAACAGCAACATCTATATGCGATGCACTATGTTCAGTACTTTTTACAAATATTGTCTCATTTGATCCTCACAATAACTCTGGGAGGCAGGTGTTATTATTATCACACCTATTTTTTAGGTGTTCAGTCATTTTTCTGTTATGTTTGACTCTTTGTGACCCCATCTGGGGTTTTCTTGTCAAACATAATGTAGTAGCTTGCCATTTCTTTCTCCAGCTCTTCTTACAGATGAGGAAACTGAGGCAAACAGAGTGAAGTGACTTGCCTAGGGTCACACAGCTACTAAGTGACTCAGGCCAGATTTGAACTCAGGAAGATGAATCTTCCCAACTCAAGGGCCAGCACTCTGCCCTCTGTACCTCCTAACTGCGTCACTACAGCATGAGAAAACAGAAGTTAAGTGACTTTTCCAAGGTCACATAGCTAGTAAGTGCCCGAGGCTTTATTTGAACTCAGGCCTTCTTGACTCCAGGTCAAGTACTCTATTTACTTTACCACCAGCTAGCTTCCTCTAAAACAGTGGTTCTCAAACTGTGGGTCGCGACCCCTTTGGGACTGAACTACCCTTTCACAGAGGTTACAGAGGTTGCCTAAGACCATTGGAAAACACATATTTCCAATGGTCTTAGGAACCTCTATCCATCTCCAGGCAGGTCCACCCACATATGACTATTAAAGGATTGTGGCATTAGGAAGGTTGAGAACCACTGCTCTAAGAGAAGACAAGAGTCTTTCTTCTGGGCCAAAATCAACCAATCATTAGGAGGGAAGTCAGTCACTTGTAATAAATCAGAGCAGTGCCTCATGTCCTCTCAGTAGTGGGCTAAGGCATATCTCTCGCAGCAAAAGGCTAAATTGTTTTCAGAGCTCTATGAGATGTGTCCTCTTCTGACGAAGGCCCGTGTCATTTCTGGGAGGAGGAAGTGGAAAATACATAATGGTGAATGAAGGCAATATAAAAACAAAAGATAAGAATGATTTTTAAAAAAATTCCATCCATTGTAATCTCATCAAGTTTATTATTGGGAGCACTCATCCAATTGGTCAGAGGCTCTCCTAATCACCCCTCTCCCACAATTGCACCCAAATTCCCTTTACTGAATGAAGGGAGGCAGCATCTTTTGAGACCAGGCCCTGGGGCCTGTTGGCAAGACCCAGTCATATGTGTGGCAAGTACTAGGCTGTAGAAGTCTGAGACTGTACATTCAGCCCCACCACGCTTCTTGCAACCACAGATGCCTGGAACCAGTCAGTTCCTGGTAGCCTTTACTTCATAGGTGACCCAGCTTCCCAGGTAGAACCTAAGACCAACAGACCATAGGTAGCACTGAACCATGCATGCCTCTGAGCCAATGGACTCCCAGTGTCATCCAAGTAATGGGCACATAGCCACTACAGGGCTAAGGCACCGAACCGTTCATAAGGCCAATTCAGCACCTGGACACCTGGCTTTTCCCTCACTCCTTCGCATCAACCAACAAGGCAGCCTTGCTCAGGAGGGGCTGATTCCATTCCAGCCCTCCAGATTCAACTACCTTTGACAACTTTGTTCTCTTTCCTAGCTTCCCTGCATACACTAGCAATCCCAGTTGGTCAATTAGAGTCCTGGACAGAAGCTTGGCTCCCCCAGCCTCTGATTTTCAGCTCCTTATGGCACATTCTCACTCATCTCAGGATCATGCAGCTACTAAGTCTCTGAGGCAGGACTCAAATCTGAATCTTTCTGCTTTCAATTCCAGAATTCTATTCACTCCATCATGTTGCTTCTTGAATAAACAAGATAAGCTAAAGATCCTAATTTAAGGATGCAAATTTGGTATCAGAGATATAAATGAGAATTGGTTGTATAGGACTAGTGATTAGGAGATGGTCATGGAAGGATAGATCTTATCTTGAGAGAAACATATTAGATAAAATGAGCACCAGATAGGATTTTGTATAAAGAAAATGTATTCATGTTACAAAGTTACAAAGAAGGAAGGGATGAGGAATTAAGAAAATAGATGACAAACCTGATCTTGGGGCATGATATAATAAGTAATATGGAGTTTCACTTATCCTGACAAATGAAGGACCTCTCTTCCCTCCACCCCCCTACCCTCTTTTTCTCCCCTTTTTCCTTCCTGACTCCTTCCTTTCCTCCATCTCTGCTTCTGTCTCTTTCTGTCTGTCTCTATCTCTCTGAAGCACAGTAGCTAAATTATTTTTCTGTCTTCCTTCAATAATTATTTTAGTCTCAAAAGATGGAAGAAATTTGAGGAGAGCTGTTACTTTGTATCTCATTATGTAACAAGTAGAAATTGGTTGTGGAAGCAGGAATGATGGGAATATTGGGGATAAATGTCCATTCTATCTTAGAATTCATGATAATAAGAGAAAATTGAGGCATAATCTGCTATGCTAGTTGTGTTGGTTTAAAAAAACTACAGAAAAAAGTTATTTAGGATCCCATAGCCTAAAATTCTTTATAAGAAGACAAATAGTAACAATTTATATGAGAGTGAACTGCCTAAAAAGCCCAATGTGAATGCACAGGGAAATCGCCCACCAACTTAGATTTCTTTTTTCTTTTTTTTTTTAATTTTTTTTTTAAATTTTATTATAGTTTGCATCATTCATTTCCACAAGATTTTGAGTTACATATTTTCTCTCCGTCTTTCCCCACCCACCGCCCCAAAACAGCCATCCCAGTGTGTCCCCCCTCCCCTAGTCTATTCTCTCCTATGTCACTTTTTGGTAGGGCAGGATGGATCTCCCAACTGCAGTGCCTGTGTATCTCAAGTTCCAGTTGGATGTAGTCAATAATAATAATAATAATTGCATATATATATATATATATATACACATTCAGAACATTTGATATTAGATTTTAAAGGTATATAAATAGAAGATGGAATCAAGGACAGAATTTAAAGATGAATACCAGAGTAGAATAATCCTGTTAGAGTAGTGTTCAGGGCTCTATAGCTCAGAATTCAGAGACTTTCAATGAATTTCAAGGACAATAAAGCAAAATCTTAAAAAAAATTCTCTGTTGAGGTCAAGAAGCAGATCAGAGATGTTATAGGACTTTTCTGAGGCACAATGACGATAGATGATGGAAAAAAGGTAAAACTACTCAACTTAATATTCTTCCGTGATTTTTAGATGGTCAAGAATACAGCAAAAATAGTTAATAAGGTGTTGAATACTGAGATAAATTTAAAAATTGTGAGGAAGAATCTTGTTGATCTCAGTAAATTCATGTCACCAGGCCAAGATTAACTTCATTATGCCTGAAAGAAGCTGTACTTCTATAATACTGTAAATAATCCTTGGAAAAAATATCAGAGAAAATGAGAGGTTCTGCAGGATCAGAGATGGGCAAATATTGCCTCATTCTCTAAAAATGCAACAGGATAGTTTCCTGAAAATAATAGGCCAGTGAACTTGACTTCAATTTTTTTTCAATATGCTGCAACACAGTATTAACAAGTGAGAGGCAGAATGATATAATAGATAGAGAACTGGCCTCAAAATCAGAAAGGTCTGGATTCAAGTCCTGCCTCTGAAGCATGCTGGCTATATGACTCTGGATGGGTAACTTAACCTCTTATTTCTCTAGTGAACTCTCCAAGACTATGTCCCAACCTGGGTTGATCCAAGGAGTTTCCCCAAGTAGGGATTCCTTATAACAATGAAGTCACAGGCCTCTTTCTTGTCTCTCCTATTAAAAGGATGATTTGTGATCAATCAATAAACATTCATTAAGAACCTACTATGTGCCAGGCACTGTGCTGAGCAATGAGGATATAAAGAGGCAAAAGACAGTCCCTGTCCTCAAGGGATTTACAATCTAATGGGAAAGACAACACACAAACAAATCTGTACAAAGCAATATATACACATGATAGATAAGAAATATTTACCAGAGAAAAGGCACTAGAATTAAGAGGTGTTGATGAACACATGTGTCCCAGGGTATCTAGAAGCCTGGTTTAGAGGCAAGCGTGAGCAAGACATGGAGCTGCAGAAGATCATGAGTTTCATAGGAAGGGCTCCTTGCTCAGGTGAACCTAGTTCATTTCCCTGATGTCACAGTGCAAACATGGGATATGAAAATTGCTAGGAAATTCCAGGATAAGGTATTAAACAGGAAATGGGGTATACTCAGCTTCTAAACAGAAGTACACCGTTGCAGGTAGTCCTTATAGATCTTAGAGATGTCTCCACTGAACTCTCACAGAGAGTTCTCCTTAAGCTGGATAACCACTTGTTGGCGATTTTATGGATAGGATTTTTGTTTTGAGAAGGGGTTTAACTAGATAAAGTCCTTTACTCAGTACTATTTTATCATTCCTATCAATTCAATTCCACAGTCATTTATTAAGCACCTACTGTGTGAGGCACTGAGGTTACAGAGACCAAAATGAAAATCATCCTTGTCCACAAGGGATTCCTAGTGGTCTTTTTTATGAAATTCAGGAGAACATATAACTAACTCAGGGTTTAAAGACAGTTTTGACTTGGAAACTGGGAATTGTACCTGAAACTGAGCCAGAAATTACCTGACTTCATTGGGTCAGTGGGTGACCATAATATAAAATAAGTTGAAAAAAAAAAAAGCCAGCTGTATGTTAAGTAATACAGAACAGCTCTAAGACAGAACTGAATATACTTAGTCTGCTTATCTATATATAACTTGGCCTCCTGTCAGAGTATTTCACACCACAGGAAAGGAGATTTTGCTCTTTGAATGGATGACTGAACATATAGTGTACCCATGATTCACTCTAAGAGACCCTAAGTGTAGAGCAAAGTGGGGGTCTAACTTTGTAGTCTACACAGGAAATGCTCCCCCTCCCCCTCCCCCTCAATTCCTTGGGTGAGCAGGCTGTAGAGGGAAGCCATGCCAGATGTCCAGAAGCAGTCCTTAATAGCAGTTAAGCTATTAAGAGGAGTCCTTTGGACACTTGGAGTATTTTCTGAGAAATTTGATCCCTAATCCTAATAAATCACACCTGGTTCCAATGATGTTACCGCTTTTGTAGGCTGTTAGGTTTTGTAGGAAGTAGACTGGAGTTAAAATCTTTCCTTAGACACTTAGTAGCTGTGTGACCTTAGGAAAGTCACTTAACCTCCCTCACTTTAAATTTCCTCATCTGAAAAATGGAGATAATAATAGCACTTACTTAACAGGGTTGCTGTGATGATTGAATGAGATAAAATATGAAAAGCTCAATATGGATTAATGTATTAATTAATAGAATTAATAATTATTACTTTCTGAACAAATCACGGGTAACATACTAGCTATTATTATTAAGATTAATTGCTTTCTGAGCAGATCATTATTGGCCATATACTGTGTCTATTTATTTTCACTAGACATCTTTTCATTGTTCTTTGGGTTATTTGTAATTAATTCTTCCAAGGGCATCTAGGGTGCACAGTGGAAAGAGAGTTGGGCTTAGAGTCAGGAAGATCTGAGTTCAAATTTGACCTCAGACACTTACTCTCTATGTGACCCGGGGCAAGTTACTTAACTCTATTTGTTTAGATTTCCTCATTTGTAAAGTAAAATAAAGTGAAGGAGTGAATGGCAAACCACTCCGCTGTCTTTGTCAAGAAGAGTCAGACATGACTGAACAACAAATTCTTCCAAGATCATGATGTTTCATGATTTATAGCCACAAAAATAGTGGTGTGAAAGATATGAATTTTTGTAACAACAGACAAATTAGGATCGATGATAACACCATATAGTTTATCAAATGCAATCCAGCCCGAATTTTCCCTTCCACTTAATTTTAGGATCAGCCCATCGTTCATTTACAATGCCTGTCTAAGATACAGAATTTAATGGATTAATTCAAAGGGCTCCCTACCCAATTCCATGCCATAATTTAGGCAATGTGTATGTGTGTGTGCTCACACTGTTTATGTGTATATGTATATGTAGGCACATATATATGTCTACATTTGTATATAAATGTACTCATGGACAAGGGGTATGATTTCCATATTTGTGTACAGCTAAGTCCCAATTAGTACGAATAATGCATTCCATCAAGTGGTCACATTATTCAGATTCATGTCACATTTTTCCCATTGAACTGGAACAAATTCTGACACTTTACATAGTTATAACTTTGAATAATATGATTTCAAAAATATATGACCAACTCATGGGCTTCATTATTTGCCCTATTTGGGGCCTACCTATATATTGTTTCTTTACAGCATGTATTATATTGCTTGGAACACAGTAGCCGCTTAGGAAATATTGATTTATTGACTGAT
>CM053587.1:174679401-174697686 GCA_028646515.1 Pseudochirops corinnae | reverse complement strand
TGTTTATTGGAAGCCCATGGCAGGGGAGCTCTGGCTGTGCTGTCCTGCAGCTCTCTGCCTTGGTCCTTCTTTTCTTCAAAGAAGGAATCTAGGGTTTGGTTGCTGTTCTTACCCTGCTTCTTATGCTTATTCTTACTCATGGTTGGTCAGTCTGTGATTTTTTTTTTAAATCTCTGTGGGGCTCTGCTTCCAGAAGGGAAAGCTCTGTCCCAGATTGCTGGGGTCCGCCCGGCTGCCGTAGCTCTCAGGAAGGTGCTGAGACCCTTCCTACTTACTTCCGGCTTGCTGGATAATGAAGACTCCAAGACCGAGGCCCAAGACGGCAATCTGGATCCAGACCGCTCAACGCGAGAGCACTGGCCTCAGAACAATTAGCTTAGTCCCCCTGCTGTCTGCAGGCTGCGGGTGGGAAGCTGCAACACGGAAGCGGGTGCAAAACCTCTGCCTTTCGCTTTTCCGCCCTGGAGGCCTTTCGGCAGGACTGCTTTACTCTCCTAATTTCGCAAGTCTCAATGACCTAGTTCTGAACGCTGCTGGCAGCTGCCGCTAATCCACTCACCAGGGAGGCTCCTGTGCTCCTCCCATCCAGCTGCCCCCGGGGCACAGCCGTGGCCTCAGGCCAGGCTGGTTTCGGGTTGCAGTGCTGATATGGTTCCTCGTAGCCGAGCTGACTTTAGTGGGAAGTATAAGTATCTTTGTGTGCGTTTTGGAGTTCTAGGATTGGTTTAGAGTCCTATTTTATGGGTATTTTGGGGTGGCTATGTGAGAGCTGCAATGTGTTGCTGCTGCTACGCCACCATCTTGGCTCCGCCCCCCCAGAATTGATATATTTTTAAATGAATGAGTGGGGAAAAAAGTGCTTTTTCTGGAATATAACAGTTAAAAAGAACACCTGTATGTATTGTCATAAATCATATGTAAAAAATTAATAATATTCATATTCATATATAAAATTTAAAAGAAAAAAGGATGAGGTATAATTTGGTAGCTTTCTTAATAACTCTCAATCTTAATCATAGTTAAATATGATCTTAATCCGTTTTTTTAACTAAATCTTGATTTTAATGTTAGTTTCTAACTCACCCTAAATTCTATCTTGGAGTCAGTACTTGCACGTGATTCCAAGACTTAAGCTGAATTTGGCAATATCTGGGATCCTTTTGTTAGCTGCTAGTGGTTCTTCTCTGTCATAGTAAAAGGTGGTCTACTCATCCTGTTCAGACTGTTATAGATAAAACAGCTGTTCAGCCTCTGGAACAGCTAGAATTTGGGCACCCTTTCTCCTAACTCTCCTAAATTCTCTTTCTTATGTTCCTGAAGTATAAAAATCAAGATTATATCTATGTAGGGTGCCAAATTTCTCGTGACTGTCTTTTACCTAATTGAATTGCATTAACTTACTTGCTTCACCTACAGTTTTACCTCGGTATTTTCTTTTTCTGTTTTTGGAGATGTCACGCCTACTCTCTCCCAACAGATATTTGACTTGAATTTATATACAGTGGTCCCCATAGCAACTAATACAGATCATCTACATTGGACATGTACATGATCTGCACAACACATACTTGGAAACTCTTCTCAGAACCTGTACCTTTTATCCTAGACTATATCTGTCAGTGACTGTGGATAGATTGCAGGGGGACCTGTGAATTTGAATGAGAAAAACGCCCCAAACAACTATAGATCTTTATTTTCTTTAACTTTAAACTGAAATTTAGCATTTCCTTCAAGCAATTTGACAGAGGCTATACATGTGCAATCATATCATATTAGTCACATTGAGAAAGAAAACACAGACCCAAAAAAACCCCCATAAAAATAGTGAAAAACTGTATGGTTCAATCTGCATTCAGACTCCATCAATTCTTCCTCTAGAGGTGGATAGCGTTTTTCATCCTGGGTGCTTTGGAACTTTCTGGATCTTTCTATTGCTGAAAATAGATAAGTCATTCACAGTGGATCATCATATGACATTGTTTTCCTGTGTACAATGTTCTCCTGGTTCTGCTCACTTCACTTTGCATCAGTTCATTCCCAGGTTTTTCTCAGAGCATCCTGGTTGTCATTTCTTATAGCACAGTATTATTACTACATCACAATCCTATACCACAACTTGTTCAGCCATTCCCCAAATGACAGGAGTTTGTATTTCTCTTACTACAGTGTTTGTCTTCTCAACCATACTGTTAGTTCCCCAAGGGCAGAGATTTCTCCCTTCCCCATCAGCTTTTCTATCCTTCTAACCCGGTGTCTAAAATATAGAGTGCAAAAGTGCTCTCATGTTCAGAATATCCAGGCTGAATGAATGAAAGAGATGGTGTTTGTAGGTCCTTTAAGCTTTTCAAAAGCATGACACCTTGTAAGTATCAAACATTGTTATTAATTCAATGTATGTGTGCCCTGGGCTTTTTGTAATTGGAGCCTATTTATAAGTCCAAAACACAAACCAATTAGTAAATAAATGCAGTAGTTTTTCATGCTCAAAGCTGAATCATGTACTAAGTCCCCTGAATAGATACATAATGAATATTTACACTTGAACCTTCCACTCTACCCAGTGAATAAAAAAAAAAACAAAATATTTTCCATCCTTGGATGTGTTAGCACCTCATTTTATTGTCCCCAGGGCTGTCTGCTGACTCAGCAGGTATGCAGGCAACTTCTGTTTGCAGGGGGAGAAAAATAAAACTGAAGAAACCAAACACTAACTTTGACTATGTATATTTTACTGTCCTGAGTGTCCATTTTTCACACACCCAAAAGGATACCCTTTGGACTTAGCTTATATGGAACCTCTGGTTTTGGGTCGATTATTGAGAGACCTTGTTATGTTCATAAGCTACCACATATTGGAAAGCCTCACATGTGACTGGGCCCTAGATCTGTGTTATTTTCTGTACTTTTCCAAAGCATTGGGGATGCCAAACATTTGCTTACAACTGAGAACTGTCTCCCTGCTCCCTCCCACCCAACGAATTCTGGAACTTTAGTTGGATTTCTGCAAACATGCCACCGGCCCTTTTTAAACAGAGTTCTTGTTTTTGAGACTTAATGTATTAATGTTCTGTTCTGACTCTATCCAAACAGTCTCCTCTTCCATCGAACAATGTTTTCCTGGAGATAAAAGATGGAGATGTGATGTGAAAGAAGGAAGGTCCTTTTCCCCTCCCCAGTGGCTTTATTTATGGGTTTCAGTTGGTGGCAGAGATGTTTATCTGAATCTCACCCAAGCTGCTTGAACCTCTCGGGTCTGCAAACATCAGGCTGCAAATTTCATGAGAACAGAACCTTTTTTATTATTAGTTTTTTTTCTTTTTTGGTAAGATTTCCTATACTTCCTGTTTCAGAGCTGGCTGGAAATGAGACAAGAACGGTATTTCAGAATTTCAGTACCTGGTCCCAGCTGGAATCCAGAGGTACAGATGTGCACAAAGGAGGACCATGTGCTCACATAAGCACACATTCTACAGATGTGTTCAAGCATTTACACAAGTGTATAGTTTTTTTACCTGCCTGTACACATACATGAGCACCCACGTATACACAAATGCTTGCCCATTAGTATTTGTGTATGCTTTCCCCTCCCTTCTTTAATATAAACCAGCCTCCAAAAACAGTTCAATGATGTTTATTCAAGCCTCTCAAAACAAGAGAAAGGTAAGGGGGATGTGAAGGGAGAGAGAGAGAGAGAGAGAGAGAGAGAGAGAGAGAGAGACAGAGAGAGATTGTGTTTGGAGAAATGTAAACCGTGTCCTAAATGCACAGTTGTTATTTTATCCATATTTATCTGCCTATCCGAAGGATAAAAACAACACAAATGTAGCCTATTAACCCCAGAAGCTGTCCCAGATAGATTTCTATCATCTTCCCTGCCCCAGAAAGAATCCTGTTGTTCTCAAGTGGTCTGCAGATTTTCTAGCGGCTACGTGACAAGAGTCCCTCACTAAGCTCAACAGGGATTATGGCAGTCTCTTTTCCAGAATTATTCTCCTCAACCAGATTCAATCTACATTTCTTTTAGGGAGTCTGGAAAGGGGTGCGAGAGAGAGGGGGTAATGTTGGTAGACGCCAGGCTGCTATAGCACACATTTAAACTGCAAATGAAGCCACGTATGGGATTAGCCTTCAGGTCCCTCCCAAGGTTGTCAAAGCCTGACTGTAATGATGTGCCTTTGATATCAAACACATGATTGCTTATGTATAGCGGCACTTACAAACATGCGCATACTTGAAAGGCTTGGTCTTTGTGTAGACCTAGAGCCAGCAGGTCATTAATGTACAGTACAAACAGGACTGAGCCAATGGCATGCCTTGCCGGCAGCAGGGAGAAAGAGAAGAGGGCCTGAAAGCGAGAGTCAGAGTTTCCAATAACCACTTTCAGTTGGCAGAGTTCTGATTGGAACCATGTGACAGTTTTAGGCGATGTACCATAGACAGCCAATTTATTACATATGGCAATATGATTAATGGTATCAAATGCCTTTTTTTGGTAACATCCAAGAAAGCTCCGCCAGCCAACAACTTGGTTTCCAAGGCAGTGCAAATCTGTTCCATGAATTTAAAGTCAGGCAGATGAGGTTAAATGAGAAAGGGCTGAAAGCCAAGGCAATGATTACAAAGTAAGATGTTTCAAAAAAAAGCAGAATGTTTAAAATCTGTTCATAAGCAAATCCACTCCAACCTTTCCCCCTATCCCCCACCTCCTTTGCTTGGTGCCAGAGCTCTAATAGCTACAGTCTGAAATTTCTGAAACTCGGCTTTCTTCCACTTGTCTACAATCTCTTCCAGTCTTAAAGAAACTAGCAAATGACCACAAAGCTGATTTCTACTTGGAGTATAGTAGCAGCAGAAATGTCATTGGTACTGCCAGGCTTTGGCACTAGTGAGGTTGGGTTCAAGTTCATAGTGCTTGGTGTGTTGAAGTGGCTGTCTCTCATTTCCAGAAGCAGAGATAGCTATAGAAAGGGCACTAAACCTGCCTGCCCTGTCTACTCCCTTTCCAATAACTTGTTTTTTTTTTTCCTACATTTGTAATTCCCACTTAGAGTATCATTCAGAGTGATCAGAATATGACTATTGTTCACGGAAAGTAGAATGTACATTGGTAGTAGTGGTAGGGAAAATTTTACTTATTATTGATAGTATTAAAGGCTGCTAAGAAACAGAATGAGTCTCAAGATTGGAATATAATAAAATCAGAGGAGGGACCTCAGAAGTCAACTAGTCCAACCCAAGAATTGAGTAAGACTCCCATAATAACATACCTGACTAGTGATTGTCCAGCCTTAGGAAGTGTTTCCTTGTGTCAAACCAAAATCTTCTCTGTAATATCTACCCATTGATCCTTCTTCTCTTCTCTGGGGCCATGAAGAACAAATCGAATCCCTCATACTCGTGACAGTCCTTTGAATACTTAAAGAGGGCTATCGTGACCCATGTCCCTCTTCTATTCTCCAATTTAAATTTCCCTGTTTTCTTTAAGTGATTGTGATATTACTTGATCTTGGAACCCTTCACTGTTCTGCTTGAGCTGCTATGAATGCCCTGCATTTTCAACCTCATATTTTCTAGAATGTCAACCTAAGAACTGAACACAAGACTCCAGAGAAGAACTATTATTATATTTTTAATTTATGGAATAAAACAAGCATTTCAGTAACATAGAGTAAAAAAAATGATTGCACGTGAAACTGCAAATCTATTTTGTCCAACTTAGTATTCCCTTTAAACAAATAAATAAATGTGTGTGTGAGTAAAATTTCCCTAGTACATTATGTCACTGTGCCTCTTTTAAGGCAACCTAAAATTACCTTAGTTTTCTTGCTTACCATACTATATTTTTCATACATATTGGGCTTGTAGTCAGTCCACTAAAAACACCAGATCTTTTTCAAAAGAAAGGTTATATAGCCAAACCTCCCTCATTTTACATTTGTGAAGGTAGGATGCTGATAATGTGTACTCTCAGTGGAGTTGTATCACGATCACATTTAACTTCTATGAAATTTAATTATATAGGAAGTGCACATATACATACATGACAACATATACCTATACATGCATTATATGTGTGTCCATATATACGTATATATGTGCATATATACAAATACACATATGCATGTATATGTGTGTATATGTATATATTATATACACATATATCAAATATCTATCTATGTATGTTATCTTATAGAGCAGAACCATTGAGTGATGCTGGGGAGAAGGTTTTCTGTATAGTATTTCCTATGTCTCACTACAGGCCAAGTGCCCCCACTCCTTGTGTAATTCAGAGAAGGGGGCAATTAGCATCCAGTGTAATAATAGCTAGCCCCCCAGGTATATCTCTCTCCATGATCATGGAATTCCTCATGGTGGAATCTGCCTTTTCTTGTCTCCTGATAGGAGAGAAACAAAAAAAAGAGTAGGGGAGGTAGAGGAGAGAATTAGACAGGGGAACAATAGAGATTTCCTAGATTCTACTTTATGGGGTATTCCTGATTTTTGTCTTACATAGTGACTTGAAAACCCAACACCTACATTAAGACATAACTCCATTGTTATGGGCTCTGGGGAATAGGAGTCCAGAGTTGGGAGTCAGCTTTGGAAAGGATTTGTATGAATCAGCCAGTTTGTACAAGATACTGGGCTGCTACTTATAAAACATTATACCATGAATTATATGTTAAGGAGGCAAGAGCTGATGAAGGCCTGAGCAGAGAAGGGGTTGGATGCAGCAGCACTAGATATATTGAGTGGAAGAGAGAAAGGAGTGAACATTAATGCTGAGTCTATGAACCTGGGAGATGGGAAAGATGATGTCTTTGACAGAAACAGTGAAGTCTGGAAGATACGCTGGAGAAGGGTTTCAGCCATTCATTTCTTACTTGTAAGAGATAGGAAAGCATCAAATAAAGGATTGACTCAGTAATACAGTAATTAAGACCAATTAAAAATCTGGTCATTTGCCTGGTGGTCTAGGAGGAATCTTGTACTTCTTGTACATTTGGGGAGAAGAAAAGGAACTGCAATGGCTTGCCCCCTTGGATACTGTTGCATGGTCTGGCAGCACAAGAATTTTCCTTATCCTATTTTGTGACAGTCATCCAACGTGGTTTAAGACCTTCCATGCTGTCTATGGTGGAGCCAAGTTAAGACTTGCTTTGCCTCCCTTCCAGCAATAACCTCTTTTGAACCCTATTGTATTCTCATTAGATATATTTAAGAAAAAAAACCCTATGGTTGAGTACAGACCTAAGAAAATAATTTTAAGGGAAATTCCATGCAGATCTTTAAAATGACCCTCGTTCTCTAGTAAATTAAACTTCCCTTTCATTTGGATCTTTGTTTCATATTCTCTGGAAAGGACATATACGTAGATCAAGCTATGGGACAGGACTGTTAAGAGTTAACCAACCAGGCTCACAAGTCTAGGAGATTCTATTGTCCTTTCCTCCTGGGTTAGGCTCATATAACTGCAGACCAGTTAAGTATTAAAGTATGTAGCTTTAATACAGAAGGCAGGCAGTTTCCTATTTTTAAACACTCTTTGTGTTTTGACCTCCACATCCCCCACCCTAAAACAAACCAAAAAAAGTACACCTTAATTCCAGATTAAAACGAAACACCTGTGGTGTAATCCATGCTGCTCTAATCACACGGGTGTGATTGAAGCATCATTTCCACCTTACTGCAGCACACTCTAGATGCATGGATGTTAGGAGACTGTCCATTGAGCCCAGTGCTTATGAACAGGCACCAACAAGTTTGGCTAATTCCGTTTCATTCATGGAAGAGGGCAGGGAACTTGCTTCCAGGATAATTGTGACAACATGTAGATGTGCCTTAGAGATATGTGAAGCTTGCATAGACGTTCTGTAACAGGTTTTCATCTGCTAACCACACAGTGAATAGGAACCTCTTTGGATGTGGCTACATAGCTGGATTAGGGGTTCATTCAAAAGATTTTAATCAGTCTTGCCCGCCCCCCCCCCCCCCATGATCAATTGACTTTTTCTGATCTGGAAGAATTGCTGTGAAAGATAATTCTGCAAGGGGATAGACCTTAGGCCTTCCTCATCCAAAACAGATCCTAACTTTGTTACAGTTTTTGTTCTGTCATTTTAGATGACAGAGATTGGAAATTATTAAAACTTCCGGAGTTTAGAGTTATCTGGATGATTGAGTCAATATTGAAGTCATGTGGTCCAGCTTTGAGGATCCTAAGAGTGAGAAGCAACCATTGAGTCTCAGGTTTGCATTCATAGAGACATTATAGTAATGTGACTTAGTGGGACCAATGCTAAATGTAAATTCTGTTAAATCTGAGCCCACTCTCCCCCAGTACCAAGGTAGTATATGGGAGAAAGTAGCCAGAAGTGTTGGCAGGGGTATATTTGTATGCATGAGAATGTTCATTATTCTGTTCTCATCTCTTCAAAATGTAAATATCCCTTGGTAAAAGCTAACTTACTTTAATTGGTTAAATGGAACTAGGGCATTAGTCCTTGGCACCTAAGGTGGGGGATTCAAGTAGAATGGGGGCCTAAAATGATGGCATTAGAAAAGAAACACTCTAACCCCTCAGGGGTAATTAGAAGCCTGAAAAGGGTGTTAGCTTGGCTATGTGAGAGTAAGTGCAGAGAGTTCTTCCTATACATAAAAAAGGAACTCTACTATGATTGAAATTCTACCATTAGATATTCAATCCTTCAGTTCTTAAGATTTTTCAGTATTCAGAGAAGAAGAAAATCAGATCAGGTACCTTTCGAAGATGAGATGGGGGAAAGAGTTCTAAAGCTAACAAGGGATACAGATTATCATAGAAGATAACATAGTTTTGAATACATTGAATTGAAAAGCTTTTGCACTGATAAAATAAACACAACTAGGATAAGAGGAGAGGCATCTGATGAGGGAAAAATGTTTGCATCAGAATGGGATATCAGACCCTTATCAAAGATATAAAAGGAACTAACTCTAATATATAATAACAAAAGCCATTTCCCAATGGATAAGTGGTCAGACATGAACAAACAGTCCTCAAAAGAACTGTAATTGTAAACTATTAAAAGCCATTTGAAAGATTGTTCCAAATTACAAATAATAAAAGAAACACAAACCTCAATAACTCTTCAGTTTTGTCACACGCCTAGCATTGGCAAAGATGAAAGAAAATGGGAACAGGTACTCTTGGAGGGGTTGTGGAAAACGTGAACACCTGGGGTAGTGTTGGTGGAGCTGTGAATTGGCCCCGCCATTCTGGAAAACAATCTTATGCTACAAAGTAACTAAAATGTTCATACCCTTTGACCCAGAGATCCTGCTTCTAGGCTCATGCCCCAAGGATGTCAAGGATAGAAAGAGAGACCTAGTAAACACTGAAATATTTATAACAGCACTTTATGCATTAATAAAGACCTGGAGGCAAAGTAGCTTCATGCCTATAGATTGGGGAATGTTAAACAAATGTTGGCCTGTGAATATAAAGGAATGTGTGTACAATATGAAATTGTGAATTTGAAGAATACCAGGAGAAATATATATAACAAAGACTTATGTGAACTGATACAAAATGAATTACGCAGAACAGCTTAACAGTGGGTAATTATGATGACTAAGTTTGGCTTTGAAGAAGAGATGAGAATGTGTCTCCTCCCTTCTTTGAAGAGGTGGGACTCTGAAGGTAAAGCCCAGAATATACTTTGAGACTTGAGTCATAAATTGACTAGTTGTAATAAAGTGAGCTTTTACTTCTTTCTTTTTTTCTTCTTTATTATAAGAGTTGTTTTGTTTGGGGGGGATGGAGAGGTGATAGATTGGAAAATGAAGATAGTGGGGTTTGGAGGCACATGACACTAATTCTATACTCCTTGAAATCTGAGTTTAGTGGATTGCTTGAGCCCAAGAGTTCTGAATTTCAGTACAGCTAAAACTAATCAGGTGTACCTTACAAAGTCTGGTACCAGTGTAGTAAGGCCCTTGGAGCAGCTGTGTGTAAGCAGGGAATGGGGGCCAGGGAAGGGAGGAATATAACCTGGCTCATGTCAGAAACAGCAGGTGAAATAATCCAGGCAGGTCACTGATGGGATTGGACCTTTGAGAGGCCATCACATTTCCAGCTTGATCAAAACAGAGAAATCTAGGGGCAGCTAGGTGGTGCAGTGAATAGAGCACTGGCCCTGAAGTCAGGAGGACCTGAGTTCAAATGCGGTCTCAGATACTTGACACACTTACTAGCTTTGTGACCTTGGGCAAGTCACTTAATCCCAATTGCCTTGTCTCCCCCCTCCAAAAAAAATAGAGAAGTCTAATCTCAATGCCCCCACTGCATCCCCAAAAGAAATAAAAGCAAAATATATCAATACGAATTTTCAAAAAAAGATTTTTTCAGTCTTCAAGACTCACCTATTAAAATTGAAACAGTCAATGAGAGCACATTGCACATAGTAGATGCCTAATCAGTGTGTGCTGAATTAGATTAAGCTTTTATCAGCTGACATTTTAGCAACTCTGCTTTTTAAAATAACAGTGAAAGGTGAGGCCCTTTGGAAAAAGGGCATAAATTATAATATGTAGGGGACACTATACCAAGGAAAGGGATGAGAGGAAGTGAGAGACTATGAAAGATGAGCCTCACCCACTTGATGGTTTTGCCTGCATCCAGCTGTAAGCACAAATCAGATGCAGCTCAAGTCACTCCTCAGCAGCTGGTGAGCCTCTCTGAAAGGCTCATTCACTACTCTAAGTGATTTCTTATATTATGCTGATTATCTGGTTAAGTGAGTATAAGATTCATATTTTTCCTGAACCCAGTTCTTAATCATCAAGGGAATTGGGCTCTGGAGACAGACAGACAGACAGACTGATAGATATATGGATAGATGATAGGTAGATAGATAGACAGACAGATGACAGGTAGACAGACAGATCGATAGATGATAGATAGATGGATAAAGAGCATTTATTAATGAGTTTCCATGTGCTAACCATTGGAGATACAAATAAAAACAAACAAGACAATCTTTCTGTTCAAAGAGCTTATATATATATATGTGTGTATATATATAAAATACATATATATATATATATATATACACATATATATATATCTAATGGGGGAAAGGTCATGGAGGGCATGAGGATGAGACTTCAGGAAGTAGCTGTGACATGGAATTCAAGTTCTTGGGAAGATAAGGAAAAGTGCTTAATTCGCAGAACTGGGAGGCACTAGGGTACAGTCCAAGTTTCTATTGGGAGAGAGAGGGTTAGAGAATGGGACCATGAGTGGAGGAAATGGTAGGAAGAGGTAGTTCCTCGTGTTCTTTTCATTAATGATGATATTCTCAAACTTTCCCTTTTTTGTGTGTAACCAATGACCTATCAGAATTTCTCATTTAATAATTTAGCATTAATTTATCCCTTAAGACTCCCTCCTACAAGCTCCCAACTCTGTTTATGTAACCATCATTAAAAGGAACCCCCAGATACAAGTAGAGCAGCTATGTTAAAAAAAAAATCCCATTGCCATCCAGAATTTACACATTGCATCCTTATCTCCTCATCTTCAGTTTTCTCCTCTAAAAACCTGCTCTGATACCTCATCACATAGAGGAGATCACAAATCTACAGAAAGCTCTGTCAGTGAACCACAAACTCTGGCAGCTTCTATTAAAGGTGGAAAAAAAATACTTAAAAGCCAGCAATGAATTTCATTTAAGAAGCCACCAAGTTTAGAAAGGCTCATTGTTTAAAAAGCTGATCAGCTGGGGATGAAGCATCTTGGGCTGCAGCAACACATGAATTCATCTCACCTCTGGAGAGGCTGGAATGTGCACCACTGGAGGGAATAATCACAGGTGCGGAGTCATAGAACTCTTGAAGCAATGAAATCTCCTCCACCTACATCTAAGTAGAGGGAAGAGAAATTTTAAGTATGGAACTCAAAATGAAGCTCCAGGGTTAACATAAGGTAATCTTTATATTTTTTGCACATTGGTCAACTCTCAATTAGAATGAGTAGAATGAGCCCTCTATTTGAAGTTGGAAGACCTGCATTTGGATCTTGGCATTGTGTGTGACCTTTAACAGATCACATACTTTCAATAGACCACACTGGAGTGTTGAAGGTCTAAATCCTTTGATCCAATTCAATTGTCTCCTTCTAGATTCTAGAAGATGAGACTACAAAGTCATGACATTGGTTTTTTAAAAAAAAATTATTTTATTTATTTTTGGGAAGGGGGAAGGCAGGGCAGTTGGGGTTTAGTAACTTGCCCAAGGTCACACAGCTAATCAAATGTCTAAGGTTGAATTCGAACTTAGGTCCCCCTGACTCCAGGGCTTGTGCTCTATTCACTGCTCCATCTGGCTGCCCCCAATGATATTGGTTTTATAAGCCATATCTGAAAATCTACCTTCTTATTTCAGTCTCACTTCCTACAGAAGAAGAGAGTGGGTCAATGGCATCATGAACTTAGTGTACACAACTGGCACTGAAATCTTCCTTGGTATGGTACCAGGCTTGTGATTTTATTGGTATATGGAGCTCCTGATGAAGAAATAGCCTCTGCCAATGAGTATTGACATCTCACCTCTAGCTTGTTCTTAAAGAGGTTACTTAGAGAAGTGACTTGTGCAGGGTCACACAGCTGGTTCTGGGGCAAGACTTGAATCCAGGTTTTCCCGACTCCAAAGCCAGCTCTCTGTGTACTATGCTATGATGCTTATCATATGCTACCTTAGAGGCATTTTTATACTAAGTGTTGGCTAACACTTGTGATATATGGGTATTCAGGAAACTAGTGCCTCTGGTGGGATGGCTTGCTGAGCCCTTTTCAGGGCTACTCATCCACCTTTGGTGTCTGCCTGATTCAACCAACTCTCCCTGTGGCTCAAAGAAGCTGTAGCATTCACAGCAGTTATGTTCCAGTGAACCATTTCAGCAGATGCGCTAAACCGGATTGACAATAACCAATAGGCCTCAAACCCATTGGTGAAGTAGAAGGATGTCTACCCCAAGCATGTGAAGACTTGCCTTGGGGGAATGGGTGGATGAGAACTATTTGTTTCAACGGCCATCAAGGTGACTGAAGCAGGTGTTGTAGATTGTTTAGAGATTGGTCAGACATCAAAGAAGCCAAGGTGGGCCATGGTCAGTTGTCTTGACTTTTGTCTTTCCACTGGACTTCTATGACTCTGGAAGAGAGGGTGAGGCTGACGACTTTGTGCAGCTCTGCCTCACTTAAATCCAGTTCATGTGCAAGTCAAAACATCCCTCTGTGATGTTATTGATGCTCGATCATTCACAACAACAACAGCCCACCAAGGGTTGGCTAAGTAATAAAAAATAAAAGATTTAGAAAATGCTGATCCAACATCTGTAAATTTCCCAAGTTTGAAAGTCTCCGCCAATGCCCACCCTTGGCTTATATAATCTTTCAGGGCATAGAACAGAAGCAGTATTTTGTATAAAAATTTGAACACTTATTACAATGCTTATAGGAAGTTTGAAATTATCTTTACAACATAGATAAAACCTCACTAAAGCTATGGCTTTGTCCAAACAAAATCTGAGGCCCACTGGGGCCATTGCCCACTGTTTTATCCTACTACTGTGGATTTGAGATCTCCTATTGCATAACTTTGGGGCAGCAAGGTAGTGCAGAGGATAGAGTGCCAGGCCTGAAGTCAGGAAGACCTGAGTTCAAATGTGACCTCAAACACTTACTAGCTGTGTGACCCTGGGCAAGTCACTTAACCCTGTCTGCCTGAGTTCATCATCTGTAAAATAAACTGGAGAAGGAAATGGCAAACCACTCCAGTATCTTTGCCAAGAAAACTCCAAATGGGGTCACAAAAAGTTGGACATGACTAATAAATGCTAAACAATCACAATAATTGCAAAACTTATAAAAGAAGATGTTTGCATTCTCTGGCACATGGTTTGGTAAAGGATACTTCTTCATATAGCACAATCTCTTACGTTTATGCATCATGGGATGACTCTTTGTTCCAGGAATGATTTGATCTCATTTCTATTTCATTTCAGTTTCTGTTCCTCTTTATCTGTTAGGATTTTTGGGAAGATGTTGGTAGAAAATAATTCAATCCTGAATCAGTTTGATTAGCTGCCCAAAGTTCTAGTATAAACAATAATCCATTGGGTTTTCTTCCTCTTCTGGGGCACCCCCATTTTCTCTAGAACTTGGGTTCAATAGTTTTGCTACCTTAAGTCATAGAATTTAAGAACTAGAGAGACCTTACAGGCTAGCAACTTTAAACCTCTTCCTTTTATAAATGAGAAAATTAAGGCTCTGAAGCGTAGGATGACGTACCTAAGGACACAAAACTAGGTTGCTGCAGAGTTATGAACCAGGTTTCCTGAAATCCAGTTCAGTTCTCTTCCTAATCTAACACCTTGTCTTGAGAAAGAGAGAACAATTTAATCCTATGGGAGGCCTATTTATGGATAAAGCTGTGGAAGAATAATTAAGGCAAAATGTGGACCTTTTCATTTTGATGCCTGACTGATGATTCCTTCTCTATATATGGCAATTTAGTATTAGAGACACGCTTACAAATGAGAACCTAATGCACATTCAGTTATTAATAATGAACAAATAAAAAATGAAGCTTTATGCAGGTGAGAGTCTCTCCCTAATCTGCTATTATGATCACTCATTAGAAAGCAAAGCAGATTCTGATAGATTGTGCCAGGTTTTTAAAGGAATAGGTGATTACCTGCTTAAACAGCATGGAAGTTGCCAGTCAAATCCAGAAAAGCAATTTTAAAAAGCCTACTTATGAGGGATGTTGTAGACAGGTGATCCATTAGTTAGGGGTTAGGTCGGATTTGAAGTCCCTACCAACTAGGGCTCTGAGTTTCTACTTTTTCCTTACACAAAACATTCTAAATTGTATGATAGTTATTGATGTACACATCTTATTTTGCATTGTGCCAAGGAATGAGGGCTAGATTTAGAATCAGAGGACCTGGGTTCAAGTCCCAGCTCTGCATTTATTACCTCTGTGACGTTGGGTAAGTCCTTCTGGGCCTCAGTTTCCTCATCTGTAAAGTGAGGAGACTGAACCTGATGACCTCTAAATTAACTTCCAGGCTTAAATCCATCATTCTTTGATAGACTGTATGCTTTTTAGGGCAAGCTTCAAGTATGATTTGTCTTTGTATCTCCCCCAACACTACCCCAGGTTTAGGGTACTCACTCGTACCTAAGGCAGCTAGATGGCTCAGTGGATAGTACACTGGGACTGGAATCAGGAAGACACATCTTTATGAGTTCAAATCCAACCTCAGACACTTGGCTGTGTAACCCCGGGCAAGTCATTTAACCCTGTTTGCCTCAGTTTCCTCATGTGTAAAATGAGCTTGAGAAGGAAATGGCAAACCCCTCCAGTATCTTTGTCATGAAAACCCCAGATGAGATCATGAAAATTCAGACACAGCTGAAGGTACCCAACAACGCATCCCTACTTGTAAAACTCACGAGCCCCCATCAATGTGATTGTCTTTTGACAATCAGCCAAAACACACAATGCTTTGTACAAAGTAGGCACATTGCTTAAATTATTGTTGAATTAATGAGTTGTGGTGTAGTGGAGAGCCCTTGACTTAAAACCAGAATAATTAAATATGAAATTGCTTTTGCTTCTTACTATTGGTTATAGGCATGTGTACAGCACAAACTGGATATACTCAGGCATACTCTAATAGCATTTTGATACTAATTTTTAAGAGTAAGCATAAGTTGTTGATTAAAAAAGAAATTTACTTTTCATTTCTTTAGGTTTGATGAATAAAAATGTCCTCTATGATTGTTCAATAAATGATCACCTTAATAATAAATAAAATTCCATGGGTATAAACCATCTAACAAAATGTGCTCTGCATACTTAAGATAGTAGGCTTCAATTTTCACCTCTGTAAAATAAAGGTGTTGATGTGAATGATGTCTAAGTTTCCTTCTAGCTCTCAAATCTATGATCTTATGACTGAAATCACCAGCGTAACACTTGTCCCATGGTCTCGAAATAACACATTCTAGCCAATTAAACAAAGTGCTGGCTAAATCCTGCTGTTTGAGGGAGGTTGCAGCCCAATAAAAAGAGAGGTCTTTCCAGCAGTCATGGTCATGAGGAATTAAAAAAAAAAATCTCTGCATCCCCAACCTTGCCTTTCAGTGGAAACAGACCTCTGTGCAGATACAGCCTCTAGCTCAAGGTCTTGTTTTTGGATTTGATGAAGTGTTGCTGTAGAATGAACAATCCCCACCAAAAGAAAGATTCATTGCTAAAGCCACACACCACAGAAGCAAGAAGCAAGTAAATAGAGTAGAAAGAAGGGTGCATTTTGGCTCGTGCAGCCCTTTCCAGAGCATTTTCCACAATGGAGAGAGAGACATTTCCATAACAAAGGCAAGTTCACTGTGCTGGAAAAAAAAAGCAGGCAGGGAGTTGCAAGTGTCTGCTTATGATGTGATCCACATTTAATGCTTATCTGGATGAGAGAGAATTTGATTAGAGAAAGTACAAAGAGCAATTCAGAGAACAAAACTGCTTAATTCAAAGGTCTTCAGGGTGTAGAGTCCTTCAAGCCCATTCAGTGGTCTAAGAATCTGCCACCAAGTAGGGGCTGGATCTGAGCATTCTCTGAAAGTGGTTCTCAGATTGGTCATCCCTGCCAAAGAGACATGAGAAGGGCTGGGGGCTCTTTGAGTCTGCCTGGACAAGCTGTTTGTACCCACCAAAATCCCTCAAGACAATTCAGGGATGTGGGAGAAGGAAGGGAAATAGTTAACCTGGCATGATTTGAGGCAAAGCTCTCCAGCTTCTGCCAGTGCCCTAGTCTCCTTAGGTGGAGTGTCTTGTGTGAGCATCTGGGTGGGCTGGCTGGGAGGCAGCAACGGATCCAGTGCCCAGCCTCCAGGAGTATGCAAACACTGCCCTGCCTTGATATATTTGTTTTCCTTTCAGGCAATTTTGTCAAGGTCTTAGGTCATTATTAGCCAGATCACAAAATGAAGAATGTATTAATATGTATCCATTTGGAACCCTATGATTTCATCTGTTAATTTGATCTTGTTCCTTAGCTGTTTATGGCAATTAAATCAGACCTTGATAAAGCCGAGAAGAGAAAAAAAAAGAAGGGGGGAGTGAGAAAGGGGGAGGGAAAAAGCCACCAGCAAGCAGTGCTATTATGATCACTCATTAGAAAGCAAAGCAGGCTCTCAGATAAATCGTGCCAGGGTTTTTAAGGAATACATGATTACCTGCTTAAACAGCATGGAAGCTACTAGTAAAATCAAGCAAAATGCTGGAAACCCTCCCCTCCCCTCCCCCATTACATCCAAGTGTAACAGATGGACAGTTGTACTTTGGGGAATGTTCTCTGAGCCTGCTTCTCCCCTTCAAACAGGGCAGAAGCCCTGGGGCCTCCCAAGCACTAGAAAGCATCCCCTCTCCCTTGTCTTGCTCCCCTCCCACCTCTTTATGGAGAAGGGGGCTTACACTTGGTACGACTGTCCATAGCCACACTCCTGATAGGAAGGGGCTCAAAATCAGTGGGTAGAAATTCCCAGGGTGGGGAGCAGTGAGGAGGAGGGTGTTAGAGACCTGGAGGGCCTGTAGCCGTACCTTTCCTAGTGTTGCTGTATGAGTTGTGACTAAAACAGGTAGGTTGAGCCCTGAATAGGCAACCTTAAAGGCCAAAGGGGGCATTATAGCCACTGTAGAAAGCTCTTGACTTCAATGCATTCCTCTGTGCCCCACCTCCACTGGGTTTAGGATGGTTTAAGGAAGGGGTGGGGAATTTGTGGTCTTGAGGCCCCACGTGGTCCTCAAGGGCGACCTTTTGACTGAATCCAAACTTCACAGAACAAATTCCCTTAATAGAAGGATTTGTTCTGTAAAACTTGGACTCAGTCAAAAGGCATCACTCAAGTATCTGGAGGGTGCAGTGGCCTGGAGGGTGCAGATTCCCCACCCCTACTTTAGGGGGAAGGGAATGCTGAAAAATGAGGTTCCATAAACACAGAGGGTATTTTTTTAATGCCACCTCGAGTTGTGTTATGTTTCTTTCAGATGGGTCACACCTGAGTTTGTCCAATGAAGAACTTTCTGCAAAGTTTTCTCTGGAGTCTTTCTTTCCCTACTTTTTTTTTTTTTAATTTTATTATAGTTTGCATCATTCATTTCCACAAGATTTTGAGTTACATATTTTCTCCCCCTCTTTCTCCCACCCACCGCCCCAAAACAGCCATCCCAGTGTGA
>CM053587.1:174658598-174678901 GCA_028646515.1 Pseudochirops corinnae | reverse complement strand
TTAAGCTGATCTATGGCTTTTAGGCAGTCTTCATGTTTCTTGGAAGCTTTTGGTGTGGGAGTTCTGACTGTGTTGTCTTCCTCCCATTCCATCCTTTGATCCTTCTTGTCCCCAGAGAAGGAATCTAGAGTTTGATTGCTGTTCTTACTTTGCTTCCATTGCCTGCTCATGGTTGGCTAGTCAATGATTTTTTAGCTCTGTGGAACTTTGCTTCCAGAGGGGAAAGCTCTGTCCCAAATTGCTGGGGTTTTCCCAGCTGCCAGAGCTATTATGGGGCTGTCATTTTTTTTGCAGCCCCCACCAGCTTTGGCTCACTGAAAACGCACCCCAGGACCACCACCTTAGACCACTATCCGGATCCAGGCTGCTCAACGCAAGAGCACTTGGCCTCTGAATGATCGCTTGGCCTCCCTGCAGTCTGCAGGCCAGGAGCTCTGAAGCAGCTATGTGGAGGCAGCTGCAGAGCCTCCGCTTCTGCTGCTTCCTTGCCCTGGAGGCAGTTTGACTGAACCTGCTTTTCCTCCCCAAGTTTAGCTGAGTTCCACTGACCTTTTACTCAGTCCTTGTTTCTTATGGCTTGATAATTCAAAAAACTGCCACAGCTGCCGCTGATCCTGTCTCCTGAAGCTCCAGCTGTGGCTTAGTTTGGCTCATCTGGCCACGCCCAGGGCCATGCCACAGTTTCAGGCTGGGCTGGTTTTGGCTCTTAGCACGGAGATGGGCCCTTCGAGCCGAGCTGCCTTCAGCGGGAGGTGTATTTGTGTGCATTTTAGAGCCCTAAAATCTGTTTAAGGTCATGTTTTATGGGTATTTGAGGTGGCTGTGTGAGAGCTGCAGTACCTTGATGCTCCTACGCCACCAAAATTTTTTTTAAAAAAATATAATTCTAAATTGCTTTCCAGTTCTAAGAACAGCATATCAGTGAGCCTATATTTACACAACCCTTCCAGAACTGGTTGTTTCCATCTTTCATCATCTTTGCCAATTTGCTGTGTGTATATATAGAAACTAAGGGTTGTTTTTATTTACAGTTCTATTCTTTAACAATTTGAAGCAAGCTTTTGTATGGTTATTAATATTAGGCAATTCTTTTGTTCATATTCTTTGATCACTTATGAATTGGAACATGCTGTTTGATTTCATATAAGAGCATATTTTTAGACTCGTCCAATATTCTCATTTTACAGTAAAAGTGGGCACAGAGTATTTAGGTGAATTACCCCAAATCACCACCTAGTAAGCATCAAATGCAAAATTAAACCTAGCCCCCCGTCTCTAAACGCATTGCTTTTTCCACTGTGGCACACTGCCTTTCAATATATTTGTTTTAATTCCCCATATATCTTGGACAGCAGACCTTTACCAGAGACACATGATATAAAAAAAAAAATTCCCTGGCCTATGCTTTTCCTTTCTTATTGTAACTGCATTGATTTTATTCATGTGAAAGCTTTTCCATTTCATGTAATTGAAATTATCTGATGTATAGTTTGTGATCCATCCCTTGTTTGGTTAAGAATTTTGCCCTAGCCACAGCTGTGAAATGTACCTGACCTCATTCTCTTCCAAGTTTTTAAATGATAAAACTTTTCACAATTAAGTAGCTTATACATTTCGAAGGGCAGCTAGGTGGCACATCAGGCCTGGAGTCAGGAATACCTGAGTTCAAATCCAGCCTCAGATACTCACTAGCTGTGTGAGCCTGGGGAGTCACTCAATGCCATTTACCTCAGTTTCCTCATCTGTAAAATGAGCTGGAGAAGGAAATGGCAAATCACTCCAGTATCTTTGCCAAGAAAACCCCAAATGGGGGTCATGAAAAATTGGGCATGAATAAAAATGACTAAATTACAACAAAAATGCATTTTGAGTTTACTAAAATATATTGTGTAAGATGTAATCACTTTCTTTTCTAGATCTTTACTGACCATCCCTTTAATAATATGCTCCAGAATTGCCAAGAATAAAATGAAGACTCAATGACCTATAGTTTTCAGTCTTTGCCCTCTTTTTTGAAAATCAAGATCATTCTATACATGATTGCACGCCACCATGGGGGGGAAGGGAGGGGAGAAAATCTGAAACTCAAGTGATTGTGAAACTGAATCTTGTAAATTAAAAGTAAATGAGTAAATAAAAAAAAAATTAAAAAAAAAGAAAAAAGAAAATCAAGATCATTTCCCTTCTCCAGTCACATGACACCTGAACTATCTCACCTCTCATCATCTTTCTGAGATCACTGACAAGGATCAACAGTGACTTCTTCCAGTTCTTTCACTTATGTAATCTATCTGGGCCAGTGACTTGAGCTAATGAAGAACAGCTAAACACTCTCTATCTCCATATTTTTGGATTCTCCACATAGTCAGAGCAGTAGCAGAATTTGTCCTTTCTAGTTAAAATATCATTTTCCTTCATTCTCCTACCATGTACTCTCCTCTCCCTTCCCTCTCTTCCCTTGCCTGAGGGTGTCCTGCCCAAAGGAAGGTAAATTTTGATGGCTGAAAGCTATCTAGTTAACTTGGAGTTTACTGGCTAGATTTCTTTCTCAGAAACCAATCCTTAAACCCAATTCCCTCTGGATTTCATGGATTGGACAACAATAGGTCCCTGCACAAGCACCACTGAACGGTTATTTTTGGGCCTTTCTGGCTCTAAGTGAGTGTAAATGGCAACTGTTTCTCTTTTGGTCAGCAACCCTGACGGTCTTTCCCTCCCAGTTTGATTTTATTTTTTAATTAAAGGGGCCATCCCTTGACTCACTTCTTAAAGAGTCCTGTTCACTGAATGGGTGTTCCCTCACTCAAAGTGAGAACCTGAAAAGACCTTAGCTTAAAAGGGCCAGGGTCTGGCTTTGCATCTTGGGCCATCTCCAGACCTGATGGATATCTAGTCACTTGACCCAGATGTCTCTGGAGGTGAAAGTGAGGCTGGCGCCCTTGCACAATCCTCCCTCACTCAAAGCAAAGTCAACTGTAAGGCATGTCATCATCTTTCTGATGTCATGTTCCTATTTGAGTATGAAGGACAAACCACACACCAACCACACACAACCTACAAATTAGCCTCTTTCACTAGGTTGGGGCACTCTTTCTTTTTCCCATAGTGTCCAGAGAATGTGAAGGTCACATTCACCTACAACATAGGTTTTTACTCTGTAACTCCAAGAACAAACTTGAGTTAGGAGTTTGGTGTTGGTTTGTTCAAAATTCGCTTGTCCTTCTCAGTTTCAGGTGCCAGTAGTGGAATTCCCACTGGACCCAAGAGTTCAAGCGATGGAGACCTTGGGGCCAGAATTCCAGACCCCATATGTAGGTGGGCAGTCTAGCAGGGAAGCCCTAATACATCAGGATGTCCAAAATTTGAGCACAAGGGAGGAGGCATTTGACATGGAGCTTAGCAAGACTGGGCTATATAGGAACTGAGCTACGCTACGAACCTAATCCTCCTTCCCAGAATATAAAGGAGTACATACAGGTGGGCATTATACCCACAGGTATTGGGGAATATGTTTCTATATTTGTACTTGTTATACCTTTGAAGTAAATGTCCTTTGTAAAAGCTAATATGATTTTTAGGTAGTTAAATGGAACTAAGGTTCAAGGAACTTTCTACGATTGAAGACATGGCAGAGGTTAGAGCAATAGCAGAAAGTCTACAAACCCCCAAATTCTCATAAGGGCACCAGAAAAATCTGGAGGAGGAGTGAAATGTAACATAACTGGCCTTCAGACAGTGGGGGCCAGGACAAACACTATCACATCTATCATCTGTTACTATCGTCCAATCTGCTGCAAATAACATTCCATTCTTGCTCTCCTGTATAGCTCAGAAATTTTTTTTTGGTTTTCTTGTTTTTAGTTTTCCTTTCCAAACCCAGCTAAACTTTAACACTCTTGAAATGGATTGTAGGAGATTATGCTACCCTGATTTATTGACCTCCATTATCTGCTTTTTCCCCCATATTCTGTGCATGTCTTTTCATACCTAAGTTGACTAACGAGTTTCCTATGAATCTATTTCAATCACTTCAGACAACTGCCTTGTTTCTTCTTCATCAGAACTTTTACTCTTTTTTCATTTAGAATGTCTTTCTTGACATCTCTGTCAGAATGACAGCTCACTTTCTCCAAGGCATGTTGCCCATCTTTCTTCTGAAATGTTTTCAAATTTATTCTTCTCAAATCTAGACTATACATAAGACTACCCAGCTTTTTTCTCCTTTTCTATTATAAATTCTACAGTGGTGTCAAACCTTTCTTAAGGTTTCTATAATTTCTAATTCAGCAACCGGTTCTTCCTTCTTGATGAAAATCAGATCCACAAAGACAGTCCTCTCATTGGTTTTTCTACCTTTTGAAGTTTGAAATTATCATTAACACAAGCCAAGAAATTATTAGCTGCTGAACTTTTGGCAAAATGAGAAATCTAGCAGATGTCTGGATAATTGAATTCCCCTAATACTAATCTTTTGTATGTCTGTGACAGATTTGTGGTCCTTTCCCCAAACTTCTCATCTACTTCCTCTGTCTGACCAGGTGGCCCATTGTATACCACGATTACTGTATTGCTTCTGTCTCTGTTTCTGTTGTTCATACAAATTATTTCCAACATCTACACACCAATTCCTGGATTTCCTCCCATCAGTATATCTTCTTAATATAAGCTGCTCCTCTGTTTCCCTTTTCCTTTTCCTTATCCTGTCCATTTTTGAAAAAGTTGTATCCTTCCAGAGCATGATATTTTAATCAGGAGTCCTACCCCAGAAGTGTTGGGGATATAGGATGACATCATATTTAACTTATGTTAGAATTTCTGGTTTAGCTTACTTGTTACTCACACTCTCTTCAATAGTGTATAGACATCTAAGGCCAAGAGTTTTATTGCTGGCTCCTTTTGAGATTTTGTCTCCTCTGAATTTCTGGATATTTCTCCCACCCTCTCTATATGGTAGCTATTATCTACAACCTGGTGGCACTTCATAGACAGTTTTCTCCCTCTCCTTTCCTTTTTACTTTAAAGTCCTTTTAAATTAGATTTTCAAAACTCTACCAGCTCTTGTCAGAAGTACTTCATTCATGGACAGCTAAGTGGTACAGTGTATGGAATGCAGGACTTGGACTTAGGAAGTCTCATCTTGTTGCATTCAAATTTGACCTCATATAACTTACTATTTGTGTGAACCTGGACAAGTCACTTAACCCTGCTTGCCTCAGTTTCCTCATCTGTATAATGAGCAGGAAAAGGAAAGGGCAAATCACTCTAGTGTCTTTACCAAGAATACCCCAAATAGGGTCACAAAGAGTCAAACATGACTAAACAACATTCCTGGCCAAGAACCTGCCATTCCCATGTTGTAAGCTGTATTCTAAAAACCCAAATCTCTTTTCCAGATACTGTTTTCTTTATTGGCCTTTATCTTTAGTCTGCAGAAGTATAGAAAACCTTATCTATTCCCCTGATGTCTTTGGTTCATAGGATCACAGATGGAGAGCTGGAGGGGACCTTAGATTCTTGTCAAAGATTTCCATTTCCTTATCTATAAAATTATCCTTATTTCAGAAAATCAGAGCACAATCCCTGGCACAGATTAGGAGCTTCATAAATGTTGATTGATTGAGTTAGCGGATTAAGCTAGATGATTTCTAAATTTCCTTCCAAATTCAAACTTGATGCCACTACTAATAGTGAAGGGTCAAAAGGAATTTGTGACCCAGAGAGAGGTTAAATTAGATGATTTTAAGGTCCCTTCCATCTCTGAGATTCTAGAGATCTGTGATACCAGGAATGGGTAGGTGGGCACTTTTTACAGCAACTCTAATGCTTTTTAGGGTTATCCCTGTTGGAAATCTATGGCCTTGATGATAAGGCAATCCTACCTGATTAGTTCAATTAATAAATCCCATGAAATGGTGACATTATTTGAATTTGCACTGCATATTTCCATGGACTGGGATAAATTACCATATTTTACATAATTGCAACTTTGAATAGTATAAATTTGAAAGCGTGTGACTGCTTCATGGATTCATTCTTGGCACTAATTGAAACCTAATTATAAGTTCCCAACCACCATGAACAAAGGAACAAAAAGAAGAGCAGCAGTAATGGGTGCCTTTTGACTCTGAAAATTTGATTTAATTCATATATTTTCATTAAGTATTTACTAAATAGTAGACAGAGTGGTGGTATAGGACAGAGGGTAGAGAGAGGGTCAGTCAGAATTAGGCACACATAGACTCTAGCCCTACATCTGGCACATGCTAGTTATGTTGTATACATGAATCATATTACCTCTCAGTGCCTTGGGCAACTATTCAAGACTAAGTTACAGATGCTGAACTGTATTATGAGCAGCTAGGTGGTGCCATGGATAGAGCACTGGAACTGGAGTCAGAAAGATCTGAGTTCAAATCTAGCCTCAGATACTTAATGGCAAATCACTTAACCCTGTTTGTCTCAGTTTCTTCATCCAGAAAATGAGCTGGAAAAAGAAATGGCAAACCACCCCAGTATTTTTGCCAAGAAAATCTCAAATAGGGTCAAAAGAGTAAAATATAGATGAGTGCTGAACTGTATTATGGGAGAAACTGAAAATAACTAAATACCCAAAGAAACTGAACTGCATTAATGGGAGGAGTTTCTGTACTTATGTGCAGAATTTTGCGCACATAATATGCAAAGTTTCTTAAACTTATGAAATTACAGACTCAAATGCTCCTTGCTTCCAATCCCTCGCCTTGTCAATTTGGTTTTTAAGTAGCAGAAACTTGGATAGACTCTGGGATATAAAAATGGACAGTGACACAACCCATACCCTCAGGGAGCTTACAACCTAATGGTATAAGCAATATTGTGAAGTTAGTCTTCAGCATCTTCTAAGTTTTTTTGAACTGCTTTTTAATAAAGATTGTAATGCATATCATTGTCATATCATTCTTCAGTTTCATGTCTCAACCAGTCATCTACCCAGGTGATTTCACCATCTGCCTCCCACCTTTGACTTGTTTTTCTCCCACTAGATATGAGGCCTAGACCTCAATACATGGGTCTCCTGAATCCCTGCCCCTCTCTGATGAAGTTAATCCGTTCATCTTTGGAGATCCTACAGCCCAATGCCCAATTGATTGGTAAGTGAATGAGTTAGACAGTCAGTTCACAAGGGTTTATTAAGTTTTAATATATGCCAGACACAGAGCTCAGTGCTGGGAATACAAATGCAAGCAAAAAAAAAAAAAAAAGGCCACTGCCCTCAAGGAGCTTACATTCTAATAGGAAGACAATACATAAAAGGAAACAACAGAGATACAAGTCCCAGGGCTGAAGGAATCTTGTAGGATGAAGAGTTTCTGGAACATGTAGGAGAAGTCTTAAGGAGGGCAGCCTGATGGGAAATGAGTAAATGTGGGCAAACTAGTCCACTATATCTACTAGTTGGCCCAAGGCACCAGACCATGCACATCCCATCCAACCATCTGGCCAGCCCATCCACCTCCACCTTTCCATCACCCCAAAACAAAACACCTTTCTCCAGTCATGCCATCCCTGTATGTGTCATTATCTCCTCTTAGAATATAAGCTGCTTGAAGGCAAGAACAATCTCTTTTAAAAATCTTAGCATAACACCTGGTACATTGTAAGAGCTTAATAAATACTTTTTCATCCATTCATTCATAAGGCATTTACGCCATTACCCATACTGGTTATGTGGATGTCCACATGGGTTTTTTTCTAAATGTAGCTCAAAGGAAGGAATGAACAGCTATCTCTGAAATCTTAGATCCCCTTCTCTAAGAAAATCCATTGATTCCTAACAGGAGAGTGGGCCATGAATTAGATCTGTTTGCCTTGCCCCCTCCAATACTGTTAGTCTAGTAGGGGAAATGGTTTTACATTCGAGATGTTTCCTTGCTCTCTATCCCTTAAATACGGAAAAGGTGCAGTTTATATCCATAGGTTTGGTTCCTTTCCACTAAATGCTATAACAAAGACCATCACAAATAGAAGGTCTCACTCACTGATTCAAGTAGATAGCAAATGGAAATTAGAAAAGTTATGCTGAGTAGAATACACTGAATCTTCGATCTTATCCAAGTACAAATTCCCTGAATTCTCTAGGGGGAAAAAAGGAAAAAAACCTAGAAGTCAGAGCCATTTGCGGTATCAGATCCTCTACATGTTAGGTTTTCTTTCTCCCTCTGAGTTTCTCCCTGAAGAGAGCCTAGATCAGTGTATGGCCTGTCTCAAAATGTAAGGAAGAAAAATTTCTTTTCTCCTAAGTTTTCATGCCCATTCTGCCTCTCACACAGGTGAAGATGGAATAATAATTCTCTCCAATAATCAGGAAAGTCTCTCCTAAGCAGCATCTCAGGAAATGCTCTAGGGCTTTGAAACCCAGATTACACATTCACTCCCTAGTCAGCACTGGCTTATACTTCCACAAGGTTCCCAGTGGCCCAGAGCTCTCAAGCGATCCAGGGCCCCCTAGGCAGTACTTAATGCTCTGGACATGGCTCTTCTTTCTCTCCCCAAATCAAATCCTCCTCTCAGCAGCTGTCATTTGAAAAGGATCTGAAGCACTAATTCTTTCCAAGATATGTATGACTGGTCAAGCTTAATGTGCTACCTTTTTCAGTAATAGTTGCTATTTTTTTTTTAAACAGGGCATGATGCTTTAGGCCAAAAAAAAAAAAAGTGATCTCTATTTGGCATCTCAGGCAGTCTGGTGGAAGAAATACATTGAGGTAGGGCCTTCTGGGAGCCTTTCAAATCACTCCCCATAAATGACTGCCATTATAACTCGGATACTAGCATCATATGAAAAGTGAGACCTTCTACACAGCCCATCACTCAATTGAGTCTGGTTTCCAGTTGCTATTTCCTCAAGGAGTTGCTCCATTGCCAATGAGTCATTCACAGTACCATCTTGACTCTCGTCCACCCATCCTTCCCAGATTCAGAAAATCCTCATCTCCCACGTCCTGTCAGATTTTATAGGAGAAACCTTAGAAAATGCAAACAGAAAAAATTGTTCTGAGACTTGTTTTAAACTTGGCTATTGTTGTTGTTGTTCTGCTGTTTTTCGGTTGTGTTGGACTCTCTATGACCCCATTTGGCATTTTCTTGGCAGGGGTACTAGAATAGTTTGCCATTTCACTCTCCAGCTCATTTTACAGATGAGGAAACTGAGGCAAACAGGGTTAAGTGACTTGTCCAGGGTCAAACAGTTCCTAATTGCCTGAGGCTGGATTTGAACTGAGGAGAAGTCTTCTTGACTCTAGGCCCAGCTCTCTATCCACTGTGCCACCAGTAGAGGAGGAGGAGCAGGCAAACATTGATGGCCTTGGTTTGCAAAGAAGACTAAATAGGTACTCTTAGTATTTAACTTTTATCATTCTGTAAGCCTTGAAACATTAATAACCTACTTGATAGCACTGAGCTTCCCTAGAAACTCTGGGGATCACAATACTTAAAAGGGACCTTTCAGGGAATTGGCAAGCAAATGTGTGTGTGTGTCTGTGTGTGTGTATGTGTGAGTGTGTGTTTATGCCTGTGTACTCTTCTCTCAGACACAGTGAAGGCTTTTCCACTGCATAGACAAGTTTCCTCTCATTGATTGGAATCTTTTATGTGGGGATCAGCCATTATCATTCCCCAGCACAACATTTTGACTTACTGACAGCTGTGAAGTTTTCAGTCACTCAGCATTCAGTCAGTCATTTCTTCTTAACTTAGAAGCTTTCTACTAACAAGAAGCCTCCAGAATCCAGGTCATCCTCTGCTCGTGCCAGAGTGGGCATATCCAAGGCTACCAAGAGGCAGCATTTACATACCACTTTCAGGTTTGCCAAGATCTTTATAAATATTAGCTCATTGGATCCTCACAACAACCCTGAGAGGTAGGTACTATTATTATCCCTGTTTTTATATGAGAAAAACTTGGGCAGATGAAGGTCAAGTTCTTTGCCCTAGGTCACAAAGCAAGGGAGTTTTAAATTCAGGTCTTTCTGATTCCAGGTCCAAAGACCTACTCTTTGTTCCACCATTTGGGAAAATCACCCCTATTCTCTCCTGTGAAGCTTCTATGCCTAAGTAATCACCACCCTCCCTGGACATTTTGGGAAGTTCTGTTACCCTTTTCAGATTCCTCATCTATCATTTAGTAATATGTCCACATAGCAGGTGAAGTAGTTTTAGGTTAGGTTACAAGGGAATGTGGACTAAATCAGATAGCCCTGAACCCCTTTGTTGTTCAGTTGTTTCAATCGTATCTGACTCTTCACAACCCCTTTTGGCTTTTTCTAGGCAAGGATACTAGAGTAGTTTGCCATTGTCTTCTCCGGATCATTTTATAGATGAGGGAACTGAGGCAAATGGGGTTAAGTGACTTGCCCAATGTCATACAGCTAGCAAGTATCTGAGGCCCTTTCTGCCTCTCCAAAAAGGAAAAAAAACTTTAAAAATTCCTGAATGTGATCTTATCAATTTTTATTTTTTTAGGGGAAAAATTTTAATCAGTGTCTACTATATATAAGGCACCATGCTGAACACTGGGAAAGATATAGTTAAATTAGATATTGTCCTTGCCCTCAAAGAGCTTACAATCTAGAAGAAGAGAAAAGATATATACACAAATAATTATAACAGAAAATAGAATATGTCAAGTGCGCAGGAGAGCTATAGATAAATTCCTTTGAAAGTTCAGAGGAGGAGTGACTTCAGGAAGAGAGCAGAGATTGTAGACAACTTCAAGGAGAAAGTGGAAATTGAATCAAGCCACAAAGGGCAGACAGAATTTCAGCAGGGGAGAACTGAGGATGGAAGTCATTCCATGTAAAGGGATAGCAGGAGCAAAGACACAGGGGTTAAAAAGTATTTGTTGGGAGCAGAGAGATGGGGACCTGTGGGAGGATAAAGAGTAAAACGAAATTAAAGATAACTGGGGAAGAGAAGGGAGAAATTCAATTTGATTCAAAGTAAACTATATAAGGTGAGCAGCTAGATGGATCAGTGGATAAAGCACCAGACTTGGAGTTAGAAAAAGTCATTATCCCAAATTCAAATCTGGCCTCAGACACTTGGTAACTGTGTGACCCTGGGCAAGTCACTTAACTCAATTTCCTCATCTGGAAAATGATATGGAGAAGGAAATGGTAAATTACTTCAGTATCTTCGTCAAGAAAACCCCAAATAGAGTCCCAAAGAGTTGGATTCAACTGAACAACAAAAAGTGTAAGGGTATATGGTGTAAAAAATAAGGCTACCTAGATAATTTAAGTCAGATTATAGTGGGTCCTCATTACCCCAATATCCTAATAAACAGCTTCTCTAGTATTCAACAGCTCCTCTGCTTATAGATGGAATAGAAGAACAGAGTTCTAAAAATGTTTAAAGTTATCATTGCCTCTAAAAGTTCCCAGTGTACCAACAACTGCCTATTCACACAACTTGATACTGCTTATTTAAAAACTCATGTTAGGAATAAGAAACAAGAAGTAGGGGGTTTACGGGGAGGGGAGAGTGACATCCTTCTAGCCAAGAGGAAATCGAGAAAGAAAGTAATATATACAAAGGGGTCCTCACTGGCCTCGGAAGACATTTGGGAAGTAAATGAAATAGCAGCTAGAATCATCTCAAAATTACACTGTAATTGCAATAATAACAGTAATTATAGCTCACAGTTATTTGGAAGTGTATTGCTTAAATGCACTTTCCTAACCATAAACCATGAGGCAGGCAAGGAAACTATGACCATCCCCATTTAAAGATGAAAAGACTGAGGCTCAGTACTGTTGATTATAAAAGTGAAACTGACTGAACTTGAACTATATTATCATATTTAATGAATTATTGTGGGTGATTATATTCCTCTTCTCAAGTAATAGAATTGTGTTTTGACAGCAATATCCCAGAGATGTAGTGCTCTGACACAAAGGAATTTATTTCAGTGGAAATTTTAAGCCCATGTTAAGCAGGGATTGTTGTCCTTCTGCCCAAAGAAGACCAAAATGACTTCAATATATTGGAGTCAAGGTCTAGCTGATCAGACCAGTACGAACTTGGAAAGTTCTACCACAGGCTGGGCATGAGTAGTCCATTTGAACATTTGGAGTAGAGACGTCTCTAAATTTGCACATCCCATATTTCTTATGAGCTACTGTAATTCTGCTTTGCTCAGTGAGCACAGCACCTTCTTTGGTACAGGCACACCATGCTAGTTGGTCCTGTGCCAGTGTCTCCCATGTCTCACAATTAATTCCAAAGTTCTTCAGAGAGACCTTGAGAGTGCCCTTGTATTGCTTCTTCTGACCATCATGTGAGTGCTTGCCCTGTGTGGATTCTCTATAAAATAGTCTTTTACGCAAAGTACGTTTGGCATTTGAACAACAATGGCCAGTCCATTGGAGTTGCACTCTCTACAGTAAAGTTTGACTGCCTGGCAGTTCAGCTTGGGAAAGGACTTCAGTGTCTGGTACTTTATCTTGCTAGGTGATCGTCAGAATCTTCCTAATTCAAATAGAAGTGATTTGGTTTCCTGGTCTGGCACTGGTAAACTGTCCAGGTTTCACAGGCATACAACAGTAAGATCAGCACAACAGCTCTCTGGATCTACAGCTTGGGCAATCTAATATCTCTTCTTTTCCACACTTTCTTTCAGAGCATCCCAAACACTGAGCTAGCTCTGGCAATGTGTGTGTCAACTTCATCATCTTTGTGGACATCCCTAGAGAGTATACTGCCAAGGTAGGTGAACTTATCCATAGCATTTAAAATTTCTCCATTTGCTGTAATCAGTGGTTCCACATATGGGATGATACAATGATGGCTGGTGAAGAACCTCTGTTTTCTTTGTGTTAATACCATGTTAAGCAACAATGTAAGAAAATGCACATAATTTTGATCAGCCCAGTTTTTTTACAGGCTTCAAATCATTACCTATAGCTAAAATCATTTCTGAATACTAATGCAAGCTCCTTTCTCTCTGTAGGTATGTATCAGCTCCTCACTTAGAAATTTCTTAAATCTTTATCATGTTGTTGCCTTATGATATGAAACCAACACCTTAACCCTCTTTAGCAAAGTTGTGCTATCTTGAAATGCAATGAGACACTTGCCCAAGGGCCTATGGAGGCATCTCTACTTTTTCCAGCTATCAGAGCTAGAGGGCAAAGGAGTCAGAAAGGTACACTGAGTACAAGTACCTTTTAAAATTTCTCCGGATGGTCTATAGGTTGGATATAGGGAAGGAAGTTATCACTGGAACCATATCTGACCATCTCACAAAGATAATACTAAGCTGCTCTTTTCCCTTTTTTTAAATAATATTTTCTTTTTCCCAATTACATGTAAGAGAAATTTTTAACATTAGGTTTTTTGGGTTTTATAGTTTTTAGTTTAAATTCTATCCTTCCTTCCCTCCCTCCCCTCCTGCTTCCCTGAGATAATAAGCAACCTGATATAGCTTATACATGTGCAATCATGTAAAACTTTCCATATCAGTTATTTTGTGCAAAAAGATTCAAACAAGGAAGGAAGAAAAGAAGGAAGGAAGGAAGAAAAAAGAGAAAGAAAGAAGGAAAAAAGAAAGAAGAGAAGGAAGGAAGGAAGGAAGGAAGGAAGGAAAGAGAGGAAGAGTAAGAGAGAAAGAAAAAAAGAAAGAAAGAAAGAGAAAAATAGTGTTGAGCTGTTCCTTTCAATCTCCTCTTCAAGAACAGGAGATTTGGGCTGGATTTGGACACCCTCTCTAGTTCACAAAACCCAGTCACTGAGTTGAAGGTCATAGGGTTTTCTTTCTCTTGAGCTCAAGGGTCTCTTCTCCAACCAAGTAGAAGATTAGAATTGGTAGGTATCTCGAGATTATGAGCAAACTATGGCCCAAGAGCCAACCACCTGGGTCTGTATGCCAGAGAAATAAAAAATGGTTTTTACCTTGTACTTAAAAATGTACAAACCATTCTTAGCTTGCAGGCCCATTCAAAAGCAGGCTGTTAGTAGGTTTGGCGCTCCTGCCACAGTTTGCTGACCTCCCTCTAGTCCAAGTTTCTCATTGACAGATACCTAATGGCCAGAGAAGGGGAGTGACTTGTTCAAGGTCACATAAGCATTATGTGACTGAGCAGGGAATTGAACCCATGCCTCCTGACTCCTTTTTTCCCACTACACCAGGCTGCCTCAAGGCCTGACTTACCAATGGTCAGAGGAAGCAATAATTTTCCTCCCAGTCTGTTTCTGTCTCCTGCTCTCCCTCCCTCCTTTCTCCACGTCTCTTTTCCTTCCTCATTTTCTCTCCTTCCTCCTTCTCTCCTCCCTCCTCCTTATATCTCTCACAGGAGGTATTGTGATCATAAATGAATTAATATTTTAAAACATGTAAAGTAACAGTGGGCTCCTTAGAGGAAGAGAGCCATATAAATCTAAGTATAAATAAATGCTGTATATATAAATGAGCATATCCTGACCAAATTTCTGAAGGTGGCTTGGCTCCATGCCTCAGACTTCCCTCCAGAAATGCATCTTCCAACTGTTGGATTTAATTAGAATTAGAATATAAAAAGTAGAGAAGAACTTTCATTCTGCATTCTTTTTTTTTTTCTGCATCCTCACTGTATTCTCATATCTGAAAAGTAGGAGGTAGGATAGAATATAGAGGAGAATTGTTGCGTGCTTTTTGCAGTTTTTCATCCTTTGCCCTTCCATTGTTCTCTAAGAGAACCAAAGACTTCAGGAGGGTGATGTCTTTATTTGCAAATGAATTGGATTTAAGTGAGGCAGGGCTGTGTAAAGTCATCAGCCTCACTCTATCCTCCAGTCACTGGAATCCAACAGGAACGCATAGGTCAAGATGATTGGTCATGGCCTGTAGTGAAGTAGGAGACCATGGCCTTTTTAAGTTAAGGTCTTTCCCAGGTCTCAGTTTGTTTCAAGTAGCACCCATTCATTAATTAAACACTAGGTAAGAATTGAGCCAAAAGATGGACTGGTTTGCCTTCACAAAGGAATCAGTCTGGGAGGGGAAGATCCTCAGGGTTTCATATAACCTGAAGAGGAAAAGCTTTAGGAGGGACATGAAAGCTGTTTTCGTGTCTTTGAAGGGCTGTCCTATGGACAGGAGATTGATCTTGTTCCCTTTGGCCCTGGAAGGCAGAACTAGGAACAATAGATAGAAGTTGCTTATAAGCAAATGTATCTTTGTTATAAAAAGACTCTTGAACAACAATTAAAGTCACACTAAGTGGAATGGTTTGCTTTAGAAGGTAGTGGGTTCCCTTTCACTGAAGGTATTCAAGCCAAGCCTGGGTCACCACTTGCTAACTGTGTTAAAGAGGGGGTTTCTGTTCAGGTTTGGGTTTGGACTAGGTAGCCTCAGAAGCTCCCTCTGTAAAAGAAAAGGAGAAAAAGATGAAAAGTGAGAACTAGAGAAAGCAGGATTGGTAGAGTGAGGTGAGAAGTCAAAAAGAGGGGAAAAAATTTTTGAGAGAATTTACATTAAATGTGAGAAATGAGAGATGGAATGACAGAAAAGAGGAAACATAAACAATGAGAACAAAACTATAGGTTCCTTTTATAAAAATTCTTTTCTGTATATAGAATGTTCAGTCAATGGTTGGTAGTGTTTGACAAGGGTAAAGATTTAAGTTTTGGGAACAAGGATTCATTATTTGGTAAAAAAAAAAAAAATTATTGGGAAGGCTTTAGCATAGACCAATATCTTAGACCATTTACCAAGATAAGGTCAAAATGGATATGTGAATATGTAAACATTGTTCCATGAACTAAAGAGGATGTCCTAGTAGAACTAAGTCTATAGTCCTTTTACCAATATGATTTGAGACCCAATAATTTATCTAAACTTGTGAGCACAGTTACCACTAGCACACTTGTGACATGTATGGGCATTTTGGACAGTGACTGCAGTACTGACTTTGAGAAGTTAGAAGACTTTTAAATTTCTAGGCCCAACTCTGCCAGCATTGTTACCTGTGTGATTTTGGATGTTACCTAGTTTGCTTTTTTTTCTGGGCAGGGGAGAGGGGAGTAAGACTCAAGAAACATTTGGGATTGTGCAATAGATATTTTGCTGTCACCTCTAACCTTAACTGACTACACAAAACCTAAGTCCAGCTCTCCTGGCAAGTCAGGGCATAACTTGGATTTTTCAGGCCTTTTTATCTCTGGTATCCTCTTGAGGGTTGTAGTCATCTTCTTTACTCCAAAAAATTGTATCAGAGATCACCTTCTGCTGGGCAACAGGCACTTAGAACAACAAGTAGTTCTCAAGCCCCTGAGCTCACCACAGAGCCTTAAAGGCTAAAAATTTCTGTCTCAGTCACTTGTGCTACGGGAAAGAAACATAAAGCAGAAGAGATAGGCAAGGACTTGAGGCTCAGTCTCAGGATCATCTGGTCAACCAAATATCCTTCCCATCATGTATACGCAGCTGTATCCTCCTCTTGGCCCCAAGTTTGAGTGAGAAGCTGCCTCAGTCCCAAGTGACTGGTTCTCAAAAGAGCAAAAGTGAGAGATAGTGGGAAAGAAGGAGGGAAGAAAGAGAGGGAGAGAGGAAAGAAAGAAGGAAGAGAATAGGAAGGGAAAAAAAGGAAGAAAGGGAAGGGAAAAGAGAAAAGGAAATTAACTTTTCTTGAAATCTACCTAGTGGACTGACTGCTCTTCCTGACTCAGCAACCAATCTTATTTTATTCATTTTCCAGTCACAAGGACACATAGCGACCAACCATGAGCAACTTGTTACATACGTCCTTTAGCATCAGACCAGAATGCAGGCTCCTTCTTACAAGTGTTCCATGGGATCACCCAAATCCAACTGATCAGGAATATTTCTCTTAATTACCCCCATTATGTTATCCCCAGGTTTGAACCCAGATTTCCTTTTTCCTTTGACTCCAATTCTAGTGATATTTAAAACATACCATATAGCCATCCTTTGAGAGTCACAGTCTGTCCCCCACAATTTAGCATTTAATTTAATATTGTAATACGTATATATGTATAATATATGTGTGTGTGTATACATATATATGTATATATATATATATATATTATGTTTTGCAATTGTTTCCTGTGTTTATACTTCATTTCCCCAATTAGAGTATATGCTGTTTGAGGGAATGACCCTAACTTACACTTTTTTTGGATAACTCAGAACAGTGGCTAGCCCTGTGCTGGGTACATTATCAGCGTTCAATAACTATTTATTTAATCCAGTGCTAATATTATCTAAAGAAGCATGGTGTCATGTCTATAAGGAGTGTTTTCCATTTTTATTTAAATGAAAATTTGACCAAGACCAGGATTCATTTTGAGTGTAGAAAAATTTCATTTTTGCCCTGAACCAGAAGACTTTTATTTGGGCACCAAATTAACATGAAATTCCTGTTTAGCACCAGCCCTCCCACTCCCACCCCACACATGCACTCAGGTTGCTCATATGCTGAGATTATTTTTTTTTTCCTCTCTCTCTTTTTTTTTAAAGACACCATCATCCCCTAGCAGGTGCATGCCCCGCAGCTTGAGGAAACCAAATCGTGTTAACAGACACAATGAGGAGGAACATGGGAAGTTCAAGCTAGAGCCCAGAAGGCGTCTCCCCCTCCTTCCCTTCCCTCCCCCCAACTCCTACTTGTCTATATTTATTTTAAACCAGATTACAACCCTTATAGGAATTTTAAGTCGATCCTGCTGATTCCCCTGGTAGGACAATTAATCACCACACCTGGACCCTGCATTAGGCTTTATTAGATCATGTGGGGCCTATTACTAACTATAATTTGCTTGGCTTGACTGAATCCCTCTCTGTGCGTGTAGTGTATTTTCTGATACATCAAAAATAAGGAATTCATGTGGAGGTGCAGCGTGGGTGGTGCTCACCTTCGATGCCTATTTCTTCATCTCTTCCAATATACTTTGGGTTCTGGAGCAGTCCTACAGACATGGGGGATTTTAAGGCTGCTTCGATAACAGACATGTGCAGTCACTTTGTCAGCTAACGAACCAGCCCAGAGACAGAAGAGTGCACTTGGCCCCTCAGGGAGAAGCCCTACGGGAAAACCCAGAGGGGGGTGGCGCCATGTGACCCACTGAAGCTCCCCCCTGCTAATGTGGGTTCTATGCAACCAGACTGGGGAAAACAGAGTTTCTATGGAGTTACCAGTTGTTGTTTTTTTCTCCCTTTGAAATGAACCACACTCCAGTCTTAATGAAAATGCTACTCAATTACTATGATTTTATTAGCAAGACAAGTGTAGCTATTTAGTGCATAACAATGCAAGAGTTATAATTCCAAAGGGATTGTCAGATGCTAATTCTAAATTCAAAATGCAAGGCAAAAGTTTTATTAGCCTCTTTCCTACAAAGGATACTTTCTACTCCTGTGCAAATTTGGTGTCTGGGCAGTAAAAACCTTAAAGATTGCTGCAGTCATCATAGGTAGATCATAAACCCATTAGCATTTTGCAAATTGAAATGCTGGAAAACAAACTTGAATATCAGTGTAGGTCTTCACAAACCCAAGTATGCTGTAATATCTACCCTGAGATGGTCTCCTTCCACCAGTCATCTCTAGAAATTTTTGTATCCAGGGAGAGTGTCATAGAGTACACTATTATTTAAGGGGGTCTAAAATACAGACAAGGGAAGGGAGAAAGAAAGAGAAGGAAATAAACATATATAAATCACCTACTATGTACCAGGCACTGTGCTAAGCACTTTTTACAAATTTTGAATCATTTGGTCCTCACAAACTGAAAGGTATATGCTATGTTTATTCCAATTTTTACAACTGAGAAAATGGAGGCAGTGGTTAAGTGAGTGACTTGCCTAGGGTCACACAGCTAGTATTTGTCTGAGGCCAAATTTGATCTTGGGTCTTCCTGACTCCAGGCCCAGCACTCTATTTACTGTGCCACCAGGACAATATAGGACATTTGCCACTTCCTTCTGAGGAGGCTGCTGAGTGATCAGGGGAAGAAGAAGTGGGGGGGGGGGAGGGGAATTGAAGAAGTGTTCACCCTTAACTGACATCTGTGAGCTCCTTATTTAAACTAATTATTCATGCTAAAGTTCTGAAGGATTACAAGAGTTCTCATCACCCTCGAAGTTGGTTTTCCTGGGTAGGACAAAGCCCCAACTGTACCTCCCCAGTTTCAGCTCTGCCTTAATCTCATCCTCCGATTATAATTTTAATGAAACAGAGGGCAAGAACAAAGCAATCGCACTATTTATCTAGATAATTAGCTGTATATTGGACTGGGACTAAATCTTTCTGGAGGAATATACCCTAAAACATAAGCATCCATTTTTTACTGACCAATGGGTCCACATACAGACTAATTAAATTAATTAATTGAGTCTAATTAATTAGATAACTTTTCTATCCATCCATCTGTCTATCAATCTTTCTAAGCAGCATCAGTTTAAACCAAACATTCTCTAAATCATTGTTGAAGGATCTCCAACATAGCCTGGTGCATTGGAGCTCTTCCTTCATGCAGGAGTATACCTTGGTAGTTACATGGCTCAGGTACCAGAGCACCTGAGTCCATGCTTTCAATATCCCTCGGCACTTGAATGACTTTAGAGCATCCTTCTAGCTAATACAGGCCTTTCTCCAGGCGCGATATTTTCCATATGTCTGTATGTCTATCTGACTCCCCCATCTCCACCACAGCCCTAACACAATCATCCAGTCCATCACCCCTGAATTTCATTGCCTTTTTATTGACTCCACTCTTCTGAACTTGTGTCATTAAGAGGTACTAATGATGAAATGTAACAAAGGGTATTCTTTGGTGAATTACAACAAAGAGACATCTGGGTCAGTGGTTTTTAATCTTTTTTGTGTCACGATCATAGACTCTAGTGAAGTCTATGGACACCTCAGAATGATGGGTTTTTTAAAAAATCATTAAATGAAACAGAGGCTTACAAAGGAAAACAATAATATTCAAATACAGTTATTGCAAAGCTACAAGTTTATAGACCCACTGAAATCTATCCACAGACCCCTTTATGGATGTGAGGAACGCAGGTTTAGAAACTTTAATCTACTGAAAACTCTTTGAGAGCGTTAGCAACCATGCTGGTTTGACTTGATTTGTATATACCAAATTGCTTGTCATGTCAGGGAGAGGAGAGAAAAAGAAAATTTAGAACTCAAAAAAAATTTTTTAATGTTAAAAATTGTTTTTACATGTAATTGAAAAAAAACAAATAATCAGAATGTTTTAAAAATAACTTGATCTGTGAATCCAGTCCTTCAGAGAGATGATTTTTAAAGTTTTTTTTTT
>CM053587.1:174600543-174658098 GCA_028646515.1 Pseudochirops corinnae | reverse complement strand
GATTGCTTGTCCTTCCAGTGGGGGTGGGTGATGAGGGAGGAAGAGAAAGAATCTAGAATCTAAAGTTCTATAATCAAATGTTAAAAATATATGTGTATATATATATACAATTTTTACTATTATTATTATTAACTACATCCAACTGGAACTTGAGATACATAGGCACTGTGGTTGGGAGATCCATCCTGCCCTACCGAAAAGTCAGAGGGGTGAGGGGGGAAGACATAGGAGATAATAGATTGGGGGTGGGGGGATACACTGGGATGGCTGTTTTGGGGTGGTGGGTAGGGGAAAGATGGGGAGAAAATTTGTAACTCAAAATTTTATGGAAATGAGTGATGTAAACTAAACTAAAATAAAATAAATTTAAAAAAAAAAGAAAAAAAAAAAGAAAATATACTCTGCGCCCTAATAGGCTGCAGGTGCTCACATGGAGCCTGTGGTGAGAGGCTTGTTTTTCAGGAAGCTACAACTTTTGTTACTTTGTAGTCAAGTGGATCACAAGGGTTGTGATGTTCTCTGACTGTGGAGAAGGCTATGTATGCCCCTGAGGCAAGGTTTTGCTTTGGGGCTCGCTTTGGGAAGAGTCATATGATTTGGCCAGATGAGACTCTGGGCAGCTGATAAGTCCCCTGGCTTTGAAAACCCAGATGTTGGTGCTTCTCTCTCTGGTGACTAACTGTATGGATGTAATACGGTTAGAAGCCCTGTCTTTTGGTCTGTTGAATTGTATTATTTTCTCAGTTTGTGTTTTTTTTTGTTTGCTTGTAACTTGTTTGTATTCTCTGAAGTTCAGGGTGCTGATTTTTTCCCCTCAACTAGGTGAATGATATTTGTTTGATTGATTAAAGTAAGATTGTTAACCCTTTTTGAGTTGATTTCCTTTAGAAAAGCAGATCAAAGAACCTGTGCTAGCATCCATCCTGCATATGCTAGGGTATGCTACAACTTCACATCTAGAGTATTGGATGCAGTACTAAGTGCCCCAAATATAGGAAGAACATTGATTGAGGAGGGCATATACGTTTTCAAAGAGCTTGAAGATGACACGTGAGGCTGAAGTTATTGGACATGATGATCCTGGAGAAGAAAAGAATTGAGGGATGGTGAGTAGCATGTGATAGCTGCCTACAGGTATTAGAAGGGCTGTAGTACAGAAGAAGCCTTTGCCTCATTCCCTTTAAGCCTAGAAAATAGAATCAGGATACATGTGGAAACAATAGTGAAAGAGACATAGATATGATGTATGGCAAAAACTTTTCAACAATTAGAAAAAAAAATCCAAAAGCAAAATGGGCTGCCAATCACCCTTACCAGCAGCCTTCAAGCAAAGGCTTGAAGAGGGAATTATTCTTGTCTGTATTTGAATAGATTCTGAGGTCCCCTCTCAATCTGAGATTCTAAGATTCTGGAATTTTGAGAGAGGAGAAGTGACATCTCTGTGGTCATCAAGGTAATCTTGTCTCAGGAGGTCAAAATTCAGAAAGTAATGCTTATATAACAATGATTCTATTTAATTCTGAAACTCCTTGTTAAGCCAAATTCATTATGTAAGAGTGCTTTGATTAACCACATTATGCAAGTATTGTTCAGCCCTAATTGAGTGCTTTCTCTACCAATAGACCAGGTAGGGATCACAAATCAAATATTAAAGCATTTAATTAGGACAAAATGGTAAAGTAAAATAACAAGAGGGGGAAAAAAAAATGCAAGCTCTCACACAGGTGGGAGAAATAACATTTCTTCCCTTCTCCCCCCTCCCATGACTTCCCTTTAAAAATGCATTATTTAGTCATTATTTTTAGCATTCTTTTAAAGATTTTCTTTTAGTTCCAAATCTTTTCCTTCTTTCAGTCTCTCCCTCACCCATTGAGAAGGCAAGCAATATGATATCAATTATATCTATGATGTTGTGCAAAACATATTTCCATATTATCCCTGTTGAAAAAAAAAAACACAAGAAAAATGAAGTGAAAAAAATGCTTCAATTTGCACCCAGAGTTTATTAGTTCTCTTTCTAGAGGTTGATAGCATTTTTCATCATCAGTTCTTTAGAGTTGTCTTGGATCATTGTCCTGGTCAGAGGAGCTAAGTCTCACAGTCAATCATCATTACAATATTGCTGTTACTGCATACAGTGTTCTCCTGGTTCTGCTGCCTTCGCTTTGTATCAATTCATATGTCTTCCCAGGTCTTTCTGAAACCATCTGCTTTGTCATTTCTTATAGCACAATAGTATTCCCATCACAATCTTATACCACAACTTATTCAGCCATTCCCCAATTGATGGGTGGAAGGGATCTTAGAAGTCATTTGATCATTTAGCCTAACTTCCTCATGTTACAAATGAGGAAATCAGTCTAAAAAAGGGCAATTGACTCACCCAGTGTTATACATTTAGTAAGTGGCATAGCCAAGACTCAAGTGCAGCTTCAGTGATATTAAATTTCCCTCTTTTTCCACTGTATTGAAATTCTTTTCCTTAGCTGTAAGATAGGTAGCAGTAGCACACAGGAAGGCTGCTAGCACAGGTTCATTCTTGATCTGGTCAGACAATCTGACACCTTTGGAGGGGTTAATAATCTTACTTTATTCTAGTCTAGCCTTCTCACAAGAAGTTTGTTGATAATGGGAGTACACATTCCTACAGCATTCCCAAATCACCCTTCTTACAGGGACCAGCAAGAAGGTGGGGGGGGGGGACTACCCCTATATCTCAATGGGGTTAATAGAGAAAGGCACAGCTTGTGCACTCCCCTAAATCCCCTCAAGCCTCAATGGGGGCTGGTTGAGGCAAACCCAGATTCCTCCCAAGCCTTGATGGGAGATGATCAAGGTACATATAACCTTCCAACTTGTTCGTTCAACCCTAAGGGTTTCCCACTCCTTGACCAGTGCCCACTTACTTTATAGGACAACAGGCAAAGAAGGTATATTGCTGGTTAATAGCTTCCAATTTTACATTACCTCATCTCTGTATCTCACTGTGCAGTTGCAGTGGATATTTACAATTTCAGCACAAATATTTATATTATTTATCATTGCCGTGCCAGCATGGTAGAGATGTTTTGAACCATAATTGTAAGAACTCATATCTAATACCCAGGAACAAGAGACTGTTACGACTACGGATCCTGGGAAACTAAACTCTAATAAAGAATAACAAAAATCCACTTTACACTCACTAAAATTCACCTTACTTACAGTCATGCTATAACAGCAAGCAACCTGATACACCCAGGATGGCTTGCTAGCATGGGTTCTTGGATCTGCTTTTCTAAAAGGAAAGCAACTTTTAAGGGGTCAATAGTCTACTTTAATTACATTCACTAGTTCAGAGGAAAAGTCAGCACCCTGAATGTCACAGAAAATATAAGCAGAGAAAATACAAGCAGAAATCAGCATAAAGAAATCAGCAACAGACAGGACTCTGACTGCCTGAATCAAAGCAATATTGCTATATACTTTACATACACCACGGGATCAAGAGAGTTTTTACATCTGAGCAGTCAGGGGGTCTGAACATATGACTACTCAGAGTCTGGATTAGGAAATCGAAAGATCCTTCTCATGAGCAAACCCCCAAAGCAAAATACCAACTCAATGTACATATACACTTCTCAGAACCAAAAGGCATAATAATCCTCTTGACTAGGTGCCTAACTAGGTTAGTACCAAAAGATGTGAAAGCCTTCCTACAAGCTAGCCTCCCCTAAGCAAGTTTTTCTTTAAGTAAGTTCCTCCCCCAAAGGACTCTGTGTGATCCAGGATGTATCACAGCTAGGCACATAGACCTATTAATGGGTGGGGAAGATCTTCCTATTTCATTAACATTAACATTACACACACACACACACACACACACACACACACACACAAATACATAATTATTCTAGCACAGCTGGAGGTTAATCAATATGTATTTAGCCTTGTTGTTAATTGTTGTTATTGTGTTAATATGACTTCACAGACTACTGACACTAAGATGTCAAGATCTTTTCTGCTTGACTCTCACCAGTAGAAAGTTTCTTATAGTTCAATTAAGATGAATGAATTCCTTTTACTTTCTGTTGTTCTTTTTAGCTAGAACCCATGGCCATGCAGACTACCATGAAGGTTTGATGAACTTCAGGAAGTCCATAGTTTTAGCCAAGGGGGCAGTGAAGCTCTGACAACATTTATCCATAATTTTTGCCACTACAATGGTTTCTGCTCCCCTGAAATGGATACCAGAGTCAAGTAGAGTCAACGAGCATTTATTAAGCAGCCATCCTATGTGTCAGGCATTGTGCTAAGTGCTGGGGTTATAAAGAAAGGCAATAGATTCCCTACCCTCAAGATCTCAGTCTAATAGGGAAGATAGCATGAAAACAAGCATGGATAAACAAGTTATCTGTAGGTTTATTTGAAGATAGCCTCAGAGGGAAGATATTATCATTAATATGGATCCTAACAGGCCTCTTGCAGAATGTGGGAGTTTACCTGAAATTTAATGGAAGCAAGGAAGCCATCAGTCAATGATTATTAGAGAACTTTCCAGGGATAGGGGATAGCTGATGAAATGCACAAAACTGGGAAATGGAGAGTCACATGCAAGGAATAACAAGTAGACCCATGTCACTATACCTTAGAATAAATATGTAGAGGGAGAGTAAGGGATGACAAGAATAAGGTAGGAAGGGGCCAGGTTTTGAAAGGTTTTAAGAGCCAGAGGAATTTATATCTGATACTAGAGATAATAAGAAGCTATTGGAGTTTATTGAAAGGGAGTGGGGGATGGTGGTAAGAGGCAGGGGCCAAAGTGTCCAAGGTGTTCTGTGTACCTGTCAGCCATGGCTTATGTATGGAAAATGAGTTTGTGAGAGTTAACACCATTAAATTTCCATGACTTCTGATTGTCAGTTTCTCATAACCTCTGGCACAGAGAAATCTAAGCGAAAAAGAAAGAGATCACAAGATGTCAAGAATGCAATGGTCACTGACCTTGTGACTCAGCATCACTGCCCAAATCTTAGCTGTCTACTGCATGAAAATACCTCTAGCAGCTTGTGGGGGCACTGAAACACAGACACACAGGGGACCACAAAACCTAGACGTGGAGAAAGTTGCACAGCCAGCCAGACTCCTGAGAGAAAGGCTGCTCTACCACATGGAGACTTCATCTATTTCTTTGCTTTCACTCCTGACAATAAAGTGATTTTTAATAGCTTGAGGGCTGGTTTATAAACACAGGTCCTGAAGCCTGGGTTATCTTTACCTTTTTAGATTGATTATAGGCAGCATCTGAGTCAGAGAGAGGCTGGTGTTCTCATCAGATTTCTTTACAACAGTTCCAGCCTTCGTGCCCCACAGATCAATTACCTCGTTCTTCCTGCTAGGGGCAATAGATACTGTCTTTCAACTACCAAATGGAGTCAACCCCAGCAGGAACCACTGAGTTCCCAAATGATAGTATCAATTGTTGATTATTCATACCATTATTATGTTGTAATTACAGTTATTACAATATTATTTAAGGATTACTATCATGTTATAAGGGAGTCAGCAGAGCCTAGAATTATCCAGAACTAGGAAATACATGTAATGTTGGGATCAAATCAGTTGACTTGGGAAGTTGTCAGATAGTACATGAGTACACTTAAGAAGTCACAAAATTATCTCTCCCTTCCTCAGTTTCCCATTATTCAACTTCAAGCCTTTAACTCCTACTTACTCTCCCCTGAACCAACTTAAAATTGTTTCCATGATTTTCATCTTTTCTCTTTTTAAAATACTCGGGTCAAGATATTGCTCCTTTCCTCTTGACTCATACCTCTTTTTTCTTTCTAAAAACTGATTTAGAAAAGCAAGTTGGGGAGTTCATCCACTGAAAGATATTCATTGATTTTTTTGCCCTCCTTATTTATTGATGGCATCATTGGTATTTCTATTTCCTCCGAAGCGTCTGTAAAAGCCATGATGATTCCTCTTAACCCCTTTACGTCATGTTACCACAGTCGACTCTTTTCCTCCTCTAAACATTTCCCTCCAGCCTTTTCTGATTATATTTTATGTATACTTTCAAGTCTTATTCCTGCTATGTCTAGTGCATGTTTTTTCGTAGACCCACAGACCTTAAAGCTGTCCCTGAAGTGGTCACAGCACTGTCTTGGATTTTTTTTTTTTTTTACATTTTTTACATTTTCTATTGTATTGAAACCTGTTGTACCTTACACTGTTATGTCTTTCCCCCATAGGCAGAAATGACTCTTTAGTTAAATAACAAGCATATATTGTGCATTACTTCCACCTAGAGCGTTATACTAGGCTCTGTGGTGCATATATATGTGTACGCATGAGTGATTGAGTGAACAGTTACAAAAGAAAGAGAAAACATGGTCCAGGCCTTGAAAATTGGAGGAAGGAAAGTATTAAGCAATTCAGACATTTAGAAAACCATATGTGTATATAAGCATAAAGTTGTATTCTGGAGATTCAAGATTTAAGTGGTGAGGGAAGCATATTAAGGGATAATAGATTACAAGCTGCAAGGGACCTCTGAAGTGGTCTAGTTCAACCTCCATCTTTTGATAACAGGCAATTGAGGACTAAGGAAATTCATGAGATTAATGTCAGAGTCAGGATTCAAACTCTTAAACTTGAGCTTTTTCCTCTTGTCTCTGCTGCCTCCCTGATATTTTCTTCCCAACAGCCCTGTAACATGTCTGCTGAAGGTGCATACCTTTTTTATAGGGGAAGAACTCAAGGCTAAGAAATGCCCATGTTCATGTTGCTTGTCTCTGTATGCCTGAGGCTAGAGGCAGACCCCAGACTCCTGTCCTCAAATATAACATTTCTTTGACTAAATCAGGTTAGTTTTAGAATTGGAAAGGACTTAGAGGTAACCTAACTCAACCTCTTTGTGTAATAGATGAAGATTTTGGAACACAAGAGTGATATGACTAAACTGTGCATAAAATACTACCCTGAAGAGGTCTGAAGATTTGCAAGGGGGCATATAAATATTTTATAATTAAAATATGTGCTGGATGTGGCTATGGCAGCAGAGAAAAAGAGGATAGATGTAAGAGAAGTTGTGGAGATAGAATTAATGGATATTCATTCATTTATTCAACAAGAATTTAATGTTTTCAATGTGCCAGGCACTGTACAGGGCACTGAAGATAGAAACAGAAGATTACATTCTGGGGTGGCTAGGTGGTGCAGTGAATAGAGCACTGGCCTTGGAGTCAGGAGGACCTGGGTTCAAATCCAACCTCAGATACTTACCAGCTGTGTGACCTTGAGCAAATCACTTAACCCCAATTGCCTTGCCTTCCCCCCTCAAAAAAAAATCTTTCATTCATTTAAGGAAAGAACATGCACATATATAAGTAAGTGCAAAACATATAGGAAGTAAATAGAAAACAATTTCAAAGGAGAAAATAACAACTGGAAGAACCACACAATTTTAGCATTGGGAAAGCCAATGTTTTGATGATGATACGAGCTGATCTAAAAGGCGAAGGTGAAAAGGGATTTGGACCTCAGAGGTAAAGCAGAATGGAGAGTCAAAGATAACCCCCAAAGAAAATTGCTGCCTCAGGATTTAGGAGCTTTCCCATCCTTGGAGGTCTTCAAAAAAAGAGACTGAATGACCACTTATTGGGATGTTCCTGAGGTACAACAGGTCCGACCACATCACTATGCATTTCTTTCAATAAATTTCAACAGATTCTTATTAACCCGTGGGCCTAAGATCAAATGCAAATGTACTTCCTAGGTGAGGTTTTCTTGATCCCCAGGTTTTGGTGCCCACCCCTCAAAATTACTTAGTATTTATTTCATATTTTGTATTACATTTGCATGCTTTCTGTCTCCCTCAATAGAACGGCATTTCCTTAAAGACAGGGAATATTTGGTATCTGCTTCTGTTTCCCCAGAGTCCATCCTAGCACCTGGCACATAGGAGGTACTGATTAATACCTATTGATTGATTGAATCCTGTTGTAGGTGAGACTCCTACCTTAGGTATAAAATGAAATAGATGACCACAAAGTCTCCTTCCAACTTTGAGATTCTAGGATTGATTCTTGAAGTCATTCAATTCAATTGAGTATTTATTAATGCATGCTTTGAGATTTTAACTGCACAGGTGAGGGGTAAAACCATGAGAATGAAAGAGCTCCCTTAGGACAATTGTTGAATTAAAACTTTGGAGAAGGACAGCTCTAGGCAGAGAGTGTGTATGTTTAAAGTCCCTGCTTCATAAAGGAATGAAAATGTATTCTTAAAACTTATAATATAAGCAGGAGGGAAATTCTCATTAGCTATGTCTCCAAATGCAATGGCTACATTTGAATTTCTTTGCCAGATCTTAGATTTGACTTTGTAAGTGTTGAACCAAAAACAAGCATGGAGACGATTTAATCTGAAGTTGTTATTTTAAAAATGCAACAGCACATTTGTAAGTTTCTAGATAGAGCCAGTGCCCTCTCCCAGCTTATTACTAGGGGGAAAAATATAACTACTAACTCAAATTTTATTTTTAATTTTCTTCCCTTCCTTCCTTCCTTCCCTCCTTCCTTCTTTCCTTCCTTCCTTCCTTCCTTCCTTCCTTCCTTCCTTCCTTCCTTCCTTCCTCTTCTCTTCCCTTCATCCTTTCTTTCTTTCTTTCTTTCTTTCTTTCTTTCTTTCTTTCTTTCTTTCTTTCTTTCTTTCTTTCTTTCTTTCCTTCTCCTTTGTTGTTCATTTGTTTCTTTCCTCCCTGCTTCTGAGTTGCTACTAAAAGCAGTTATTTTTCCACTGATTTACTTTCCCCAAATCTGTCCATTTCCTCCTCCAACTCATTAAAAAATTCCTTCCATACCAGTGGTCTCAGTGCCAACCCCTGGGATGCCCAGCTATTCTTATTCAGGTCTCCTTTTTGTGTGGAGTTTTTTTTTTTTTTTATGAGGTGCCTGAACCTACTAGGGTAGGCCATGACCTCCAACATAGCTTTCCCACAATGTCTGGATAGCGGGTAGGAATGAATCTGCTCTGGGGCGAGAGGTCCTGGAGGGACCGTAGCAGCAAGGGGAGCCTTTGCCCTTCGCCTCTGATGCAGACTTTGCCTGGGCCAAAGAGGCTCTGCTTTTGCAGCTGCTCTGCTCTCGGCTTCGGCTGCTACTGCTTCATTAACATCAACCCAGCTGGTGCATGTCTCCTGATGTTGTTGCTGCTGCCATGGGAGGGAAAGGGACACCCCATGTGGAAAGCGGAGCAGGAGGCTTCCAGCAACCCTGATGGAGGAGACAAATATTTTTTTGCCACTGGTGAGCCATTTGTAATTAACGTATTTTGCGGTTTTAATCTTTTTTTAATCTGTAAGGCCATAAAAATTTACAGCACAATTTTAGAATCAGGAAAACACACACACACACACACACACACACACACACACACACACACACCCCGAAGTTGCTAAGCTCAGTCCTTAAAGTTAACCTATTTTTACAAGACCAAAACTGCCAGAAGAATGTCTTCAGAGGCCCTCCCTCCTCTGTCCCCATTATCTTTTCTCAGTGGTCTTATTTTCTCCCTTACCCAGAAGTCTTCTGAAATAAGAGAGCTATCACAGAGGCACACACACACAAACACACAGCACAAAAAGGAAAATAAACAGTGCGGTACATGTTATATAAAATGATGGGGAGAAGAAAACATCTTAGGTAAATATCAGGCTACTTATTTTATGATTTTTAAATGTCATTTTTGGTCCAATATTGACTTTTTTATACGGAGGATAAATTATAGATCCTGTTACACAGGGGGAGACTGTGGCTTCCTTTCTTTGACACAGCTGGCCAAGTTAGGAATTGAAGTCATGGTAATTAGTTATGAGTTTCTTAGCCTAGAGAAGCCAGACCACTGAGAAAATTCTGTGAGGTTACCCCTCAGGGGAAGACAATACGCTAGGGGAAGAATCAGAGTGCCCAACAAAGAAGTACAAAACAACTCCCAATCTCATTGCTACAGACAGATGTTGCCAAAGGCACTGACTTGCAAGAAGGCGATGAAATCCCTCATTTGTCTGGCTTGCCTTCTATCTCCAAGAACTGGTTTGAAGGCAAATTGTTTCAGTCTTGCTTTGGACAGTGAAAAGCAATGGAATTTGAACTTGGGAGCTCTGATACTTGACATCGGAAGACCTCTAAAGGGTCTGGTGTGTGAATTCGCTGGATGAAAGGGAGAGATTGAGGGTCATGGGGAGGCAAAGAGCCAGAAACTAGGTCATCTGGAAGGAAGGAGGTGGCCAGACGTCTGAAGAGGCTGCAGGTGCCTTGAAAGAGGGGGAGGGGATGGACCGACATGATTAAAGGAAGATCATGGGAGACTATAGGGAAGAAAAGGAAGCAAAAAGTGAAATATTTCCAATGTTTCTCAACCTTTTCTCTCTGCACATTATTTCTAGGTGAGTGGTACAGAATCATGGGGTCTATGTTAGAAGTGACCTCAAGGACATCTAGTCCAATCTATACCTGAACAAGAATGTCCTCTACAACATACTTGGCAAATGGTCAGCCAGCTTTTGCTTGAAGACTGCCCGTGAGAGGCGCCTACTACCTCCCAAGGCAGTCTGCTCCACTTTGGGACGCTTCTAATTTTAGCTAAAATTTCCTGACATCAGTCCTAAGTTTTCCTCTTTGTCACTTCCATCTACAAGCCCTTCATGTTGGGGCCTCTTCCACATGACGGTCTTCGCATAATTGAAGACCCATGATGACGTCCCTCCTAAACTTTCTCTTTTCCAGCCCAAATAATCCCAGTTCTTCCAAGTAATTACCATATGGCACGGTCTAAACATATGCATATGCACACACAAAATCCAATATTAGCCTTCTCTAGTAACAAATTTGAAGACCTTGAAGTATCTGAATATTGCTTCAGTCTTCCACTTTGTCTGATCATATGTTACCTTTGTTTTTCTTATGGTAGTTTATCGTGTTGCTTCAGTTTGTTTTGTGTTTATACCTGTTGCTGACAGATGACACTAAGCCAACCAGACATATCTGTAGTTAATTTATACCTCTCTCTATCCCTGTTCCTGAACCCAACTACCCCTATAGAAATAGGACATTTGAGGGGGGAAGGTCCATGATCCATGGATGGAGCTACTACCCATGCATCCCTTGAGGTTATGGGGACTTTTTTTTAAAGAGTGTCTTTTTCTTCAGTATATATGAAAAAAAAAAAGGTGTATCTCTTTACAAAATTTAAAATTAGGTCACAGGCATGATCCCTAAATATATTCTGTTTGATCCATTAATATTCAGGCAGTTGCTTTGAGACATCAGATTAACTATACTTCTTTTCATTTTCTGAATTCCATATAGTTATCCAATTTCATTCCCAAATTCATCACTTTCCTCATAAAATATCTCCTTAAATTCTTTTTATATATATTCCCTCTTGAATTGCATTTATGTCTTCATGTTCTGATCTACCTAATAAACTCAAATTGATCATCAACCTAAAATTTATAAGACATATCTAGTTTAATACCTCATTCAGATTGCCTCTTGATCACCCACTTTCAGAACTAAATATGTAATCACATTTTTGTCAATTTCCCTTCATATACAAGATTCTCTATACAATTTGTTATCTTGATTTTGTCTGCTGCTGATTTGCCCTCCAACTTAATTGTTTCTTTCATTTTTCTCTCTTCCTCTTTCTGGATTGGAACCAGACTATGGACCCCCTGAAAAGTTCAACGTTCTCACATTTATGATTTATGCCATGCACCTATTGAACCTTCAATTTATCTTCACTTCCACTGCCAACTGAGCTGAAAAGGGGAATGCTAGCTCCACTGCAAAGTCAGACTCAGTTCTTTAGTTGTATGAACTAATTCTTACTAAACTTAGCCTGAGTACTATGTCTACATAAGGGTGGTACCTTATGTTGGAATGCATTAAATCTGATACTGTTCTCTGTTTTTTCCTTTTATTGCTCAAACTTCTCTAACCTAGCAGATATCCACCTGTAGATGTTTTTCATCTCCCCAACTTCATGTAGTCCTCAAACCAACCTCACAGGCACAGGGCAACCCTTCATTAATGATGACTCACATTTATACGATGCTATAGGGATTACGAAATGCTTTCTTCATAGTAACCCATGAGGTAGATGGTACCAATGTTAACACCATTTTACAGATGAGGAAAGAGAGATCAACTGATTTGTCCAGGATCATATAGCTAGCAAATGTCACAACTAATGCACATGATTATTCTCAATCTAAGACCAATTTTTCACTACATCACACTCTGATGAAATATGCTGTCAAAAAGCAGAGTGAAATCATGTTTATTCCCTGACATTTCTTGGATGGTTTAAGTCACAGGTTTCTGTGCTTTGCTAGGTTTAAAATTCCTGAGGAGATGCTTATCTCATCCAAGTAGTTCCATGTGGACAGGATGTGGACACTTTTGGCAAAATTTAGCTTTTAAAGGGGAGAGACCACCTCTATCAAAAGCAATTGAAGTTGTTTTGATGGTTTCTATAGCATGCAAGGCATAGAATATTGGAAGACATCTCTCAACTAAAATAATGTAAAATAGGTCACCTGGGTTCCCCAGGAGTCAGTCCACTTTGTCTTAGCATCTGTGATCAGCAGATTAGAATCAGAATAGAGCTGTTTGTGTAGTATGTATAGTAGCCAAATCAGTCATATCACTATGTTACACAACTGAGACAGCTGTAACTCCAAGCCTATCCCTACATACGTACCTGTATACACACAGACACACAGACACAGACACAGACAGAGACACACACACACACACACACACACACACACTACAACAACAGAGAAGGGTTGCTATGATGACTGAAGTGATTGATTTTGCCATGCTCTACTGTGGCCCAGTGATTCTGCTACCTAGAAAATACAGCCTCATTGCAATTAAAAACATTCCCCAAGCCTAGAATGTGTGTTTTCTAAAGTCAGAACTGAATTTATCTCAAAGGGTTACTTTTAGGTTGCCTTTATGTTTTTAATTTATCTTTTATTTTTCCTTTTTCCATTTACTAGGACTCCCAATCTATCTTTTATACCACTTGATAGTGTCTGAAATGGGATGATCTACCCATCAGTATATAAAGGGAATTCCATGATAAGAATTGTTAAAAATCTAGGATGGGTCATCAAGGGAAACCATGGAATAGCTTCCCTTGGAAACTTATAAGAATAGGAATGATGCTTCAAGAGCCGAGGCACTTTAGGTTTAACTTTGCCTGGAAGAAGGAGGATAAATGAGAAGACTTCAAGATGCCTCCTTTACTGCAAGCATTCCATGAGTCTACCTTGCTGGTGCATTTCTGTGCAGTCAAATATTTGGAAGGACTGCCTGAGTCCTGTTCTACTGACACAGTAAATGACTCTTTAGGGTCAATGAAGAGAGTTTGAGGTTAATATGGTCTGGTCCCTGATCTCATCTCTTGCATCTCTTCTCTTTTGTGCTGCAAATATCACGTCTGCTGCAATTCATCATGACCCGAATTCAGTCTACAAATCCCAAAGCATGTGACTGACAATGCTATTCAGCAAATGGTCCAAAAGAATTTGCACTCACAAAGAGGTAGTGCTGGAAGGAATCTCAGAGGACATCTAGTTTACCTTCTTCATTTTTCAGATGAGGGAACTGAGGCTCAGATAGGGGCAGGGATTTGCCCAAGGTCATACCAAGGTCTTTTGAGCATTGCAAAGTCATGAGATCCTAGAGGAAATGATTGTCATTGGCACGTTTTCTCCTTCAAAAAACAGAAATAAAAATGATATTTATAAGTAATCCTAGTAGTTCCTTCTGAATTGTGAATGCCCATATGCGAATGCCTGCACTTTCAAGGTTCCATGGCTCCTGTCCTTTCCTAACACTATGGTGACTCCATTGGGGAAGAAAGCCAGATCCCTGTCTTTATGTTTATTTTTGCTGATTGTTTTCTCTGTGGAAGGCATGCCATAAGCTTTGGATGGCTAAGAGGGGCACTTTTTCTTCATTAAATGCTTGCTGGTGGGTAGCCATATACAAAGATATACCACTCATACCACAAGGGAGACAAACATATGCAAATGTATTATTGCGTAGGCTTAATTCTGGTTCTAATCTATTGACCATAGATACCAAGGCACTGAGCAAGTAATTAACAAAACAGCTTTGACTAAATATAGTTAGCACTAAATATAGTTGGTTAATTGGTATTTAATATGCTTATTAAATGTCAATTAAGTATCTTTAGCAATGAATTGGTATCTAATTAACTTATTATAGCTATCCTGTTACTTGACATTTGAACAGCTAAATATTCTCTACAAGTTTAATGTTTTAATAAGAAACAAATTATCCATGTATTGCTCATGAATTTTTCAGTTAGTTTAATGGGATTTAAATTTATCTCCCAACTTGAATATGATTTTTTCTTATAATCAATTGCAATTTCATATATCAGAACTTCCCTTTTAAGCCTAAAGAATTCATGGAATCCAGAAACTTGCCTGATCTAAAAGTCAGGAGACCTAGATTCTCATCTCAATTTAACCACTAACCCTGAAATGGTCTTGGACAAGTCACTTAATTTTTCTGTCTCAGTTTCCTCATCTGTAAAATCGGATTAATGAAAAATTGAGGAAGAGATGAAATGTGCCATTCATACTTTGAAATATAAATGCAAGATTAAAAAATCATTTAAAAACATAACTCAAAAAAACCTCATAACTCAGTTATAAGTTCTGAGGAGAACTCACAACTGCCATTGCCATTAGCAATGGAAATTATCAGAGAAGCAGCAAAGGACTGTATTTCCACTTGAGAACCAAGGAGTAAAGAAAACCAAGTGAAATGTGTGGTTCAGTGAAGAGGAAATTGACCTAGCAGTTGGGAGGCCTGTGTTTTAGTCCAGAGCTTTCTACTTTACTCACTGTGTGGCCCTGGGCAAGTCCGTTTAACTCTCTGGGTTTCAGATTCCTCTTCTATAAAATGAAGATATTAGACTAAATGATTTATGAGTCACTATCCAGATCTAAAGTCAAATTCTAGGATTCTATTGCAGTGTTCTACAGGTTTTATAATCTTAGTAAAAGTCCTTAACTCTGTGTATATATGTACATGTGTGTGTATATGTGTTTTAAATGTCTTCTCTTTGAAGAAGAAGAGAAAACAAAGCTTGCGGAGTCTTTCTTTATATTTTGCTTATTAAAAGAATGCTAATACAAGGTAGAAGAAATTATCTAAGGGAAACAAGAGGAACAACTTTTGAGTCAGTCCATCAACAAGTATTAATTGAGGATTTACTATGTGCTCAGGACTGTGCTAAGCACTAGGGACTACAGAAAAAGTCAAAAACATGGTTTCTACCCTCGAGGAGCTCACGTTCTAAAGGGGAAGGAGAATAACATGAAAATAACATACAGTATATATATATATAGTCAGTGTACATGGATGTAATCTCAAACAAAAGGCACTAGCTTTGGGGTTAAGAGAATCCAAATCATTTGCAAGAGTCGGTTGGAAAACTGATATCTGACATGTGAAACTCTTTCAATAAGGATTGGATCTGGACCTTCCAAAGCAATGGTAGCATCCAGATCTGTGATTTCATCGGTGTAGGGGATATGGAAACTTCCCCTACCACTACAGATCTTCAACATATCTGTAACCTATAACCTCACAGAGTTGTGTAAGGCACAACTTTTTGTGTGGAGAACAATTTTGCCCACCCTCACACCTGCTAAGCTTCCATAGAATGCTGGCCGTCACTACCTCTTTCATATGTGTCAGCAGCAGGACTTGGACCCAGATGTCTCAGACTCCAAGGTCATCCCTTTATCCACTACATCACAGTGTCTTACAGGTGTTCATAGGCATCAGAAATTCTTTTACTGGCCTCAGGAGGAAGATACCCATTATAGTGGTTGGTAACTCCCTGCTGAGGAATATGGAGGTGGTGGTAATATGTAAAGCTGACATGACCAATGGGGAGATGTGCCAATTTCCTGAAGTGTGTATCTGGGACATAAAAGAAAGCCTGCTGAGACTAATCAGACTTGTTAACTACTAACCATTACGATTTATTCACATGGGGACAAATGAAATGGCTAGAGGTAACCTGGAATATCTCTAGAGACTCAAGTCCTGGACTGAAAATTGAGGGATATCAGGAGGTACAATGATATTTTCACTGCTTCTTCCAGTTTGGAACTTCAGGACAGTACTAAAGAGCTGGCTACATATTGAGATACAGCATTAATTCCCTGGAAAATACCAATGGCAATGAATAGTGTTTGATTTAATGTCTGAGGACTTGGTTCTGATTCTTGTCTCTCCTTTTAATCTCTTTGGGTCTCAGTTTCTTCATCTGTAAAATGAAGGGATTAGACTGTTTGCTTAACACAGTGCCTGGCACCGAGCAGGCACTTAATACATGTTCATTGATTGATTGTTTACTAAGGCATGTCTCTTCCAATTCTAGATCTATAATCTCTAGGTTGTGAGCAGGAACAACTTCAGGTTATAGACACAGATCATATCATGAAGACAGGTCTGATTGTTGCCAATGTGACCATGAGCCTTCCAAGCTGAAAACAGAAGAGGAAAGAAAAATACTCCAATGAAACTATAAATGTGGATCTCATGAAAGACACGAAGTAACAGAAAGATAAATGACAGTAGAAGAAATACCGAGTAATTCATAGAGGGAAACAATTGGGAAACACATTGGGAACAAAATTAGAAGCTCAGATGCCTGCAGGCCAATCATAGAGTCTGGGTAATAAAGTAAATTTAAGATTTTAGGAAAGAACTTGAATGGTATCATTAAGACCTGGTGGAATGAGGTGTGAGATTGGACTATTTGAGAAGGAAAGAAAAGTCTGTGTTTTTGCTAATGTAAGGCAACCCTTCCTCTAAAATAGATCTCGATTGTTCTGACTTTTTAGGCAAGTCCTAGGCATTTGCCTAAGGCACTTTCGTTGTTCAGACATTGCAAAGACACTGGAGTGGTTTGTCTTTTCCTTCTCCAGCTTATTTTACAAATGAGAACTGAGGCAAACAGGGTTAAGTGACTCGCCCAGGATCAAAAAGCTAGTAAGTGTCTGAGGCTGGATTTGAACTCAGATCTTCCTGACTCTAGGCTGGACACCCTTTCCACTGCACCACCTACCTGTCAAGGAACAGAAAGGTTAATTGATTTGCCCAGGGTCACATAGCTAGTGAATGAATATAAAACCTGGTATTATATGAATCCTGGTATTTCTGACTCCAAGTCCAATGATATCCAATGATGTCCATGATATCTGATATATCATGCTGCCGCCTCTGTCTGGATTAGGGCAATGGAAAAATAAGCATTTAACAAATAGATATATTGGATAGTGAAATGGTGGAAGGGCATTTTAGATCCTGTGTATTTGTGTAAGTATGTGTTGGTTTGTACACACACATATGGGAGGCTTTCCCTGAATGCCTGACCCTCAAAATTACCTTATATCTATATTGAATGTATTTTATACAAAATACTTGAGGACAGGGACTGTTTCATTTTTGTTTTTGTATCTCTAGAGCCTTTCACAGTACCTGACACATGTGGATATCACTCTCTTATCTAATAAAAGATTTGTTGTTACACATGTTTATAAAACACGCACACACTCATACATGCACATGCGCACACTCCACAGATACACTCCTGCCTGAAAATTCACAGACCTGAAGAGGAGCACAATTTGAAGAGCATTTACAAAGGTATAAAAGGAGAAATAATCCCACCTTCCTGATAAATTCTTGACTTGCCTAGCTGATCTTTTATTGCCCCTGAAAGTAGAGGAAGTAGCGAGGGGAACACCTCATTTGGATCTAATTCTGACCAAGAAAATAGAAACTACCTGGAAAATTAAAAATGGTGAGAACTTTTAGAGGAAATGACCTTGTTATCTTGAGTTTTGAGAATGTCAAGGAAAGAAAATATCGCATATAGTAAGAGGTGATAGGATAGCTTATTTTAAAAAAAGCAGAAGAAATAGGTTCTCATGGCCTAAGACTAAAGTAGAAAATATCTCAGGAAGAATGGGAGACGGTAGTGAAATTCTAACAATAAAAACATGAATGAGTCAAATGGAGAAGAAGAGCAAGCTGTCCAAAGAAAGCAATAGCTACACAGGGAACTCTCTAATGAACTTATCTGAAAAAAAAAAAAAGATATACATGGAATAATGAGCATTAAAGTGAGAAATATGCCATCAAGGAAGAATGTACAAAAAGTAGGATGGATCTAAAGAATATTACAAGGAATCCTAAATCACAGAATGAATTAAAACTTGTAAAACATGCTAAGTACTGTGAGGGATAATTTGCGGTGATGTTTCCCCAGTCTGAAAAATCAAATCTAGAGTGGCTTTAGCATCCACTAGGCCTAAGTTTAGAGGTCACCTGACCTTACAGGAATATGGGACTTAGTGTAATGGAGACCCTCCCCAGGGCCACCTCAGCACAAGATATGCCAAATAAGGACAAGACTGCTTTCCTGGCCCTTCATTGGACACCCACATGTTTCCTGGTCCTTTGTCTCAGAGATAGATTCCCGTGCTTAGGTTGTGGGCCAGCCTCCCTACCAGTGAGAGTGAAGGGTAGTTGAGGGGTTGGGTTTCTGCATTAGAAGGTTATATAACCATGGGCTTGCTTCTACCTGTTGCTCTCTCCCTGGCAGATGCCATTTGAGTGACAGGGGCAGAGTCCTTTCTCATGAGAAAGAATAAGGACCTTTTCTGATCTTAGATTCAGACTGAACTCTTTCATCTCACACAGTACAAATTTTTAAAAAGACTTAAATGTATGTTTATGGACAAAAACAGCAAGTGTCAGGCTCTCTGCAAAACTATTGGAGGCAGGAAGAATGCAATGTTATTAAAAGATAAAAAGAAGAAAGTTGAAATTTTATAATTATATCTCAGTCTTTAAAGAGCAGAAAACATGACAAACCCAAGGTGTTTGAGTAGATAGATAGTTAAGAGATCATATTGAAACTCTAAGTGAGAATTTTCAGGTCTCAGTGAACCACACCCCAGGGTTTTGAAAGACTATGAAGATGATATTGCTGAGTCAATGCTAGTAATATTTGATGGATCATGGGGAAGGGAAGACAATAATGGAAATCGACAAATGGATAAATGTTACTCTGATATAAAAAAGTAGGGAGATCGCAAATTTTGCAAAATAGAAAGTATAGAAGATTAAGAAAACACTAATAACTTAAACAATCTAGTACTGGTGGTAAAAAAAAAGATGAGTAGGCAGAACATATTAGGTATATAACATGCAGAAAAATACACATTAATAGCATACTGTTTGATAGAATCAAAGCCCCAGTTACTGGGGGAGTCACTATTTAATAAAAAAAAAAAACCATTGGGAAAGCTGGACAGTAATCTAGCAGAAATAAGATTTGGACCAGCACCTTATATCATCTGCCAAATAAACTCCAAATGGATCTATGATCCCTAGATCACATCATAAACCAAAGAGAAGAGAAAGGAAGAAATTACTTTTTGCATCCATGGATAAAGAGAGATTATGAATGGACAAGCAATAGAGAGGACCTGCAATTTGAAGAGCAGATAAAAATAGATACTTGTTTCTATAAAATCAAAAAGTTTTACATGAAAATCCCAGTGTAGAAAAAATTAGAAGGGAAACAGGTAACTGGGAAACACATCTCTACAGCAACTTTCTCTGCTAAAAGCCTTTTATCCGAAATTGCTAAGAGAATGACTTAAATTTGTCAGGAGCCATTCCTCAGTAGATAAATGTCAAAGAACCCAAGCAGGAAGTTTTCAAAGGAAGAAATCCTGGCTATCAACAACCATTTTAAAAAAAAGTGTTCTAAATTATCAGTAATTACAGAATGTTGATTAAAGCAGTTTTAAGTTTCTCTCTCACACTTATCACATTGGAAAATATGACAAGAGGAAAATGACAAATATTGGAGAGGATATGGTAAAATAAACTACCTTTAGTCATTGTTGGTGGAGCTGAGATTTGATCTAGCCATTTGGGAAAACAATTTGGAGCTTTGCCCCAAAGGTTACTAAAATGCGCATACCCTTTAATTCAGCTATATCACTACTAGGACCAGACCCTCAAACAAATCAAACAAAAAGGAAAAGACTCTTTTGTTGTTTATTGTTTAGTTGTTTTCTGTCATGTCTGACTCTTCATGACTCATTTTTGGAGTTTTCTTGGCAAAGAAACTGGAGTTAGTTGCCATTTCCTTCTCTAACTCATTTTATAGATGAGGAAACTGAGGCAAACAGGGTTATGTGACTTTCCCAGGGTCACACAGCTAGTAAGTGTCTGAGGCTAGATTTTAACTCAGGAAAATGAGTCTTTCTGAGTGCAGGACTGGCACTCTATCCCCTGTGCCACCTAGCTCCCATATTACATATACATGTAACACAATATTATTATGCCATGAGAAATAACACAGTGGACAATTTCAGAGGAAATTGGGAAGCCCTTTATGAACTTATGAAGAATCAAGTGAGCAGAGCTAAAACAATTTGTACAATGATGACACAGAGAAAAACAACTTTGAAAGACTTTAGAACTCTGATCAGCTCAAAGAATAAAGAGGAAATTTACCAGTCATCTTCTGACAGAGAAAGAACGAATTAAAATGAAGAAAGAGATCTACATTTTTGGACATGGCCAAAGTGGAAATTTATTTTGCTGAGCTCTGCAACTATGTATTGAGGACTTTATTTTTATTTGTTTGTTTCTGTCATTAGTTATTAATTTTTTTACTTGCTCAATTGGAGGGGTGTAGTGGGAAGAACACAATAATTTTAAAAGGTGAATATTTTATTAAGAATAAAAAGATCACTCAGAAATTAAGTTTCAACATCAGGATATTAGTAATACCTAACTTTCATCAAGACATTTCTCCTTATACCTCATTAGTTTTCAACTCCAATAAAAGTCTACTCTTTTCTCTCTCACATGGTCACCTCTCTAATATAGACCCTCATCACCTCTTGCTTGGACCGTTGTAAGAGCCTTCTAATTGGCCACCATGCTTCCAGACTCTAACCTTTTTTTTTTTTTTTTAATGCTAGAGGTGTCTTTAACATATAGACTGTGAACCTCATGCAGTGACTTAGAATGCAGGTACATTCCAAGTACCACTGGGACCAGAGTAAAATGTAACTGGGAATATTTAATAAAATAAATAAAAATATAATAAGACATAGATAACAAGAAATAACATTTTAAAACTAAGTCAATATGTAGTCACAGAGATCCTTTTGTATAGTTTAGTGGCCTCTGTTTCTATGTGAGTTTGACACCACTTCTTTACATAGTCACCAAAGACTTTCTAGAACACACCCAAGCATGTCCTTTTCCTGCCTAAGAAGCTTGTGTGGCACCCTATTACCTGTGTAGTGAAATTTAAATGGCTGTTTGACATTAAAAGCCCTTCACTATTTCCAGGTTATGTTCCCTGGCTGATTACATATTCCTTCCCTTTATGTCTTCCATGATCTAGCCAAATTGACCCACTTGTTATCTTGCCTACATGCAGTTGCACAGACTGTGCATCCAGGCCTGGAATTATCTCTCTGACCTGTTTGAGCTCCTATCACCCCTCAAGTCCAAGCTCAAGGGAAAGAGCTTCTTGGATTCCACAGAATGGACTTCAGAGCCTCTCCCTTTCCCTTTGCTCAAATAATCTTTCTGAATGCACAGGTCCGATCATGCCAGTTCCCTTTCTCCCAGTTTTTTGTTTTTATTTTATTTTTAATTTATGGAATAACCAAGCATAACATAGTATAATAAAAAAGATGATTGCACATGAAACTGCAAATCTATAAATATATATTGAGTATATAATAAAGTTTCCCTCCTTTTTTTTCCTTCCCTCCCCCTCTGCCTGAGAGATGGCTACCATTAGACAAAAGTAGGTTGGTTTGTGGACCTTGCTCTATCATTTAGGGCTATCTGATAGTGAGTTATCTTTATGCCTTAGGTGAATATGAGATTTTATCAGTATAGGGAATTTCCAGTATAGGAACTCCTTCTGATAATGCTGGTTGGTATTGTTAGGCAATAGGTAGCCTGCTATTATTTCAGAGAGGTCCAAATAGAAATGACCTTGGGATTCATCACTATGGGGCTATTATTATTTTTGCTGTTTATTCTACATCTATGGCCCATAACTTAGAAAAAGCAAGTTTGAATTATGACTAAATATAGCTCCCATTTCCACTGAATTCATATGCTAATATCTAAAAAAGAGACTCATTTTTGCAAATTTCCAGAGGCAATGCAAATCTCCATAATCCCAAAATTCAGCACCAAGGGTTTACCCTTCACATTTCTTAGATTTGTAGAATATTGGAAGATTACTAAGAGATTATCTCATTCAATGATCTCTTCATATAGATGAGCATTGCCTCAGACTAATTGGGGCCTGGAAAGTGACATTAATTTAGAAAAGACAAGGTCATCCACTGCATCCCTGGCCATTGCCAGTCATCCTGACATTTCTCTTGCCACTGGTCTTTGATGGCTATGGAAGAGAGAGGGAGGCTGACAGAACTCTGCCTCATTTCAATCCAGTTCATACTCATGTCAATACATCACACTCATAGTGTCTTTGGTCTCTTCAGTAATAAAGGACAAACAACACATAAGTCCTAAGGAGGTTAAGATCAAGTGATATCACAGAATTTGCAAGTTGGAAGGGACTTGAGAGACTCCCTAGTGCACACCTTACCCTCCAAAAGAATTCTTTTTACAACATCCCTAATAAGGGGGTCATCTAACTTTTCCTTGAATATCTACAAAGAGGGGCAACCCACTGCCCCCTGACCTATTCCAAATGTCAATTTTGTGTAGCGCAAATCACTCCAATGAGCTTAAATCACTTACACTGAGCTTACCTTTGCCTCCTTTGCACTTTCTATCCATTGCTTCAAGTTTGGTCCTTTAGGGCCATACATTTTGCCCATGGTCACACAGTGTCAAGGATGGATTTAAAATCAGTTCTTCCTGACTCCAAGCCCCATTCCATCTATTACAGCACACTACCTCTTTTTATGTCCTAGTTTATAAATATTTTAAATTTCTTTACTGACTTACAATTGAAGGCTAGTTGCTGATATAACCTTATTATGCCCCTTGGCATACCTCATAGCAATCAGAGTGTTGTATCCTCTAATTATGATTCATTAATTCACTAGTAACTTTTTTTAACCTAACAATGAGAGATTTCTTTATTACACACTTGAAATACTTTTTTATTAGCATTAAATAACCTATACTGAAAAACCTTATGCAAGCCTCAAGGCTCACTGAAAATCTTTGAGTCAATCCAGCCAAAAGTTAGAGTTTTAGCTACAAGATATTGACAAAGTTAATAGTAAAAGGTACTTGGAAGCTCTTGCTGTCTTTCCCTCTCCATGAAGTTGTCTTATGGCAGGTATCCTTGATCAAGGCTAAATCTCTCAGGTTTGCAAGTCTTAGGGCAATGTGCATGGCAGATAGTTAACTTATTGTTAATTCCCTTCTACTTGTTTATCAGGGGTAGAGTGAATGAACAAATGAATGAATGAATAATGTACTTTCTATGTTCAAATCACTGTGCTATGTACTGGGCATAGAATAGAAATTGAAAAGCAAGAAGGTCTCTGCTCTCAAGGAGCTCATATTCTAATGGAAGACACATTACAAAGCAAAGGTTTTGGCTACAAATCAAACGGTAATGCATCTTCTTTGATATCATTTCTACTGATAAAATTGTTTTGATTTGTGATGTTGAAACTTACAACAGTGCCAAGGACTTTAATAACAAGGATTTTCTTTTTTGGGTCTTCAAGATACCACCTCCAGGTTACTGTGTGAGTATATACATACATACATATGCACATACATTCACACATGTATATGCAGAAATATACATATACATGCACATCTATCTATCTATCTATCTAATTTCTGTACTATGATGAATCTTTCATTTCTCTACCAGGAAATGGGTAGCAGGTTTCCTTCAGCAATCATGGTTGGTCATTATGCTGAACAGAGTTCGTAAGTCTTTCAAAGTTTGTCTTTCAAATATTGTTGTCATTTTACTTTACTTTGCATCAGTTCATACACATCTTCCCAAGTTTCTCTGAAACCATCCCCTTCATCATTTCTTAATGCACAGTAGTATTCCATCACACTTACAACACTCTAACTTGTTCAGCCATTCCCTAATTAATGAACACCCCTCAGTTTTTCAATCTTTGCCACCACAAAAAGAGCCATAAATATTTTTATGCATCCTTAACTAGTTTGTTTTGCTTCCTTAATCTACCTTCCACATAATACCCCATTCTCTTCCTTCCTTCCTATTGTCCTATTCAGTGAAATGTATTTCATACCCAATTCTGTATATGTGCATGTGTATGCTCCTTTGACCAATTGAGATGAGAGTGATTTTCAAGTGTTAGATGTTTCACATTTTTCCCTTGTTTGTAAAGATATCTACTTATACAACCTGATTATGTGAGATAATTTCCCTTTCTTTCTTTTCTTCCCCTAGTACATTCTTTGTCTTCTCTCTTTTCATTCTTTTCTTAAACCCATTAAGACATGGCAGAACTGCCCCCATTCTTTCTGCCTAAATAAACTCTCTTTATGATAAAAGATAAGAGTTCAGAATGGACACATGAATCATCTTCCCATATTAGAATGTAAGCAGTTTATCCTTGTTTAGTCCCTTGTAATTGTTTCTATTTATCTTTTTAAATTTCTCTTAATGTTTGTGTTTGAATTTCAGAGTTTCTACTCAGCTCTGGTCTTTTCATTAGGAATGCTTAGAAGTCTTCGATTTTTGTAAAAGTCCATTTTGCCCTATAGAATTGTACTCACTTCTACTGGGCAAATAATTCTTGGTTGTAAGCCTATATTCTCTGCTTTCTGGAATATTGTATGTCTAGTTCTCCTCTCTTTTATAGTAGTGGCTGCTAAATTGTGTGTCATCCTGAGAGGGGCTCCTTGGTACCTGAATCCTTTATTTCTTGGATACTTGGCATTCTTTTTTTCATTGGCCAGGAAGTTCTGGATTTTAGGTATATAATGTTTCTGGGAGTTTTCATTTGGGGGTTCTTTCAGTAGATTACTGGCGGATTCTTTGTTTCTACTTTGTTTTCTGGTTCTAATAGATCTGGGAAATTTTCTGTTAAGATTTCTTGAATTATGGTGTCTAGGTTCTCTTTTCAGTTATAGTTTTTGGAAAGTCTGATAATTCTTAATTCTTTTTCTCCTTGATCTGTTCTCTAGGTAAATTGCTTTTACTATAAGATACCTTATGTTTTCTTCTGCTTTTCTTTAGTCTTTTGATTTTGTTTTATTATTTCTTGTGGTTTTGTAAAATTGTTGACTCCTATTTGCTTCTTTTTAATTTTCGTGGAATTTGTTGCTTGGGCAAAATTTTATAACTCTTGCACCAAGCTGTTAATTCCCTTTCCAATTCTTTATTCTACAGACCTCATTTTTTCCCTTCAGTTTTTTCCTCTTAGCATTCCCATTTCATTTATAAAAACTATTTTTTCATTTCTTAACAAAAACAAAAAACTCTTGCTTTATCTCTTCTAAGAATTCTAGTTGAATTTGTGCCAAGATATGTTTTTCCTTGAGATTTTGCTTGTAGGAGTTTTGAAATAATTTTGTTCTTCTAGGTTTGTGTCTTCAGCATTTCTGTCATCTTAATGGCTTTATATGGTGGGATTCTTTTTATGTTTGCTCATTCTTCCAATTTATTTTCTGACTTCAGATTTGTTGCTAGAGTTGAGTTCTGTGTACTTTTGGAGTTAATGTCTGAATTGATCCTTCTATTGCTTTCTCAGAGGTATTGAAAAGCTATATTATCCCAGATTTTCAGGGAGAGTTTAAACCAGAGACCTGCAAGATTTCATTGATCCCAAAGTAGTCTGATCCAGGGTAAAGTCTGACTGTTGGCCTCTGGTCTGAGCTCCAGGAGTTTCTGACCAGAGTCTGGGTCTAAGCAACAGTAGATTTTGCTGCACTCAGTCATTATCAGCCATCTGGGAAGCTCTTCTGGTTCAGAGTAAAGAACATAAGGCTACCCTTTAGTTTGGGACTTCTACCCTGATTTTTTTCTCTGCAGTCTTCAGATTGGGCTGAAACCTCATTTGCTCCTGGAAGCTGATCAATGCTGTTTTTTGTTTTGTTTTGTTTTGTTTTGTTTTGTTTTGCTGTTGAACATGTTCTTGGCATACTGTCTAGGACCTGGGACATCTCTTTATTCCTTAATGCTACCCCTGAGCTCAGGTCCCCTCCTCAGTTTGCTTTGCATCTGTGACTTGGATCTTGGTGGGGAGTGACAAAGTGACGAGTTAGAACCTGTTCTGATACCCTACACACAGTGTCTTTTCCCTGGTATGGGTTGGAGCCTTCATCTTGCCCTGGTGCATAGCCTCTTCTTACCCTAGAGTGTCCTGCACATTCTCCTGGCCAGGTCCTGTCCACAGTGACCACAGACCCTTCTGTCTATCTCCCAGTGCTAACATGGTCTAAAAAAAGACTGACTGTGGCTTTTTTTTTTAAATTTCCCCATGAGGATCCAGTCAGTGAGTCTTCAGGATCTGTTTGAAGGAGTTTTGATAAATTTGATGAACTTCTTTGTGCTACTCTACCATCTTTGTTTGGCCAAGACCAACCCTCTATCCCCTGTGCTACACAGATTCTCAAGTCCTATGAAAGTATCAGGAGCTGAGATGATAGAGCAAACATTAAATTGCTGCAACTCTTCCATATTCACTTCCAGACAAGCATAAAATAATCCCTCCCTCCCCAATCCTGAAAGAGTAGGACCTGCAAAAAGACAGGTTGAAACAATCTTTTAGCCCAAGAAGCTTGGAAGATCAAGAAAGGTCTGTCTCACTTGGGTAAAAGGAAAGTTCAAGAACAGGACAAGAAGCATTCCAGCAAACCATTAGCAAGCTCCACCTCAGCAAACCAGCAGAAGATCCTAAGCCGCAGTGTGGTGAGCTGGCAAATGCCAGCATCAAGATCACCCATGGCATAAGGCCTTGGGTCGGAAGCTCCATCCTCTCTTCTGGTTCATCAGCATGGTGCAAGATCAGGGTGAAAAGGAAAACCCCATGTGGGAGCTATGCATCCGTAAGCTCTGCCTCAACATCTGTGTTGGGGAGAGTGGAGATTGACTGACCTGGGCAGCCAAAGTGTTGGAGCAGCTCGCAGGCCAAACCCCGGTGTTCTCCAAAGCTCGCCATACTGTCCAGTCTTTTGGAATCAGGAGAAACAAGGAAATCACCATTCATTGTACTGTTCGGGGGGCCAAAGCTGAAGAGATTCTGGAGAAAGGGCTGAAGGTGCGAGAATATGAGTTAAGGAAAAATAACTTCTCAGACAATGGCAACTTTGGTTTCGGGATCCAAGAGCATATCAGTCTGGGATTAAATGTGACCTGAGCATTGGCATCTACAGCTTGGACTTCTATGTGGTGCTGGGCAGGCCTGGGTTCAGCATTGCAGACAAGAAACATATGACAGGTTGCATTGGGGCCAAACACAGAATTGACATAGAGGAAGCCATACGCTGGTTCCAGCAGAAGTACAATGGCATCATCCTTCCTGGCAAATAAAGTCCTATTTTCTATTAAAAGGTCAATAAAATGATCCCTGAAATGTAAAAAAAAAAAAAAAAAAAAAAAAAGATCACCCATGTGCCTCAGCATAGCTAGGGGAATGGACAGACTCCAGATCTGAGAACTGTCAGGTGATTCAGTATAGCTCCAGGGAAACACAGAAACACTCACCAGCCATAGCACATGCCAGACACCAACACTAGGACCCCAGCTCAGCACCAAGTAAGCTGCCAGACACCTACAGCCTCCAGTAGCACCAGCCACCTCCCAACTCCCTCAACACATCACCAGACATGAGGGTGGCCCCTATGGATCAGGGCAACATCGATGCAGCACCAGGTAAAAAGCCAGGGCCTGCAACCCCTAGCACAAGAAGGCTGAGACAGTGCCACTTCCATCCCAGGAACACAGCTCAAATTTAAAAGAAAGGAAAAAGGCCCCCCCCCCAAAAAAAAGAGCAAAAAACAACAACAAAAAGATTCTAAGACATAGAAAGCTATTATGGTGACAGGGAAGATCAAGACACAAACCCACAAGAGGATGACAATGTCCAAACACCTGTGGGCAAAGCCCTAAAAAAATGGGAGGTGGTCTCAAACCCAGAAAGAACTCATGGAAGAGCTCAAAAAAGAGCTTGAAAATCATGTAAAAGAGGTAGAAAAAATATTAGGAAAAGAAATGAGAGAGTTGCAAGAGAATTATAAAAAAGAATCAACAACTTGGAAAAAGGAAACAACTGCTTAAAAAGTAGAATTGGCCAAATGGAAAAGGAAACACAAAAGCTCAGTGAAGAAAACAACTCCTTAAAAGTTAGAAGTGGGAAAGTGGAAGCTAAGGAGTCTGTGAGACATCAGGAATCAAACAGATTCAAAAGAATGAAAAAAATAGAAGAAAATGTAAAATACTTCATTGGAAAAACAACTGACCTAGAAAACAGATCCAGGAGAGACAATGTCAGAATCATCAGACTACTTGAAAGCCACAATCAAAAGAAGGACTTGGACAGCATCTTTCAAGAAACTGTCACAGAAAACTGCTCTGATATCCTGGAATTAGAGGGCAAAATCCACTGATCACCTCAGGAAAGAGATCCCAAAAGAAGAACTCTACCTAACATTATAGCCAAATTACAGAACTATCAGGTTAAGGGAAAAATACTGCAAGTGACCAGAAAGAAACAATTACACAGAACTCAGCAGATACAACATTAAAAGATCAAAGGTCATGGAGCAAGATTTTCTAGAAAGCAAAGGAGCTAGGACTACAAACAAGAATTGCCAACTTGGTGAAATTAAGCATAATACTCTAAGGGAAAGAACAGTCATTCAATGAAATAGAAGGATTTCAAGCTTTCATAAGGAAAAACCAGAATTGAACAAAAAATTTGATCTCCAATACGAAGACCAAAGAAAAGCCTAAAAAGGGAAAAAGGGAAAAAGTGGAAAAAGAAAACAATAAGGAATTCAATGGAGCTGAACTGTGTACATCCCTACATGGGAAGATGACACTTGTAATTCTTAAAAATTGTACAGCTAGGAGGAATATACATAGATGTATCATATGGGTATAAGATGAATTTGAGGGAATAACATAAAAAAAATTAATGGGTGAGAAAGAGGAGTACACTGGGTACAGAAGGAAGGGAGAGTTAGAATAGGATAAATTATTTCACATGAAGAGGCAAGAAAAACGTATTCCAGTGGAAGGAAAGAAGGAAAGGTGGGAGATGGGCATCATTCGAACCTTACTCTCATCAGTGTTGGCTCAAAGAGGGAATAATATACACAGTCAGTTGAATATAGAAATCTATCTTACCTGAGAGGAAAGTAGGAAGGAAGGAGACTAACTAAAGGTGGTGGGGGAGAAGAGGGGCAGAAACTGACAGAAAAGAAGGCGGACTGGGGGTATGTGGTAGACAAAAGCAAAACCCTCTTAAGGAGGAAAAGGTTGAAAAGAGAGGACAAACAGGAGGAAAAATATGACAGAGGGAAATACACAGTTGGTAATTATAACTATGAATAGGAATGGGAGGAACTCTCCCATAAAAAAGAAACGAATAGCAGAGAGGATCAAAAACCAGAATCCTATAATATGTTGTTTACAAGAAACACACTTGAAGCAGAGAAACACACACAAAATGAAGGTAAGGGGCTGGAGCAGAATCTATTATACTTCAGCCGAAGTGAAAAAAAAAAGAGGGGTTACAATCCTGATCTCAGACAAAGCAAAAGCAAAAAATAGACCCAATTAAAAGAGATAAGGAAGGAAATTATATCTTGCTAAAAGATATGATAGAAAATGACGTAATATCAACACTAATCATATATATGCATCAAGTGGTAAAGTGCTTTAAGATGTGCAAAAATGCTTTACTTATATGTGTGTACAAGTAAGTGCTTCACATGTGTGTATGTATGTTTATATACATGTGCATGGATGTATATGTATTCACACATGTGTATGCACACATACATACAAGTGTATACACATGTGTATTGTTGTTTTTTCCAGTCATTTCAGTCATGTCCAACTCTTCTTGAGCCCATTTGGGATTTTCTTGCCAAAGATACTGGAGTTGTTTGCATTTCCTTTCCACACTCATTTTACAATAAAAACTGAGGCAAACAGGTTTAAGTGACTTGCCCAGGATCACAAAAGTTAGGCTGGATTTGAATTCAGGTGTTCCTGACTCTAGGCCTGGCATTTTATTCTATATACCACCTAGCTGTCATATAGATAGATGGGGGGATGGGGGGGTGGAGAGATAGAGTGTGTGTGTGTATATACACATATAAAATACTTTTGCAAGTATTTTTACATAATCTAATTTAATCCCTCACAAGGACCCTGCTAGTAGGTATTATTAATATTATTATTATTATTTTGCAGAAAATAAGAACCCTAAGTCTGGGAGAATTTAAGTGTCCTGCCCAGGGTCATTCAGCTGGTAAGTATCTGAAGTAGGATTTGGGATTCATGTATTCCTGATTTGCAAGTCCAGCACTCTGGCCATTACAACAAGTAGAGTTCTATCAGGTAGCAGAATATATAAAGTCTGAAATTTGGTAATGCCTTATATTTTCATTAGAAAGGGGGTAAAGTACGGGGACAAGAACTCAGGAGGCTAAATGGATAGGCCAAAGGAAGCTCAGCACTAAAGCACCAGGTCTTTGTGTTGAGTGCTGGCTGATGAATGACAATTGCACAGGCCTTTTCCTATCTAATGAACTGTTTGTGCCGGCTTGTTTGCAGTGGAGGAGAAGGGAGAAGATTTAATATTTTTACAACATAGCATGTTTTGAGAGTGCTGATATATATATTCTAACAGGAGCATATTAGGCCACTAGAACAAAGACATTCCAATTTCCATGTCAAGATGGTAACTGGATTATTTAGGTGTCAAAAGTACAAAATGTGCATTAAAACTCATTGTGCTCCTGTATAATGGGAGCCTGCATGTGATATGTATGCAGAGCAGGCCTGCTCAAGTCAAACAAATAGATGCAACCATCAGTAGGGCAGGCAAGCAGGACAGGCACTTATATTCAGAGAGAATGCTGCTTTCCAATACTGCATAGCTGATTGCAGGGCTGGGGCCCCTGAAACACACTTAATTGGCATGTGTCAGTCCATTCATTGTGCTTTTCACATAAAAAAGAATTACTTTATGAAATGGGGCATCAAGTGGGATCCACACTACTTTTCCCACTGGGTTTCTAAAGGAATTCAAAATTGTCTTGACTTTTAGAATTTATCGAGAGAGGCAACATCAGCACCATCCAGGGACTATCTGGGTACTATGGATTTCAAGTATTTATCATCAAATGATCTTTAAGTTCCATAATGCATTTTAAGCTCCTGGTTTGCTTTACCAAATGCCAGCAGAGTTGCTATTTTTACAAGCAAAAGCGGCTTTAAGTATCAGTGAAAACAGAAGTCGGACAGACCTGAGTCCATTGGTCATTTCAGGGCAACAGCTGGAAAATCAGTCAACTAGCTTGGCCTGCTTCTTCCTTCATCGAATTGTTCAGTCAGACAAATTGAATGGCTTCATTGGGGCTAAATCGGTGTCCGTTATCCACAGAACTCTTTGGGACCATCCCATCTTTGTGGTATTAAGCTGAGGGAAGCCCAGAGAGGTGGCTTAACTTGCTAAAGTCTTCTAAAAGTAAGTAGCAAAGTAGGAATTTAAGCCCAGTTCCTAGGACTCAAAATCCAGGGCTCTTTTCTACTGAATCATTCTGCTTCTTTCAAGGTCAACTCAGTTGATAGAAAATGCTGGCAGGCCCTGCTGATTCCCAAATCCCAAAGGCATTTATAGTGGAAAGGGGGGCCATGGCCAAAAGTTGCTGATATGGGCCTCTGCAAATGGGCAAACAACTTAATTAGTAAGAGGTGCTGACACCACTATATAATTTAGTGCCAAACCTTCCTCCCTCTCCCCTGACCCCCTAGAGAACTTTTCACTTCAGGGAAGCGAAAGGCAGATCTCCTTCTATACACGGTCAGGAATCCCTGCACTAGGATCCATCTAACTTGAAATTAAGCTGCCTTTTAATTTGCCATCCACATACTCACCTTTACTCACTATGCTTTTCATTGCGTTTGCATCAATCAGTGTTATGGTATTCAAGTGATAACATAGTAAAATTAGTGAAAAAGACTGAGACACAAATATGTCGTGGAAGTTGCTAGAGGTTGACTATGGAGGAAGCTTGTGACTCGTGGGGGTGTGGATGATTCTGTCTAAAACTGAACTTTGTCCCAGCTTGAATGTCTTTTCTTAATCTAGTAGTCAGTACAGCAGATTCTCATGCTTTTCATGATAAGAAGGTATCCTGAAATTGGTGACTTTCTTGGTTCCATCTCAATCTTGCCATAAGGCAACAACTTTAACAGATGACCTTTCTTCTGATGGGCTCTTTTTCTAGCATCTCTTGACCTCTATTCCTCTAAAGCATCACCTTGAGTATTCTCTCGTTTTTGGCGATGTTATACCCAGGAAAGTTAAGTTTATTTAATCCTGGCTGGCTTGGTCCTCAACAAACCATGCTTGTTTGATTCACTTGAATCACTTCCCTTCAATTCTGTTCAATTCAGCAAGTATCATTCTTTTATCTGGGTCTCAGTTTTCTAATCTGTAAGAAAAAAAAAGGAGGAGAAGGTTGGGGCTAGAATTTAAAGCTCTTCCTTATTGTTTCTCATCACCACCCCTCATCTTAAAATGTCTTCTTTTTGTCATTTTTCTTTCCTGTTCCCCACTGTGATTTGAAATATTAATGAATTCAGGGTGGCAAAATATCTGCTATGGAACTCCCCTAAGAAATGGGACCTGAGCTTGAACCGTTGGGTTCGTAATGTAAAGCTTTGGCTCATGGGACGCTGGCCAGGGAGATCTAACAGTGAATAAGCATTATGTAGTACCCCTAACTATGGAGCCATATCCCTTGGGCACTAACTTCGACCTCTCTTTATTACTGCATTACACATACTTCTTCACCTTGGCCTCTTTTCATTTGTTCATTCCTCTTTGGAGAAAGAAAATCATGTTTCTAAGTGGGATTCTCAATATTCAGTTGTTTTGATCAATGTCTTTGATTACCCCTTCATTTTCGCTGACTTTTATGGGGCAAATCAATGCCTCTATTCGTTCTCTATTTGTAAGAAGGCTTAGGCATGTATACTGAGCTGCCCTTTCCTTTGGCAAGAATTCTTATCATTGTGGGCAAAAGAAAGCAATGAGGAGGAAAAATGTTACTGTACTAATAGAAACCAACTAAAGAAGACAAAAACGTGCTTCACCCAAAGAATTCTGACTCTGCGGAACGAAGGATTCACTGAAGTACAGGAGGCTATAGTCAATGGGGTGTGGTGAGGAAAATACTAGACATGGATTCAGAAAACCTGGTTTGAGTCCAATCTCCACTATTCACTACTGAGTGATCTTGGACAAATTATTTATTTAAACCTTCTGAGCTTCTGTAATATGGGGTTAATCTGACAACTAACTGCCTTAGTTCACATGTTGTGATAAATCAATGTGACCATGTATAACGTGTTTTGATAACCATTAAGTATTACAATAATACTTCATTGTCTCTGCAATATCATTGACATGATGAATCTTTTCAATGGTATGGATCACAAGCTATCCATGCCTTCTCCTATGGAACTTTGTCTGTATCTACACATAAATCTTCCAATAGGGATATATCCAACATGCTAATGGCCTTCTTCTAAATTGTTTGATATTGCATGGGCACCAACTAGCATCCTTTATATCCCTTCTCTTGTATAATTTTTCCCTACTCAGAGCCATCATGGACCTCTCCATTGCCCTTTGGGGGATCCGCAACTTTATTTCTTCAGAGACTATGTTTATTCTATGACTCATAGTAATTTGGTATCATCAGAAGAATATTGCTAGGTATTTATTTCAGCGAGAAACTTAGGCCCATTAAAAGCCCTGCACAATTTCCCCAAAGCAACTCAGCCCACTCTCCCTTTCCTATTCATCTCTATTCCTAGGATCACTGCCTATCCACAGGATCTGTCCAAGATGTATGTATCAGTTGACCATCTCTATGAGTTGTTCATCCTAATATAGAGAGCAGGTGTTCTTAATTTACTTGATTTTTCTTAGGAAAAAAAACCTTTTGACTGGTTATCTCATTTAGGAAGCTCTGAAATGTTATTGGACTTTATGTAATCAGCACAAAGTCATTTGTAAGCAGGAGTATCTGGAAGATCTCACTGTTCATAGGGAATCCTACTTCCATGTAGATATTATGCTAGATACCCTCCATGAGAGTGGCAAATACCTTTGGTGAGCAGTCATGCCTCTCCTTTATATGTCATATGATACTCCCAATCAAATGCTTGTCAAGCAAATTGATCTCAAGTACTACATCTTTTAGGGAATCTTATGTGATTTTGGCATATCATGAGAAAGATCTTTTCAGAAAATGACTTTTATAGAGGCATTTTGCTTTTCTACAGAATCAAATGTTTTAGGTTTTTTTAGTCAACAAACAACAAACAGTGAAATGTTATACTCTCATTTTTCAATCACTTGTTTGTCTTTAAAGTTATGATCTGGATCCAGGAGTGGTGGCACATGCCTATATTCTGTGCTACTGGTAGAGGGGAAGGCTGGTGATCAGGAGCTCAGGAGTTCTGAGTTTTGGTAAGCTAATGTCAATTAGGTATCTGCATTAAGTTTGGCACCAAATATGGTGATCCTCTAAGAGCAAGGGGTGGGTTGAGAGTTTCAGGCTGCTCAAGGAGTGGAGAATCAACCCAAACGGCAAGCAGAGCAGAAAGCTCCTATGACAATCAGTTGGAATTGAACTTGTGAGTGATCACTGGTTGAGATAGGGAGATCCAGCCTTGCCCCTGCCCCAAAATGATTTGCTATAAAACGGAATTTGTTAAAGTTTTCCTGTAATTTCCCCATATCTTCCCCAAAGTTGTTCTCAGTATTCTTATAAAGACAGGAAAGTAGGCATATATTTTGTTAGTTATTGATTTTTTTCTATTGCTTTTTTCACGATAATGAGGGTCATTACATGCCTAATTTTCATAGCCCACCCAGCATTGTCTACCCAGGCAATCTCATCACCTGCCAGACTCTTTCTTCCCACTTCCCCAGAGCGAACCTCCCTTCCCTAGTCACCTCTCACCTCTAAGTGTTGTTTTCTCCTGCTCCTTGAGAGTGGGACTGTCTCTCTCTCTTTTTCAAAACACTATTTAAAAAACTCATTTAAAAATTGTTTTAAATTCTCTCCATTCCTATAGCCCCACCCAGCCATTAAGAAAACAATCAACAATATTAATTATACATGTAAAATCATACAAAATATATTTCCGCATTAGCCATATTGCAAAAAAAGAAAAGCAAGAACAAAAAAGTGAAAAAAATTATACTTCAATATGTCCTCAGACCTCATCAGTTTTCTCTCTGGAGGTAGATAGTATTTTTTTATTGTAAGTCCTTCCACATTGTCTCAGATCATTGCATTGATCAGAGTAACTAATTCAAGGGTGGGGAACCTGCAGTCTAAAGGCCACATGTGGCCCTCTAGGTCCTCAAGTGTGGCCCTTTGACTGAATCCAAACTTCACAGAGCAAATCTCCTTAATAAAAGGATTTGTTCTACAAAACTTGGAATCAGTCAAAAGGCCACACCCTGAGGACTTAGACTGCCAACATGTGGCCTCAAGGCTACAGGTTCCCCCCCCCCCCCCAGTCTTTCACAGTTGATTATCATTACAGTAACGATCTGTGTACAGTGTGCAGTTATGTTCCTGATTCTGCTCACTTCACTTTGCATCAATTCATAGAAGTCTTCCCAGGTTTTTCTGAAACCCTCCCCCTCATTATTTCTAATAGCACAATAGTATTACATCAGAATAACATATCAAAACTTGTTCAGTCATTCCCAAATTGATGGGTACCCCATCAATATCTAGTTCTTTGCCATGACAAAAAGAGTTGTTATAAATATTTTTTTCCATACAATTGATCTTCAATATTCACGTATTTAACTTTTACAACATCAAGAATTTGTGTGATTTTATTAGTAACCTCATTTTCCCTTTTACTTTGGCAATTGCACATATCTATGACTATGTGCAGTAGATTTTTAAAAAAGAGGGAGAGGTGTGACACTTGCAAGTTTGTCAAGTGGCTGGTATCCTACAAGGTGCTTTACTGGTTTTGTTCACCCAACCATCACAAGGAACTCCCTGTGTATTCTTTTCATAATTTCATTGTTTGCCTTTAAAACTCAAGTTTTATGTTGCAATTATGTCCCTAAAACTTAGTGTAAATCCTCTGGGCTCAAAGTCCAAGTGTGCAAAGCCAATGATGCAGTTTAAGGAGAAAATAAAGGTGTCAGGTAAGCTTTGTGCCAGAATGTCTGCAGCTGCTATCCACCATGAGTTGGGTGTTAATGAATCAACTATTCATTATACCTGCAAAAAGGAGGAAAACATTTATAAAAAAAAAAAAGTTCATGAATGCACTCCAGAAAGTACATATTATTAGAATTAATGTTTTATTATAAATAATTATATGCAGAAAAGTGTATTTTTAGCAAACTCTAGCAAAATATGACAGCTTTTGGTGCTTGTGGGGGACCTAATCCCCCTTTTCCCACAGGCTCAATGTATCAACATCTTTTTTACTTTTGCGTCATTTTCTAGGAGTGTTATCCTTGCAAAAGTTGAGGATTGACTGTATAAAAGTCCTTTACCATTTTCTATGATTTCTTTGGGATATAGACCAACAAGTGGTATTACTGGGTCAAAGGGTATGAATAGTTTTATAGTCCTTTGGGCTAAATCATCCTCCAAAACAGTTGTAACAGTTCACAACTCCACCAACAGTGCATTAGTAGGGATTATCTCTTTTTTAATCTTTGAATTCTCATTGCTTCTTACATGATGCCTGGCACATAGTAAATGCTTAATAAATGCTTTTTCATCATTCATTCATTCCAGGACTTTGTTCAATGTATCCCTCTATTTTAGATATCTCGAGAACTGATCCCTTAACACTTTCAAAATTTTGACATCGTCATAGACCTCCTCAGCATCTCATTAGTCTGATCTTGTTGCTATCTCTACCTTTGTGTTTCTTTTTTTTTTTTACCTTTTTACTTTTACTTTTTACTTTTTTACTTTTTATTTTATTTTTAAAAAGTTGACTTCCCCAAGTTCCCCATCAGCAATTGGGATCTTATACAGTACAGGCTTTCACTGTGAGATCTTCCAATAAAAGCCCTCTCTGATGCCTGCTTGGGGAGTGGAGTGGAACCTGGGTTTTTAAATGCAATGCCACTGGAGAGCAAGTTCTAGCAGAAAAATTGGATCATTGATTTAAAGCTAAAAGAGATTGTAGAGGCCATCTTCACTTTATAGATGAGGAAACTGAGACCCAGAAAAGTTGTGACTTGGCTAAGATCACACAGTCAATAAATGTCCAGGACAGGATGTGAATGCAGATATTCAAGACTTCGCGTTCAGTACCCTCTTCATGACACTGAGCTACTGGTTTGGCTATGGGTTATTAAGTCTATGGTTTGAGAACCAACATAGCTAAACTTCCAATATCAGCTCATAAAACCATTTGGAATGTGGAGAGCTGACAATGGTAGAAAAATCCTTGCCCCAGGAATCAAGAGACCTGGCTTCTAACTCTGGCTCTGACCCTTCCCTGTTTCATGACTTCTGTTTGCTCTAGGACCTTGGAAAAATGAGTTTCATTTTACTCTTTTGCAAAATATCACACTGCTTACCCACACAATATGTTGCAAGGAAAGTGGTTTGAAAAAAATTCAAAGTTCTGTATAAATATGAATTATTATAGGCATCAATGCTGATGGAATCACAAACCTTTTGAAATGATAACTCCATTTATGTAGAGCTTTGTGGATTGCAGATCACTTTTTTCAAACATTATTTCCTCTCTTTCCACAACAATCCTGTGAGAGGTGCTAAATTTTTTTTAAGCATTTGATTGTATTTTTTTTTTTTTGGAGATAAATGAAAACCAGGACTAATCACATACCTTGTGATCCAGTTATTTGGAATAGGGGAATTATCAAATCTTGTGCCTTAAAACCAAAGCCGAAATTTTCAGTAATCAAGTTGAGGGGATATTTTACAGATGAAGAAACTGAGTCTGAGAGAGTTTAATGGATTTGCTTGGATACATACTAATGAGCTAAAAACTGTTCAGGGGTGGGACTATCCCATCAAGGTTTTTGATAACACGTCTAGTATGCTCTTTTCATTATTCCATGCTGCTGTAAAGAAGATACGTTGAGATACTTTATCGATGAGAAAAAGGGCAAATGGGGGAAATAAGAAAAAAAAATGAGATAGCACAGGGAACTAGAAAACAAGGCAAATTGGGCCAAGTACTATACAGACTGACCTCAGTGGGATCACATATAAGTGAATGGAGAAGAGGACGATCGTAATCTAGAATTGCCTGCTGGCCCATTTTGTGGAACCAGTGTGTGAGGAAATCATGGAAAAACTAATAATCCAGTGGAGAAGATGTCTGAAGCTACTTAATCCTAGGGAAGTCTTCTGAGAGTCTCTGAAAATTCAGAATTTTGTTTAGACCGTATTTGAACAGCTGCTACTTTATTGTGTCTATGGCTTATTGTACATAGCTATTTGCAAGTTGTGACCTCTGTCCAACAGGGAATTCCTTGAGGACAGGGATTGTTTTTTTCACCTTTCTTTTTATCTCCTGTGCTTAGCAGGGTGCCTGACACATAATAAACTCTTAACAAACATTTGTGGTTGATTGAATATCCCTAGCATGGCCAACTTCCCCTTCATTTGTATGATAATTGTATTAATAAAAATTCACACTCATCTTGAGCATCGAGGTTTACAAAACTTTCTTCCCCTCCTCCAATGTCCCTGTGAGGGAGGCAGTACAAATATTATTATCCTTATTATAACTGACTTTCTCCCTATCACAGGTATGTTGGAACTGAGATAACGAAAATCTTCTTACTCCAAGCTACATACTTTCTCCACTGTATCAGTAACCCTTTAATACAAATTTATCACCTTCTAAAGTTAGATAAGCTCTTCTTTACAATTTCTCATGCTAAATCTTCTTTCCTTATTTTCTTTTTTTTAATTTAAAGAAAAATAAAGGATCTAAAAACTTAAATCTAAAATACATAGAATTTAAAAAAAAAAGAAAATAAAGGTCAAGTGTTTTCCCATCTAACACAAAGAAGGGATGCAGTTTTGGGAGCCCTCTAAGTAAATCTAAGGGATGCAATAAATTGAGTCCTAGTTCTGTAGTCAGGAAGTGCTCAGTTCAAATTCTGACTTAGATGCTTACTATGTGACCCTGAGGACGTCACTTAACCCCTCTTAGCCTCAGTTTTCCCATCTGTAAAATGGGAAAACCCTACATTCCAGAGTTATCGTGAGGATCGAATAAGATAAAAAATGTAGTGTTTTGCAAAACTTTAATGTGCTATATCAATATTATTGTTACTATCATCATCATCAATTATGATGCTGATGATTATTATTCATTATTCATTATTATTATTACTCATGTGTAAAGGGCTTGGGACTCTCTGACCTAATGAAACCTCTGAAGTTTCCTTCTTCATATCATTTTTTCCCCTTATAATCCCTTCCTTTTTTCTTTCTTCTCAGTAGATGTTCAAGAGCTGTATATTCCTGAACATGGGCATGTTTGGGGGAAGGAAGGAAGGAAGAGGCAGACAGGGCAAGGTGTCAACCATGGGAACCCCCACAGGATGATGGACAGAGCAGCTGCAATGTGGAAGGGACAGGACCACTGACTAGGAGGCCTCTGTAGCCTTGCTTCCAATACCCCTGTGTTCTTCCTTCACCTCTGGGCTGGTGGTGCTAAGCATTGGTCCAGGTGATTTTCTACTCTCTCCCAAAGGTGTAGAGCAGACACTTTGATGGATATGAGGGAGAGAACGCAGTTATAGATGTCATATCTCAGTCTGGAAGGGGATACTGCTAAGGAGCTAAGACCTTGGGTGACTTCTGAAAAAATTCAAATGCTTCCAAAATGGTTCAAATTGAATTCCAAGGTAACAAATGTCTGTGGATGGCCATGATGCCCAGGTGTTGGTGGCCCTGAGGGGTCTGTGTGCACAGAGCACCTCCCTACAGTACAGCAGCATATTCCTTACTCCTATTTTCTTCTTTTCACAAATAGAAAAACAGAATGTCAGGGCTGCAAGGAACATTCCAGAGATCATCCACTCCAAACCCCTCATTTAACAGAAGAAGTACCTGAGGCCCTAAAGAGGTAAATTACTTACTCAAGGTTACTGGTGAGTTAGTGATAAAGCTAAGATTCAAACCTACTAAGTCTTCTGCCCCCAGGCCCACTGATCTTTCTGTCAAAGTAGGATTTCTTCCAACAAATATTCATAGCAAGAAAAGGGTCACCATTTTGTGAGTGGAAGCTGCAGGAAATGGATATTCTGAGTCCCGTTAGATACTCTATCCTGCAGCATTATTTGTGGAAATAATAGACGGTAGATTGTCAGAAACAGATGAATGAGTCTCTCGAGAGTGTGCCTGTCCTGACTATAGGGCTGAAAAACCCCCGAATGGCATGAACTGCCCAAAGTAAGTCTTGCTTTCAGTTCTCTTTGGTAATTACCCGTGATTGTTAGGCTAGTCAACAGACAATTAAATCAGGAAGCTACCTGTGTTGAAAACCTTCATACATGGGCAAGGAGGGAAAGGACAGGCCTCCTCCACAACAAAAGAATCCTAGTGTGTGCGTGTGTGTGTGTGTGTGTGTGTATGTGTCCATCTGGGTAGTGGGGTGAGGTGCGGAGGGAAGAAGTTTTGTAGCTTAAATACAAAAAAGAAAAACTTGGAAACTAAATCCCCCAAGCCTGGCAGTCTCTGGAAAATGAACTCCACAGGCACCAACTCCAAGATGTTTTATCGAATGTACTTTAGCCCAGTCGGTGATGCATTGTTCCTTGGAGTCATTAACAGCAACTGAGACAGCTGTAAGGTAGCTTAGCTTCCAAGGAGGGCATATTGTCCTCACCTCCATTTTCCCTGCAATATTTGGTGATTGTTAGATCTCCCTGTTCCCACAGGCTGCCGTGAGGTGGGATCTCTTTCTGCCTTTGTTGTTGTTGTCATTGTTGCAGTTGTTATGGGCTAAGGATGCTGAGTACAGGGCAGTCCGACACAACCCTCTCCTACTCAGAGCAGTCAAAGGGCTGTGAAAGCTAGAGTGACAAAAAAACAAAAACAAATCCTCATTGATCCTGAGGCCTGCCCACCTTTTGTCATACTGAACTGGAAAGCACAGTTTCCGGTGACATATTTAGGTGGTTTCTGAAAGACTTGACATTTATTCCTTTTTTTTTTTTTAAAGTAAGTAATGGCAGCAGGGAGGTCCTTTTACTTTTAGTGGTGTGGAGAGCCCAGCAGACTCTCCTGAAAAAGGCAGAGTTTTAAAGAAAACAGTCAGGGCTTTGATTTCTACTTTATTAAAAGAGCATTTATTAAGCGCCTAATGTGTGCAAAGTGCTAGGTTTTCATGTGCATGCTGCTGTGGATTGGGATAATCCTTATCCAGGACCCTTGAGAGGACCCTTAGAAATACTGTTGGGTCCCTCCCTTGCAGCCTGTTCTTTCCCTAAAAGACACAGTTTGGGGAGGATACTTAGGAGCTGGAGAGTAGAGGCATTTGATCAGAGCTTGCCTATGCAAAAGCAGAGTTACATAGTCAAAAAGCTACTGGATTTGGAACCAGATGACCTGTTTTCAAATCCTGCCTCTGCATATTATCACCTTTGGGATCTGGGCAAGTGACCAAATCCCTCTGGGTCCTTATTTTCCTCATTTGTAAAAGGAAGAGAGTTGAACTAAGGTGACAGTAAGGACACTTCCAGCTTAAAACCTCTGTTCCTTTTGGCTGTTGGTTTGGTGTAGAGGATGTGGAAGACCAATGAACATGGAGGCAACAGCAAAGTAGGGGCAGATAGACTGGCAAAGTTCATCCACGAGTCTGAATGCTGGCTCTCAGTGGTAGATGTGTCTTCACAGAGAGCTGTCATTCTGCCCAGGAAGGGAAAGTAGACCCCATTATTAGAACTTCAGCTTCCTAAGTCTCCAGAATCAAATATAAAATTTGAATTCGCATTCAGAACCCTTTATAGCTGCATCTCCTCCTCCTTTTTCAGTCTTCTGACACCTTCTTCCCAGACCAGTAACACTGACCACTTGGTCATGCCACTAACAAGATCCTCCCTATCTCGGTTCTGGGCATTCTCTCTGCTCTCCCTCATGCTTGAAACGCTCATCCTCAGTTCCTCCAATGACTCACCTCCCCGGCTTTCTTTAGGTCCCAACTAAAACCCCACCTTCTCCCAGGAGGCTCCCTAGATGCCTTTTAACTCCCGCGCGTTCTCTTAATTACGTCCTCTTTACCCTGTATCGTGTTTATTGTTTTGCACGCTGTCTCCCCCGTAGGCCCTGCTCCGTGTGCCTCTTTCTGTGTCTCCTATGCCGAGTGCCTGACACATAGCGGTCATCTAATAAATGTTTGCTGAATGAGTGAACAAACACCTGAATCATGAATCCAGTGGCCTATGCTTTAGTCGCAGAAAACTAGTTGCATCCTTTGGTAAAACATTTCTCCTTTCTTTATATTCTATCATCTCACCCAGGTTACTATAGTAAAAATAGGGATTATGTATATCTGCACTTTACATTTATATGGCTCTTTACCATTTATATGGTACTTTCCTCACAACAACCTTATCGAGTGGGCAAATGTCTTTATGCCTATTTCACAGATGAGGAAACTGACAGAGAGGTTAAATGACTTCCATGTGGTCATACAACTATCAATCAAGTGGCAGAGTCGGGTCTCAAAATTCAAGTCTTCTAACTTCAGGTCCAGTAGAAGTCGTCAGTCTGTGTGGGTGCAAAAAATGGATGACTTAAGTGGTCTTTTCCAGTTCTGCTACAAACTACGAAGGAATAACCTTCCCCTTACATGGAATAGGATGATTTCTTTTCCCACTTGCAGCATTACAAATTGCAGCAGTTGAATCTAATACATCTTTATAGAATAGCACATTTTATTTTAAGGATTTATTTTGAACACGAGATTCATTTTTTCCCATTCACCCCTGATTTTTGGTGGCACTTACACTGATATCACTAATGAGTGGACCAGCAGATGTCACTGTAGCTCTGTTCATTCATCTTTCCCTTTGATGGAATTCTAGTCATTTCCTTTTGGTTCAGCAGATCACATTTCTTATTTAATCAAAGCATAATGCATCATAACATTCGTAATTCATGTTGTTGTTATTCTTCCATTGTGTTGCTGAAATGGATACCTATCTTTGCAAACAGAGATGCAAGCTAAGGAGTAACCCCGTCACCATCAGTGAGGTGGGGAGATCAAAAGGCTTCAATGGAGAGGAGTGATAAGCAGCATGGACAAAAGAGGAAGTCTGTTCAGGGGAGGGCATAGGCAGACTCTGATTCCCTGTTTTGATGGGGAAAAAAATTCTTGTGTTTAAAGACAGCAATCTTCTGTCTATTCTTCAAGATGGGTTTCAGGAAACTTCAACTGGGGGCTGGCTGGGAAAGCATCATTGTTAGTGTGAGGAGGACAAGCAGGAAGAAGGAAAAAAGGACCATGGAATCTGGGAGAGGTGGTGAGTTAGTTCCCAAGGAAGGAGTTCCTCATGTTCAACAGCCATGCCATCAAATAAATCATAGTCCTTAGGTGAAGACAAAGATCTCATATTTTGCACAGGTTCTGAGTCGTGATGAAGATGGCACGTTCTTTGGAAGCAAGCATGTGTGAGGGAGAACATCTGGCCATGAGAAGGAAAGAGAGGGATCGTTTGCTATCTTGCAGGATAAAAGCAAGAACGATGCATTAGATCTGCTCACAGCTTTAGACGCACAAGTTTATAATCTCGTTTGATCCTCAAAACAACCCTATGAAGTAGATGGTATTATACCCATTTTATAGATAAGGAAACAGAGATACAGAAAAGTTAAGCGACTTGTCCAACATCACAAAGCTAGTAAGTGAGTAAGGTTGGATTTGAACTCAGGTCCTCTTGACTCAAGTCCCGCATCTTCCATTTAGCTGCCTCTTGAAAAAAAATATAGTTTTTTTTAGTTGAAATTTAAAAGACCCTTCTTTTTGGACTCAATGTCAACATTTCCTTTAGTAGAAGGCTTTTTTTTGTCAGTAGTAGTGGTTATACATAGAGCCAATGCCAAGCTCTGCTTTACCTTAAAGTAAAGTCATTCACTGGCACAACGAATCAAAGAATAAATTCAGTCACACTAAGAAAACATCATTTGGAGTCAGAAGGCCTGGGTTCCAGTTCTGGTTATGTCACTTGCAAACAGTGTGATCTTAAGGAAGCACATGACTTTCATGGGCCTCAGCTTTTTTATCTGTTTAATACTACCGACAGCTGTAGGAGAGAGTGAGACTGACTTTACACTGCTCTACCTCACTTCAATTCAATTCACTATTTATAGCTGACCTCTACCAAATTCTTTAAGGTTTACAAAATACTTCCTGTACGTAATTTCCTTGGATTCAACAATATTATGATAGTGCCAGTATTGGTATCATAATTTTTGTGCTATTGATCTCATTTTATTTTTCTTAGTAGATCTCAGACAAAAAAAGTACTGGGATAAGTTACTATCCTACTGATCTAACATTTAATATTCTGTGGTCCATTACACATGTGAATAAAGTAACTAGTTTTTATGTAATTGTGCTAGAACATAAGCTCACATTCCATAGCCTCAATGAAAATATCTTCTGTGCAGCTGTGGAATAATATGAATCTATTCTATCCTGTTCCCACATGATTTTGATTTATTCTGCTAGCTCTCTACATTTTGAGAACTTTTCATCAGTCACAGCTTGGAAATTGTGTATATTTGGTATAATGACTTCTATTAAAATGTTCTTCAATTTTTATGGATCAAACTTATGTTGGAGCAACTATGAGTGACTGTTCTGTCTGTGATAGTGGTCCAATTTCAATACAGTTTATTTGTTGAATTTTTGAGGATATTTTGGGATCTGTATTTGTAATATGGGGGTTTATCATCTGTTATTTTATGAAGTTTAATGATCTTCTGATGTACAATTCTAACCACCAGACCATGTCTTGTTCAGTATTAAGTAGGTGTTAAATTTTTGCAGCCTACAGTAATGTGCTACACATTTCCTACCATGTCTTTGCATGATCTACATCAATCACCAAATCTGGGTTCCTTGATGATGACCCAGCTGTCATTTCTGGTGGCAATGATCTAGTCCTAAATTGCCATCATAAATCCCAGTGTTTCCATAAATAAATCCACGTGACTTGGCCATTTGTTTGACTCATCTCTTTCAGCATACTGTTGGCTAAGGGTATGTGGATGTCCTAATTGAAGAGCCTTTTGATTTCACTCTGGACTCTTAGCTATTTCATAAGCTCTATCTGGAGGTAAACCACTTTCAGCTACGTTGCAGAAATTCAGTGATGGCAACCTCTTTGTCAGACTTTACTGTCGCTCAATGAATTTTTGTCTGTGTTTTCTAAAATTATTTCTGTAAGCCTTTAACTCAGTTATCACGTGTTCTACAATTCCTCTTCCTCCTTTTTTGGTGAGGAAGTGTTAACCGTTCTGTCATTACTTTAACATAATGGGCCTGATATTTCATTGGCATTTTAAGGCTTTTTGTGAGGGTACGATCTAAATCTTTTATGGCCTATTTTACCATTCCAAAAATGTACATTAAGACTGGCATCGTGCAGGTGTTGATTGCTTTAAACATTCTCTTCTGATTCAGCCTTTATTTCAGGATGCTAGTCAGTCTCTTAAGATATTCAACCACAGCCTTCTCCCTAAGAGCCTTACTCTTGATGAGTCTTGCCTAAGAGACACCAATGTATTTGTAAGTATCACTTCATCAATCGGTTCCATTTGGCTTTCAGATACAAGCTTGAAGCTTTCAGTATCTATACTTCCTTAGTACCTATTAAGATGTATACTTATTGTGTCCTAATAATGTTTTGATATTGGTAGAGAAAGTTTCCATGAGATGAAGTAACTAATTGATTTTCATTGGAGCCATATAACTTAATGTCAGCTATATACATTGAGTGATTAATGTTATGTTTTGGTATAATTCACTTCTGCTAGGCCTACACAGATTCTATAATGGTCTCTGGGCACACAATGTTCATGCGGAACAATTCCCTGGCCATCTTTCTTTTACTCAACTTTTTCTTCCCTCTTCCCCCATCCCTTCAACATGGGTTGTGCTTTGATTGTTATTATTAATAACATCTCATTATCCCATCTTTTCTAGTACATGCCATTGTTCTATTATCATTTTATATTTATTGTTCTCTGGACTATTGCACAGTTGAATAAAATACTTTTTGTTGTTGTTAATAAATATTAGGATGTAAGGTTATCCTTTGTAGGCACACTGAAAGCATCCTGGGTACAATTCCAGTAGCAAACAAGACAATTGGAATGATATGTACCTCATTTTGCTCCCACATGATTTTAATCTCTTTTGCCAGGTCTCTATATTTTGAAAGCTTTTCATTTCATGTAGCTTGGAAATTATTCATGGTATGCGAATATCTATTAAAAATTCTTCCTTTGAGGCACAGCTCAGGGGCCACCTCATCCATGAAGTCTTCCCTAATTTCTCCAGATGTTCTTTCCTTTATCAAATTATCTTGTATACTTATTCATGTATGTGTTGTATCATCTACCAGACATACCAGAAAAATTTAGGTTCCTTAAGAACACAGGATTGATTTCTTTCTGTTTTTGTGACCCTGATAACAATTTGGATTCTAGTGAAAGGAACAAAGGCAAATGTGAACTTTTTATAGTAGATACTTAATCAAATCTCAGCAATGGAAAAGGTTGGTTGCTGAGCCTTTTAAATGATTTATTAATCACCCCCACATAGGAAACACAGACACACAGACAGACAGATGGACACACACACAGACACACACACACATACACACATATACACATGCTGAATCACACCATTTTATTCTAATTTTTCTGGATTTCAAAAAAATGACCAGTCACATAGAGTCATAACTCATAGCTTTGGAAGAAGAAGGGACCTTGGAAGCCATCTCTTCTCTTTGTTTCATGAATGTGAAAATAGAAGCACAGAAAGGCTATACTGCCCAATGTTATACAAATAGCACAGCTAGGATTTTAACCCAAATTTTCTGATTCCATATGGCTCTTAGTTTTCTAATATGTAAATAAGAGGGTTGGACTAAATCATCTCCAAGATGATCTCCTTTCAACTATAACTGATGAATCAAAGACTCATTGGAACATGAATCTGGAAGGGAAATAGAAAGTTATCTAGATTATTCCTCTGCCTTTGGAGAAGACTGCTATTGGTTGTACTCTGTCACCAAACTAACCAAAACCTGGAGCCCACATGGACACTGCCAATAGCATCTCTGAATAGTGGATCCAGCAAACAGAGGACATTTCAGAGACAGGCTTCCAGTGGCAATATATAATGGCAAGTTGTTACCAAATTCCATTCCCAAGTGGGCATGCTGAGGGGCAAAGATATAGGAAAAAAATGAGAAAGAATGTATCCTTTGGCAGGAATTGAGAGTTGAATCAATGTAGTATCAGCTTTAGAACTAAAGGAAAAGAATGCCAAGAAGCATCGAGGTATGAGCCTTAGATGGATCAGTCTTTACATTAAGTTTTGTTTGTTTTTATTATATTTGAGAGGAAGCATTGTGTAATACTGAATACAGAGCTAACCTCAGAGTCAGGAAGACCTCAGTTTAAGCCTCACCTCTGACAAATACTGACTCTGTGACCCTGGTCTAGTCATTTAACTTCTCAGTTTCCAAGGCAACTCTCTAAGAATATAGATTCCAGAGTCATTGCCCATCTTCTCCAAAATAAACTACTTATACTAATGAAATCTCTAGTCCAGATAAAGTAAGAAAAAACTACCAGCAAGGTCTTAGAACATTCTGGGCTATGTTAACTAATGGTCAAACAAAGCGGTCAAGAGAAGAAGCATTAAAAAGTGTCCATTATGTGCTAGGCACCGTTTTAAGCTCCAGAGATAAAAAGAAAGGTAAAAAAAAAAAAAAAAAGCACTCCCTGTCTTAAGGAGTTCAAAGTCTAATAGGGGAGAGTGTATACAAACAACCATGTACAAATTAGGTGTGTATATACAGGATAAATTGAGGGTAGTCTCAGAGAGAAGTTCTAAGGTTAAGATGGAGTGGGAAATACTTCTTGCAGAAGGTGGGATTTAGCTAGAACATGAGTCAGGGAAGCTAGGGAGATGGGAAAGGGGAGCATTCCAGGCACAGGAGACAACCAGAGGAAATGATTGGATTTGCCTCAGTTTAGGGGATTGGACAGATCTCATCTTCCCATCTCTGTGCCTTTACCTGTGACTCTCTTCATGCCAATCCTCTTGTTCTTGAATGCTAATTATTCCTTTAAATCTTCCATGGAGCCTTCAAAAGATACCTAGTAAAACAAAGACTTTTTCATTCTCATACTTACTTAGGACTTTGTACCACTATTATGCACTTTGACCAGTCACTTACAATATAGCAATTTGTATTATAGTTTCATAGATTGATTTTATCACTTCACTAGATTGTGAACTCCATGAGGGCAGGGAGATAGCCTCTAGGGTATAACACAATCTTCTACCTAGGGTAGGAGCTTTTACACAAGCTTATTATACAGGTAGCAAAGGGAAGGGAAGGGTAAGAGAATAAGCAATTGTTAGGAGCCCACTATATGCCAATGGGCAGCTAGGTGGCACAGTGGATAGAGCACTGAGCCTAGAGTCTGGAAGACCAGAGTTCTAATCTAACCTGAGATATTTACTAGCTGTGTGACCCTGGGCAAGTCACTTAACTCTGTTTACCTCAGTTTCTTCATCTATAAAATGAGCTACAGACTCCAGATAGAAAGTGGTCTAGGAAGAAACATAACTTGAAGATTTCATTTCTTGGACTACACAGAAAAACCTTTAGTACTAGAGGAGGCTCATCTCTGCTCCTGACTCCCCTTCCTATAGTGTCTGTTAGCCCAATGTCTCCTACTCCTGTGGGCCAATCCCTGCCCTAGGATACAAGGCTTGTGCTTTTCTACAACAGGCTCCCCTCCACCCCCAATGGCTCTGTGGATGCTTTTCAGGTGCAGGTTCTCTTGGCAACCTGGAGCAAAGCTCAGTTGAAACATGTGTTTCCAATAATGACATTGTCATTGACAGGCAAGGCTGGCGTGTACCATCTCACAGCAGCAAGCTAGTTCATTGCATCCTGAAAGGTGGGAACAGGTGCTCTGTCTGCCTCTCCTCTTATGTATTTCCTCTCCAGTCATAGGTTTGGTGAGCTAACCTTTTGCAGAATATACTCAGTTCCTACTTGGTCTAGATCTGATTCTGTGACCTAGATCTAACTAAGGTTAGCTTCACGTGAAGGTGATAGACAGTTTTCTGTAGGGTGGCAATGTCATATTTATGCCCATTCCATTGCTAAACATGTCCTCTTCCAGTCTTCACCCATTGTCTGAAATCCCTTCGCTACTTCATAGATTGATTTCAGACACTGAAGGGACCTTAAAGATCATCTAACCTATTACTCTTATTTTACCAGTGAAGAAACTGAGATGGAAAGAATGTGACTTGCCCAAGGATGCACACCTAGGGCACCTAGGGGGCACATTGGTAGAGTGCCAGCCCTGGAAATCAGAAACAGTCATCCTTCTGAGTTCAAATGTGACCTCAGACACTTACTAGCTGTGTGACCCTAGGCAAGTCACTTAACCCTGTTTGCCTCAGTTTCCTCATTTGTAAAATGAACTAGAGAAAGAAATAATAAACCACTCCAGTAACTTTACCAAGAAAACCCCAAATGGGGTCACAAAGAGTCAGACATGACTACAATGACTGAGGAAGTATCAGAAATCTGATTCAAATTCAAGTTTTATGACTCCAGATACAGTGGTTTTTCCACAATATCATGCACTATTGGAAAGTTATTCCTTTGGATTACCAAGAAAGTGAGGCAGATTAAAATACAATTGTATTCTTGGGAAGAATAACACATTTGGAATTAATTTATTTTTAGTTTTCATCATTCACTTCCAAAAGATTTTGAGTTCCAAATTTTCTCCCCATCTCTCCCCTTCCCTTACCCCAGGACAGCATGCCTTCTGATGACTCCTTCCTCCAATCTGCCCTCCCTTCTATCATTTCCCCTTTTCTTATCCCCTTTCCTTCTATTTTTCTGTAGGGAAAGATAGATTTTTATACCCTATATATCTTATTTCCCAGTTGCATGTAAAAACAAATTTAAGAATAACACATCTACAGTCATTGGCATGACTGGTTCACAGGACCACGGACCTAGGTTTGGAAGAAGCTTCCGAGGCCATCTTAATCAGACCCCCCAATTTTATAGGTGAGGACACTAGGAAGAGGAAGCTTAAGTGTATCATTCAAGGTCACACAGATAGTCAATATCAGAGGTGAAATTTGAACCCATGTCTTACAATTCCTGAGCCAGTACTCTTTCTATAGCTCAGCTAGATAGCATAGTGATTAGAGTGTTACCCTTGGAGTTGGGAATACCAGAATTCAAATCTTTCCTGAGACAGTTATGAGCTATGTGACCCTCGATGAGTTACTTAACCTCTTCAACTCTCCGTTTTCCTTATTGCTAAAAAGGGGATAATAACAGCACGTACCTCACAGGGCTGTTGTGAGGATCAGATGAGAATCAACATATGGAAAGACTATGCAAATCTTAAAAGGCCAAATAAATGACAGTTATTACTATCAGTGCAATATCCTACCGCTGCAGATTTTCATGACTGGGCTCTGATGGGAGAGTTCTCAGCGTGCAGGAACCAGAGGGAGGGAACTCAGGGTGGGCAGGTTCTGGGGGCAAAGAAAGAGGGAATGTATGGAGAGAAACATGGGATATAGCTCAGAGGCAGGTCTTGGCAGGATGCCATAGTGGGAAGGGGGATGGGTCTCTGGGTCACAGAAAAGCCTTATTCGATGGGCACGGGGAGCATCATGCAGGAGAGGGAGAAGGGGGGAAATAAAGAGTGGGGTACAGACTCTAAAAAGAGTTTCTGCCTCTTGGTCTTGCCTTGGTCGACCCTGCACCTAATCTAACACAAGGGATCGGTAATATTAATTGGTGCCGGTGATAAACTCACGTTCTCATTACTGCTATGAGCTTTGGCCTCCTAGGGAAAGAATTCATCCATTCTGACACATCTATGTGCTTTTTCTTCCACAGCCCCTCTGCAGACAATTTCCTCCATGCTTTCCTCAGCCAGGCTGTCAGAAGAATTAATAAACAGCCTTGCTGAAGCAGTTGGGACTGCTTAAGAGGGACTAATTGTTTTCTCCGTGAAAGAAACAAAGTGCAGAGTACCCTGAAATTGAATGGGCTTTGCTCCTGCATTTTTGGGAGCATTGGAAGGATCAGGTCCTATGGCCTAAAGACTATACAGTCAATCAGTCCTCCCTCATGGACAGTGACAACCCTGGTCAGACACAGACAAAACTGGGAATGAGTTTGGGTTTTGCTTCTCAACCCTGACCTTGTGCTTCTTTTTCTGAGTTCACTGCTCCATCTTTCCCAGGTACCTGGAAAGTACCATGCTACTCTGGAAGGTGAGAAGGATCTGATAAAATAATTCAAATAAAGTCTTACTTCTTCCTGTAGTAATCAGCCGGTCTAAATACTGGGGACACAAATTTTAAAAAGCAAGAAAGTCCCTGCTTAAATTCTAAAACAGGGAAATGATGATTTAGAAGAGTTATGACTAAAAAGGAGTACTTTGGGTCTAGGCAGCTAGGTGGAACAGTGGATGGAGTGCTGGACGGGGAGTCAGGAAGATCTCAGACAACACCTCAGTTTCCTCAACTGTGAAATGGGGATAATAATAGCGCCCACCTCACAGAGTTATCTTAAGGATCAAATGAAATGTGGTATAGTGCTTAGCAAAATACCTGGAACATGTCAGGCACTGAATAAATGTTTATTTCCTTCATTTCTTCTGTGAAGTTACGAGGGCGGTGAGTAGAATCATAGGTCAATTGATTGCGGCACCCCTTTTCCAAAATGATGTTTATTTGATTATTATTCCCAGAGCTAGAAGTAGAAGGTGTGGTGTTATGTAAATGGCAGTATTGGAGGAAAATGGCCAGAGAGTAGTGTGGTGGGCGTGCAGTCATCAGGAAGACCTAAGTTCAAATCTGGCAGGCTGATTATGGTATCTGACATATGGGGAATTCTCACCAGAAGCCTAGTGTGCCAGGTCTTTCCTATTTCTGACCAACTCACTTAATCTCCTGTGCCTCAATTTCCTCATCTGTAAAATGCAAAGATTGAACTAGATCTCTGCTAAGGTTCTTTCCAACTCCAAATCCTATTTATATCAAAAATCACTGGCAGGCCAGTGAGACTTTTTTTGGGTATAGTCCTTTTCCATGTGCTTTAAATTTAAATCACAGCAAATAGGTGACCCCTTCCATCTGTTATGAATTAGGATCAAAAGTTAGAAAGACCATCTGATTCAACCCCTTCATTTTTCAGGTAAGGAAAATGAGGGTCAGAAAAATTAAAAGATTTATGTAAGACTATACAGCTAGTAAGTAACCGTGCTGAGATATGAACCAGGTCTTCAGACTCCTAATTCAGTGCATTTTCCATTACCTGCCATCCATCAAAAGATATAAGCCTGGAATTAAAGAGCTATCCAAAAACCAGATTCCAAGTTTTGATATTCCTAGTAAACTATGTGTTCCCTTGGGGCTCTTTATTCTTGCTATTGCTATTTATTCTGGAAATGAAACTCTATTTGTCTAGTCCAGGGCTAAGTATCATGAGAGTCCTCACCAAATACTTACTGAATTGTTTCATGACTTCTCCAGAAGACAAACCTACACTAAGGTTGCATATGTACCATTTGGCACAAGATACTTGTAGAAACTGGGTGGAGATTGTTGCATGTCCCCAGGCATGGACATTGGGAGTTATCCAGTCTGGCTTAGTCAGTCCACAACATTGTGACAAGTGGTCATTTAGTCTTTGTTTGAAGACTGCCCCTTACAGAAAGCCTAAATTTGTTTCTTTTCAGTTTTCACCTATTGTCCCGGCAGAGAATTTTTTGAAGCTCTTAAGTTTGTAGATGCCATTAGGGAATGCAATTCAGACTTGGATTCCTCCCCTGAATTCCAGGACAACCTTTCATTTCACTGCTTTGTTCCTTCTTTCTCCCCCAACAAAATGATTCTCTTATGCAGGAGGCAACTGAGGTGTGAAATCTTTGGGGCCCAGGCTTTTCCTTTAATAGCCTATCTGCATGTGCGTGGCACATTTCTATGAAATCAGGCCATGAGTAACTAACTAGAAGAGTAATGATTTGAGATAAAAAAAAAAAAAAAAGACCATTGGTATAATTCCCCAATGATTTCTTCATTATCTAAAATTAATTTTTCCCCAACAGGTGAATACTGAGTGTGGTGATTAAAAATTTGGTTACTGTCACATGACTAGCATTAGTATTACTCCTTCTTCTATCACTAATATCAATAATACTAATGCCTTCCCCTCTCTTATGGAATAGCCTAAAACAGTGGTTCTCAACCTTCCTAATGCTGTGACCCTTTAATACTCATATGTGGGTGTATCTGCATGTTGGTGTATCCGCCTGGAGATGGATAGAGGAGTAGTGTCTTGGTTTCTAAGACCATTGGAAATATGTGTTTTCTTAGGTGACCCCTGTGACCCCTGTGAAAGGGTAGTTCGACCCAAAGGGGTCACGGCCCACAGGTTGAGAACTGCTGGCCTAAAAGAATGCTGTGACATTTCTTTCTTCCCTTCCTTTCAGTGGCTCATACTTTCATTCACTCAGTGGACTGTTGAACTAGGCTCCTAATTGGTCTTCCTGTTTCCAAGTGTCCCTCTCCATTTTAATTATACTTTTCCTAGACTCTAGGGGATCTTTCTAAAATACTGCTTTGTACCACAATGTTTATCCAAATCTCAGATTTATAGAATTGGAAGGGAATTTGAAGGTCACTTAATGCAGGTCCTTATCCAAATCAAGAATTCTACCCACAAATGATGTGACAAAGTGGCCATCCAGTCTCCACTCAATGACCTCCAGTAATGGAGCTCCCTCACTGTCCATAGCTTTAATTATTCTCTGTGCTAATTCCATGTTTTCACTATCCTTCAACTGAAATTTAGCATTTCTCTCCATTGCGAATAAAGACAACAAACATGATCCTGAGAAAGAGGTCCATAGGCTTTACTAGACTACAGGGGTCTGTTACACAAAAAAAGGTTAAGAGCCCCTGTCTTAAAGCTCAAGCACACTTGTAAATCAGAGAGGGCAGGGAGAGTAAGAATTCCTTATCAATGTTCACTAATGTTGTTTGTATTTTCAAATCTATTTATGAGGACAGATATCTCTTCTTTTTGAGAATGCCTGTCAATCACCAAGGTGGTAGCTTGTTGCCAGCTAACAGTTCCTATTCTACTAGAAACCACTTCAGATTTGACCTTATCAATATTATCATGATCCATCTGAGTTTTTTCTTCTCCAGGCTAACTCTTCCAAGTGCCTACAAATGATCTTTGTATGGTATAATTTTTAATCCCTTCATAATCTCAACTAGTCTCTTCTGGATATGCTGTGATTTATCTATGTCCTTTCTAAAATGTAGCAACCAGATCCCCTCTTTAGGGGAATACTAGGGAGATGTGAGGTGAGAGTTGTCCTAGGGGTATACAGACTCTAAACCAAACAACCAAACAACACAAATTAAAAAGACTCCATTGTCAGAGTAATCACCAATGATAATAATTAAGCAACAATTTATTAAGTACCTACTCTGTCAGGTGCTTCTCTAGGTGCTGGATATACAAGTTCCAAGAATCCACAATCCCTACTTGTGAGAAGGGGAAAAGTTATTGTGGAAAAGGGGCTTTGTCTCCCCTAGCAATTGCTAACCAACTGCTACCAATGGACATAGGAGCTCTGAGAGTGACAGTACCTAGCTTTCAACCAAAGCCTCACCACCATGATTTCAGCAAGCAGCTACTGAGAAGAGTTCAGCTATCCCCACCAACTATCAACCAATTGCCACACATAGCAGGCAAGTCAGCCTTCTTGAAACAGCAGGATACCCTGAGAGAGTGAGAAATGAAGTCACATGTGCCAAGCAAGTCACCACCACCACCATCTCAACCACCATCAGGAAAAACTTTGGACAGAAAATAGTGCTTAAGCTGCTTCTTACGGGAAGAGAAGGACTCTATGAGACAGACATAAGGAAAAAGTACATTCCAGGCATGGGTGATGACTGGTACCAAGACATGATAAGACTATGGATGAGGGAAGCCTCCAGTCAATCCTTGGAAGGAAAAAAATAACTAAAGATCCACCTGCCTCCCTCAGCTTATTGTTCTGAGCAATCCCTCCAGTCTGCAATTCTCCCTTATCACCTCACTGACTATGGGTAGTTCTGCGACCCTTGTGGCAGCTGAAGTTTCAGGCACTCAACTTTTAAAATGAAACCCTTTGATTTCCTTGGTGGGGGATTATTTGTGCTCCAAGACCAGGTGAATGTTTTATCAAACTAAGGTGCTTCCAACCTTCATCCCCACTCTCACACTGGGGAGGCATGGTCTTTGTGGATACTAAATTTTTTTACACCCAGATTTTAGAGCTGAATCTGTGTACCCTACTAACAGAAAAGATTGAGGTCTGTGAATCAGGATAATCCCAAGTTCTGCTAAGAAGGAAAGGAGGTAACTCTGGAAGAATAGGGAGCCTGGGAGACAAAAAGTAGAGGAGACAAGATATGACACATTGATTAAAAATAATTAATGCAGTAGTTAATATGTTAATAGGGCAGCTCTCTGCATTGTTTATGCAACTCCATGTCATAATTTGAGCAAGAGGAATTGATGAGGTATAGGTTTTTTGGGGGATTTCTAATGAGAAATCCTTTCTAGATTCGGTGTCTGAAAAGAATTACAGGTTCAGCTGTCCTTTGGCAGATTTATAAAAGTTTATTGTTTCACAGGGCAAAAGGGATAGGATGAGGAGACCAGCAAGGAAAAGCTAGCAAGGTGCAAGGGGCAGGGGGGTGGGGGTCAAGGAAAGCCTGAAAGTGTGATGCTCTTCAGTGGACAGAAGTCTGCTAGAAAAAGCCTTCCTGCAAAGTTCTAAGGGCCAGAGAGGCATTTTTAAAGATGCAAAACTGTCAATCATAAGTTCATTAGGCTAATTAGGGGTACAGAGGTAGAGTTAGGGAGGGACCTGGGGGGAGCCAGGGAATGGCCAATGCTTAAAGGAACACCCACCCTTCACCTCAACTGCACATGTGCCCCGCCCATAATTCACTGGGAGAATTCCAAGGGGAGGGAGAGCAAAAGACATGGTTTTAGCCCTGAAACATCATAAAGTCGACCAGTGGTCAGATTTGAGGTCAAATTCCTAAGGAGAAGTATCTTATCCAGTTTGGGAATGGATAAGTCTTGTTTTGGCTGGTTCTATGGAGTAAATGGTTTCAGAGGAAACACCTCTGGGCTGGGGGCAGGGAAGGCACAGTACAGCTTCGGGAAGGGAGGGGACAGAATTAATGCTTTGTGGCTGGGGGCAGGGGAGAGAGAGTTAATGCTTCACAGCTGGGGGGAGGGAGGGAACAGAGCCAAACTGATCTCACAACTGATGATACATACACAAGACTGAAGTTACAACTATGCCACAAAAATCACCCCAAAATATTCAGGGGCACCCCATCAGAATTATTCATCCACTTAGTTTTTCCTCTGTGTCTAGATGGACAAAACTATTTTGAGTGATTATGAGTCTCTTTTATGAGGCTTTGCAATATTTTGGGAACTGATACAATCTGCACAATGTTATCTGCAAATAAGACCATTTGGAAGACCTCACTGTCTATAAAGAATACCCATTCCATTTGTACTCAGCATTAGACATCCTCCATGATGGAGACAGACATCTTTAATGAGAGTACGTCTCCCACGATACTAATAATTAGAGACTCATTGCTGTGAGCAGCACAGTAATTTGGCCCAGCAACCAGCTGAATAAAAGAGACGGGAATGTATTCAATAGTCTGTTTATTACAGAACCATTTCATACAGAGCCAAGGTACAAGAAAATCACAGGGTTTATATACCTTATAGCAGAGACTCTGAGGTAATTG
>CM053587.1:174575414-174600443 GCA_028646515.1 Pseudochirops corinnae | reverse complement strand
TTTAGTCCTGACCACTCCCTACTCTAGCCTAAGGCTCTTTATACATTAAGACTTAATCCTACGACCATGTCCAGAGGCATAAACAAACAGGGAGTCACAAACAAGACTTGCAAATTAACTACCCTGTACTTTCTTTAGTCATTCATAGATCCAGTGAAAGCATCCTCCCAACAAGATTGTACTCTTTCAGCATATCTGCCTCATAGAAGAGGGGAGCATGAAAGTCTGGTCTACTACAACTCATCACATAAAGTGATCTCTGTTGTTGCATCTTTCAAATAATCTGATTTGTTTTTTTTTTTAACAAATGCCATGGAGGCATCTTAGTGGAGATTTTCTAAGGTGGAATTTTGTTTTACAAATTCAAATTCTTTTTTATAGTCAATAAATAATAAGTATATTGTAACTATAAAGATGTGGTCTGTTGTAAAGTGTCATTTACAAATTCTTTCCTGTTCTCTTGCTTTTATCAAGTAGGCTCTGGTTACATATGCAGATTATCCCCATAAAGACTTTGTAGACATAATAACATAGCATGTGGGTAGGTATTGATATTTTCTCACTTTTTTGAGTGTGATTTTTTTATCCCTCACCTCGATAATTAATCTTCAATGTTCTCAAAAGAGTGTTGCCCTCAGCATAGATCTCCTATGACAACAGTTCTCAACCTGTGGGTTATGTTCAATTTGTAACAATGAAAATACATCCCGCATATCAGATAGATTCATAACAGTAGCAAAATTAAAGTTATGAAGTAGCAATGAAAATTATTTTATGGTTGGGGGTCACCACAACATGAGGAACTGTATTGAAGGGTCAAGGCATTAGGAAGGTTGAGAACCACTGTCCTATGAGAGCATAGTCTAGTCCAGATACTCTCACCAGCTTTGTTTTGTTATAAAAAAATTTGTACTTCCTCATACTGCATATCCATCAGGCACTTTAATGTGAGTCCAATATGGTGGCTTTTACTGTCATTGATGGAGAAAGGCATCATAAAAATTTTGACAAACCTTTCCCATTTTTGTTCAGTTTATTTTTCTTGTAGTTTCATGCCTAAATTCTCTCAGGATGATCCAGCTTATTTGAGTCTTCACCAAACCGTGCAAAAACCACTACTTTTGGTCACTCAATAATGCTCTTAATCTTTCACCATTTCCTTCAATAAAAACTTACAAATGAGTTTTTTTTAAACTAGTAGTAATCTTGACTTCCAATTCTCAAAACCTGGCAAGAAAATAAAGTGTTTTTGTACATTTTACTTATTTATTAATGTATTATCTCTTCCTTCTTCTATTATTGTTTCCCCCAACCAAACAATAAAAAAAAAGATAAAAATAAGACTCCCATATTTATGTAAAGTTCATCAAAAGAAATTCCCACGTATTCAAAAAGATTATGTCTTATTCTGAATTTAAGTCCATACCTTTCTGAGATGAGGCAAGTAGTATGCTTCATCTTTAGTCTTCCAGCATCATAGTTCATCATTGCATTGATCAGAGTTTTAAGGTTGGTTTCCTTCATAATGTTGTTACTGTTTAAATTGTTCTCCTAGTGTGCGTCACTTTATTCTGCATCAGTTCATACAGATCTTTTAAGTTTCCTCAGTAGCTATCAATTTCCTTATTTCATGTGGTATTCCATTACATTCACAACCACATTTTGTTTAGCCATTCCTCAAAAGGTGAGTATTCCCTTAGTTTCCAGTGGGGTTACTATGAAAAGAGTAGCTATAAACATATTTGTACATATGAGTCCTTTTCCTCTTTCTTTGATCTCTTTGGAGTATATGCATAATAGTGGTATTTCCATAATTGGACAGTTTAGTGACTTTCTGGGCAAAATTCCAATTATTTTCCAGAATAATGGGAAATTATAGCTCTACCAAGCTAGTGTATTTGTTTTCCCACCGCCTTTCAGAATCTGTCTTTTTCCTCTTTTGTCATTTTTGCCAGTCTGATGGGTATAAAGTAGAACGTCAGAGCTGCTTTAATTTTCATTTCTAACTGTGATCTGGAACATTTTTTCATATGATTGTTGATAGTTTGGATTTCTTCCTTTGAAAACTGTGTGTTTATGTGCTTTGATCATTTATTTATTGGGGACTGGCTCTTAATCTTATAAATTTATATCAGTCCCTTATCTATCTTTGATATGAGATCTTTATCAGAGAAATTTGCTGAAAAGATTTTCTCCAATTACCTGTCCCCCTTGTAAGATTAACTATATTAGTTTTTTTGTGAAAAACTTTTAAATTTTATGTGATCAAAATTGTCCATTTTACTTTGTGATCCTCTCTATCTCTTGTATAGTTATGACTTTCCCCTTAATAGATCTGAAAGGTAAGTTCTTCCTTGCTTCTCTAATTTGCTCCTGAAGTCACTGTTTATGTCTAAATCATGCATCCATTTGGACTTTTTCTTGGTATACAGTGTGAAGTTTTGGTCTATACCTAATTTTCTGCTGGAGTTCTAGTTTTTTCCATCAAAATTTTTTTTTTCCACATAGCTACTAGGATTTGAGATCTGTTACTCTGCTACTGTATTCATTAGTTTCTGTATGTTGTATAATTTGTTCCATTGATTAATCTCTGGATTTATTAACTAACATCAAGTAATTTAATGATCATTGTTTTGTAGCATAGTTTTGAGGTCTGGTAGTGGTAGGTCCTCTTTCCCTTTTTTTCTCGTTGTGTCCCTTGTGTCTCATTGTGTGAGATTCTTGATCTTTTGTTCTCTGTGAGTTTTTTTTAATGTCTCTTTAGAGCAATTCTTTGATAATTCGTTTGGTATGGAACTAACTAATTTAAGTAGTATTATAATTTTTATCATATTAGCTCTACCTACTTATGGCCAGTTAGTATTTTTCCCATTACTCAGGTTTGTGTTCATTTTGGTGGAGAATATTTTGTCATTGGTCTCACACAGCAGAGGCAGTTTTTAGGCAATTCTGGTCTTGTGGTTTCTGATTTTCATTGGTTAAACTTCCTTAAGAAATGATGATAACCTTCATTAATGTCTTTTATTTTATCCATTTCTCATCTTTTTTCAGATCAACAGTTTGCTTAGTTTACTTAACTGTACAGAATGATTCATTTTTATTTGCTTCTCTGATTTTGAATAGATTCCAATCTTTGTGCTAATATGCTAATAAGTCTATGGTCTGACTGTACAACACAAATTCAGAAATACTTCCTACATTATGTACAAGCCATTTCTTATTCCTGAGGAGCACACATTTTCATTTTGTGGGATATCATTTAATGCTTGCTTTTTTCAATACCTCCCAATTCTCTTTCTGATGTATGCCTCTGTTTAATATATAAACTTTGGGTTGCTTTGTGTACTGAATCTGGAGGCATATTTTCCAAAATATTTTTTGCTATCTTCTGCTTTGCCCACCTTTGCTTTAAAGTCACCTGGCATTACAGTCTATGTTGATTTAATATGAAAGGCTTCTAAAGGAGATCTTCATAGCATTTCTCTAAATCCTCGTTCTCTGTCACAGTTAAGGGAACACATGCTGTACATATCTTCTTGGTGGTCCTTTTGCTAATGTTTCTCATGAGAAATGCAATATGAGATGACAAAGGATCCATGAAACAAGCTTACTTGTTGACTTTGGAACTGAATACCACCAACACTAATACCTCTGCCAGATACTTTTCTTTGATTCTCCAAGGTGAGTTTGTGAGTTATCTTTCCATGTCTTTGCAACTTTCTATTGTCTTCTGGCTAGACTTACACTGAGGATATTGATAGGGACAAGATTCAATTCTTCTATCAGCTCCCTGATTGCTGTACCAGGACTTCATTTTTATGGTACCAACTGTGAGGTTAATGGTACTAGATTAAATGGAAACTGTGATACTAAGCCCTCTCTGCCCCCTTTTCTACCACTCTGCTTCTATCATTGAAGAAGCAGTAGGAGGGAGGGACATATAAAACTAAAGATTATTTTGTATTTTTCCTTTCTTTTATAGGCTGCCACAGCCAAAGGATGCATCCCTCAGTGGCCAACCTGTGGGTCATGAGTTGATCTGTACTGATCTTAACTGATGCTCCTCAGAAAATAGACATGATCTCTTAAGAGGACCATACCTGATGCTTTTGTTTTTTTTAGTATGATAGAACGTGCTACAATTCGTGCTTAACTGACATAGTTTATCATCATCACCATCACCATCATCATCACCATCATTGTTATTATTATATTGGTTATCTATTCCTGTCTTAAGTCATTCAGAAATTTGATCAGCCTGTTATCTATGTGTTCATCTATATCACTAATGAAAACACTGGGCAAAACAGGGCCAAAGACAGAACCCAGTGGCATGCCATTTGGGAAATACTTCCAGGTCTACATCAATTCATCAATCACTGCTCTTTGGGGATGGTCATTTAACCAGTTCCAAATTTGCCTAACTTTATTATCATCCAAGTGGACAGAATGCTAGGCTTAGAGTCTGGAAGACCTGAATTTGAATCTTGCTTCAAACATTTATCAGCTGTATCAATCACCCTGTGATACAGACTTGTGATACATCACAAGTCTCTTAACCCACTCAGCCTAAATTACTTCATCTGTACAATGGGGATAATGGTAGTGTCCACTTCATAGGATTGTTTTAAGGATCAAATAAGAAAATGTAGTGTTTTGCAAAGCTTAAAGTGCTACCATTATTATTATATTTCTTTGATCCTCTAATCTAGAAACCCTGTATAAAAAAAAAAGGAAATTTGTTTTTTCTGGTATGAGGAGTTCATACTGAAACCGTGCAACCAATCACAGAGATAGGGCACAGAAATATGTTAGCCTGAATACTTGCAAACGCATTTGTACTTCAATGAAGATGAGTGATTAAGTCTTTGCAATGGGAGTGATTTGATTGGCTCTATTCTGAGCCATAACTTTGTATTGTTCCTATAAAAAGGAACAAATGGAACTGTCAAAGGAATCAGTTGGATAGAGTCCCTGAGCAAAATTAAAAGCACATCTGTGCCCCCTGGTAGCGGTGGTAGCAGGGAAGCCTGCACGTATAGTACCATGTGCCTTAAAGGGTAGAAGCTAGAAGCCCTGGTGGAGTAGCAAGAGAATCTGGATCCTGCCTATTAGAGAGGAGTAAGTATGTGGTCCTTGAGCTGGAATAGAAAGGAACTGAGCCAAGCAAGGCCCTTGAATTATTTGGATTACATAAATTAGCTAAGAAATGTAGTGTCTTTCTAGAAATGCCAGATTCACCTTCTTTCCAAATATATCCAAACCCTTAGGGGTTCCTAACTATTTTTTGGTATCATGGACCATTTTTACAGTCTGGTGATACCTGTAGTGCCCTCTCAGAATAATGTTTGTAACAGCATAAAACAAAATTCGCAGGATTGCAAAGGAAACCTATTCTATTGAAATGCAATTACCAAAATACTAAACAGTTTATGGGACTTTATATTAAGAACTGTCTCCTTGGGGTGCTATTATAAATCCTAAGACCTCGAGATGCAGGTAGAATTCATCCAAATGTGAGAGATTTGCTTAGTGACTTCAAATTCGTTTCTTTCTGTTGGGGTAGTCCAAGCAACAGTGTAGTGTTACAAGTCTGTGTTATTAAGTCTATGAAGACATAAGGTAGGGCCTAATGGAGAGGGAAGCAAAATTGTCATGGATTTTTTTGGGTTACAGTGAGTCCACTATGTTGTTTTGCATTTTATGTTGGATGAAATAAAGATTGTTTTATATCTGAAGTGTTTTGTGAGCTAGATGCTTGCAAAGGAACTGAGATCCCTTAAACTAAGATTTGTGGAAGCTTTAACATGAGATATATTTTGAGGTTCCTGGGTAAAGAGAAAGCAAATCTAAGAGATAAGATTAAGTACAAATGCTCCTCAGACTGTACTTGGAACAGGTAGATGTGGAGCTTGGGGTCCTGAAGTATGGTTGTTGTTCAGTCATTTCAGTCATGTTTTCTTGGCAGAGATACTGGAGTGGTTTGCCATTTCCTTCTCCAGCTTATTTTACAGATGAGGAAACTGAGGCAAATAAGATTAAGTGACTTGCCCAGGGTCACACAGCTAGTAAATATCTGAGACTGGATTTGAACTCAGGTTTTCCTGGCTCTAGGTCCAGCATTCTATTCACCTTGCCACCTAGCTGCCCTGTAGTATAGGTTATACCAATATGAAGAATAAAAGAAAAGAAAACAATCTGCTAAGTATAATTAATCAATCAATAAACATTTATTAGGGGCCTCCTATGTGCCAGATTCTGGGGATACAAAAAGAGTTAAAAGACAGTCCCTGCCCTCAAGGAGTTTACAGTCTAATAAGTGAGATTATGTGCAAGCAAATATATACAAAACAAGCTGTATAAAGATTAAATAAGAAGTAATTAGCAGAGGGAAGGCACTGGAATTAAGGGGGGTGGGGGAGTACCAGAAGTATACAACTTCTTTGCTTCACTCGTAATCTCTTCCTTTGGTCTGTTTTTCCCCATAGCCTTTGCCCACCTCTTTTAAAATAAACCTAGCAGCAACTGAATGCTAATACCAAGGTCTTCAATGCCCTTGATATGTTTGCTCCTTGGGTTTCAGAACTGCCAGTCAACTCGTTTTGGAACAATCTGTCTGTAGCCCCATCCTGAAGCAAAGCTCCCTCTCTGTCATTCATTCTTTCTGTCTGAGCTTTTCTCTAGAACAAGTTTCTCCTGTCTGGTCTTCTCCCCGTAGCTATTCTCTCTTCTGAACTGAAGCAGATCTCCCTCTGAGCTTCAAAGCTGCCCTTACAGACTGGAAGCATGTGGTGATGTCACTCTATTTCAACTGATTCCAATTAACCTCCTCAAGTGGCTGCTGGGGGAATGCCTTTGCACTTGGGCTTTTAAAGGGACAAGTCTTGTTTTTACATATAATAAACATTTGTTTTACACTAGGTCTTATACTTGGGATTCTTCTTAGCACCTCACATTTATTAGATTACTACATAAATACTTGTTAATCAATTGGCTGGTTGAATTCTAGCCTATTTCCTAGCTATTATTTAATTCAATTTAATGTAATAGGATAAACGTTTATTATGTACCTACTATATACAAAGCACTCTGCTAACTGGTAGTGATACGAAGATTTTTAAAAAGCATTCCTATTCCCAATTAGATTGTAAATTCCTTGAGGACAAGGACTCTCTTTTGTAATTTTTTTAATCCCCATCACTTAGAACAATGACTGACATATTGTTATTCAGTCCTTCGGTTGTGTGTCACTTTTCTTGACCCTGCAATACTGTGTAAGGGGTTTTCTTGGCAAAGACCCTGGAATGGTTTGTCATTTCCTTCTCCAGTGGACTAAGGCAAACAAAGGTTAAGTGAATTGCCCAGGGTCACACAGCTAATAAATGTCTGAGGCTGGATTTGAACTCAGCTCTTCCCAATGGCAGGCCCAGAGCTCTATCCACTGAGCCAGCTAGCCCCCTCCATCTGATGCATAGTAGGCCCTTAATAAATGTTTATTGATTGATTGCAAGAAAACTCAGAATTACAGATTCTAGAATTGGAAGGGACCTCAGGGGCCAACTCATCCAACTCACATCTGGAAAGGAATCCTCACTAGAATATAGCTTTTTGAGTAGTCACCCCACCTTTGCTTGCAGACCCACAATGAGAGTGAACTTGTCAACTCTCAAGGCAGGTTATTCCTCTTTTGCACAGCTTTTATCATTAGGAATTTTGCTGTATAGAAATCCTTAATTCACTTCTTTGTAATTTTTATCCATTGCTTCTGATTGGGATCCCAGGGGTCAAATTGAATACTTCCTTTCCCTCTTTCCCATGGCAGTTCTTCAAATATTTGTCAACATCTGTTATGTCTTCTCTCCTTCACATTTTCTTCTCCAGGTTAAACAGTCCCACTTCCTTCAATGGCTCCTCATATGTGATGCATTCAAGACCTTTGCCATCCTGATTGCCCTTCTCCACACATATATTAGCTAATCAGTGACCTTCCTAAGATACTCTAGATGCTGTTTTTTCAATGTAGAGCACAGAGGGATTGTCATTTCTTTATTTCTGGAAGCCATGCCCCTCTTAATGCAACCCAAGATCACACATTAGCTGCCACTTCATACTGCTGTTTCTCACTAAGACTTTAATCTACGAAAGCTCCTGGATCTTTTTCTCAAAAGCTGTGATCTGGCCATGCCTCTCCCATCCTATGCTTGTGTGGTTGATTTTTCATTTATCTACACTGAATATCATCATCATATTAGATTCAGCCCAGTATGTTAGATTGTCAAGATATTTTTGGATCCTTACTCACAGAGAATATTAGCTATCCCTCCCAGCTCTGTGTTATCTTCAAATTTCACCAGCATGTCTAGTAAGCCTTTATCCAAGTCATTGATAAAAACATGAAACAGTACAGGGCCATCCCTGGGGCACACCCATGGAGACCTCCTGTCAGGCTGACATTGAACCATTAACAATTATTCTTTGAATTCAGTCATTCAACTAGTTCTGAATACACATACTGCCACTTTTGTCTATTTTTTAAAATCTATCTTCTTTACAAAAACATGAAATACTTTGTCAAATGCTTTGCCAAAGTCTAGGTAAACTACATCTGAATCATTCTCTTCATCTACCAGTTTCGTTATACTATCTAAAAGTTTCTCCTCTCCTTAAAAAATAACCTTACTAGACCCTATCATCCCCACTAGCCACAGTCCTTTATCTTTCCTCCCTTTCTAAGCAAAAGTCCTTGTAAAAGCTATTTATGCTTAATCACCTTCACTTCTTCTTCTCTCACTCTTTTTTTAAAACAATACTTTATTTTTTTTCCCAATTACATGTCAAGAAAAATTTTTTGGCATTCATTTTTACAAGAATTTGAGTTCCAAATTTTTCTCCCTTCCTCCCTTCCCCTCTTACTAAAATGGTAGGCAATTTGATATAGGTTATATAGTGTGCTATCAGGTAAAACATATTTCCATATTAGTAACATTCGTAGAAGAAGAAACAGATCAAAAGGGGGAAAAGGCCATGAAAAAGGATAAAGCAAGTGAAAAAAGTGTGTTCTGGTGTGCACTCAGAGTCTCTCAGTTCTTTATCTTGATGTGGATGGCATTTTCCTTCCTGAGTTCTTTGTACCTGTCTTAGATCATTGTGTTGCTGAGAAGAATTGAGTCATTCATAGCTGATCATCACACAATGTTCCCGATACCACGTACAATGTTTTCCCGGTTCTGCTCATTTCGCTTTGCATCAGTTCATACAAGTCTTTCCAGGTTTTTCTGAAGTCTACCTGTTCATTTCTTATTGCGCAATAGTATTCATTCCATTCATATACCACAACTTGTTCAGCCATTCTCCCAACTGATGGACATCCCTTCAGTTTCCAATTCTTTGCCACCACAGAAAGTGCTGCTATAAATATTTTTGTACATGTAGGTCTTTCTCCCTTTTCTGTGATCTCTTTGAGATATAGACCTAGTAGTGGTATTGCTCAATCAAAGGGTATACAAAATTTGGTTGCCCTTTGGACATAGTTCCAAATTGCTCTCCAGAATGGTTGGATCAGTTCACAACTCCACCAACAATGCATTAGTGTCCCAATTTTACCACATCCTCTCCAACATTTGTCCCTTTCCTTTTTTTGTCATATTAGTCAATCTGATAGGTATAAGGTGGTACCTCAGAGTTATTTTAATTTGCATGTTTCTAATCAAAAGTGGTTTAGAGCACTTCTTCATATGCCTATAGATAGCTTTGGTTTCTTCATTTGAAAACTGCCTGTTCATATTCTTTAACCATTTATCAACTGGGGAAATGGCTTGTATTCTTGTAAGTTTGACTCAGTTCTCTATATATTTGAGAAATGAAACTTTTAACATGGATATTTGCTGTAAAGAATGTTTTCCAGATTTCTGCTTTCCTTCTAATCTTCGTTGCATTTGGCTTTGTTTGTGCAAAAACTTTTTAATTTAATATAATCAAAATTATCTTTTTTACATTTTATAATGCTCTCTACCTCTTGTATGATTGTGAATTCTTCCCTTCCATCAAGTTCTGAACCAGGGGTCATTTGAGGTCCTCCAGTACTATAGTTTTGCTGTCCATTTCTTTGGGCAACTCACTTAACTTTTCCTTTAAGAATTTGGATATTAAAGCATTTGATGCATATATGTTTAATATTGACATTACTTCATTGTTTATGGTACCTTTTTAGCAAGATATAGTTTCTTTCCTTAACTCTTTTAATTAGGTCTATGTTTGCTTTTGCTTTGTCTGAGATCAGGATTGCTACCCCTGTGGTTTTTTTTTTTTTTTTTTTTTACTTTAGCTGAAGCATAATAGATTTTTCTCCAACCCCTTACCTTTACTCTGTGTGTGTCTCTCTGCTTCAAGTGTGTTTCTTGTAAACAATATATAGTAGAATTCTGGTTTTTGATCCACTCTGCTATCTGCTTCTGTTTTATGGGACAGTTTCTCCATTCATATTCACAGTTATGATTACTAACCATATTTCCCTCTATCCTGTTTTTAATTCCTGTTTGTCCTCTTTTTCTTTTCAATCTTTCCCTCCCACTATTTTGCTTCTGTCCACAACCTTCTCCCAGCCTGCCTTCTCTTTTTTCAATTCTCCCTGCCCCTCACCCCCATTCCCCTTTATTTAATCTCTTCCCCTCCTCCTTTCCTGTCAGGAAAGACAGATTTCTATATTCAATTGATTGTGTATATTTTTCCCTCTTTGAATCAATATTGATGAGAGTAAGGTTCAGGTGATAACCATTACCCACCCTCCCATCTTTCCCTCCACTGTAATAGGTTTCTTGCACCTCTTCATGTGAAATATTTTACCCCATTTACCTCTCCATTTCTGTACCCAGTGTACTCCTCTTTCTCATTTTTTCATGTCATTCCCTCACATTTACCTTATACTCATATATATACAGAATTATAAGTATCATCTTCGCATGTAGAAATGTACACAGTTCTGCTCCACTGAATCCCTTATGTTTTCTTTTCCCTCTTTTAGACTTCTCTTGGGTCCTGTTATTGGAGATAATTTTTTTGTTCAATTCCGTTCTTCTCCTTTTGAAAGCTTGAAATTCTTTTATTTCATTGAATGACCAATTTTTCCCTTACTTAATTTCATCAGATAGTTGATTCTTGGTTGTAGTCCTAAAATATCATGTTCCATGACCTCTAATTCTTTAATATTGTAGCTGATAAATTCTGTGTAATCTTGATTATGACTCCTCAATATCTGAAGTGTTTCTTTTTGGTTAACTGCAGTATTTTTTCCTTGACCTGTTCTGTAATTTGGTTATAATATTCCTTAGTGTTTTTATTTTGATATCTCCTTCCTGAGGTGATTTGTGGATTCTTTCAATGCCTATTTTGATGTCTGGTTCTAGGATATCAAGACAGTTTTCCTTGAGAATTTCTTGAAAGATGCTGTTCAGGTCCTCCTTTTTTGAATCTATAAAACAAGAGTAATAATAGCACTCTCTTCACAGAGGTGTTGTGAGGAACAAATGAGATAATATCTTCCAAGTGCTATGTGTTAGCCACAGTACTATTGTTAGTCTCTGGTTTTTCACATGTATGATGGGAATAATATTTGTTCCTAACATTTCCTCTGGGGTTGGGTGAATTAATGAAGCAATATATGTAAAATGTCCCATTACTTGGATTTTCATCCTTATTGTTGTGTTTAGGAAGTTGAGTTTATATAAACTTGTGCTAAACAAGTTCGTTTGTTTGTTCCTAAGTAAACAATGAATATAACAAGCAAAGTTGTGATAAACCTTGTTTTCTACAGGGCCACAATGACATGTAAATGGACTATCTAAAAATGTCACAGCCTTTCAACTAAGAGTAACAGTCACTTTCCTGAAGCCATACAAGGTCAAGGCTCCCTTTCCTTTGGATAGTATTAGCTTCACAGAGAGCCCTTCATTCTGGGCTCTACTCCCAGCATACCAGAAAGGGTTAAGTTAATAAAGAGCTGATTGGGGATCCCCCAGATAACACAGGCCATTATTGCTGCAACACAAAGCCCCTTACCTGGAGGTCACAGATTCAAATCCAGGCCAAGTCAGTAGTGAGTAAAAGTCTAATGACTTGCCATCTGTTGGCTGTTTCATGGTATATGTAAAATGAATTGATGGTCTCGGCTCAGTTCCTAGTTCACATCAAAACTGGTGCCACTGAGCATGGTGGTTGGCATTCAAAGCATGGAGGCCAAGACCTCAATTGGACAGCTTCTCCCCCTCAGGATGGTTCCTAAAGAATATTGGCATATCAGTGGGGGAGTTTGGGGAGGCTGAATGCTTAGCTCTCCATGCCCATCTACAGACACGTTTTTGTTTCTTGGCCTAGAAAAAGGCTACTTTTCCTATCTGGATATTCAATCATTTTCAGAATTCTGTCCAGCCGAGAACAGTACAATGATGAAGGGCTTAGAGTCTACAGCAATAATAGTAGCTCACATGTATATTTGCCCTTAAAATGTTTTAAAAGCACTTTCCTCGTGACAATCCCAGGAGGTAGGGAGTGCAGGTATGAATGGCCTTCTTTTACAAATGAGAGACCTTAATCTCAGAGAGATTAAGGTTCTTCTTGTTCAAAACCACACAGCTAGCAGCTGGGAAGGCCAAGGCTTAAACCCAGGTCTTCTGATTCAGAACTCAATAACATTTTTACCCTACCACATTTATTCATAGGATAATTGATTTAGAGACAAAAAGGATCTTAGAGACCACAGAATCCAACCCTCTTTCTTTGTAGGGAAGGAAGACTGAGGCACAGAAAGACTGTGATTTGCCCAGAGTCACATAGACAGTAGGTGTCTGAAATAGGATTTGAACTTGTCTTCTCGTCTCTCTCTCTCTGGGGCTTTATCCACTGCTCCAGGCTCTCATCTACTTATTTAATAGACTCTGATTAAGCATGTGCTTATTAAGTTCCAGGTACTGTGCTAGGTACTGGGGACACAAAGGCAAAACAAAAAAATTCCCTTTCCTCAGGGAGCCTATATTTTATTGGAGGAAACAACACATATACATATATGTAAATAATATAAATAAAAATAGGTTGAAAATAATCCTGGGTAGGGAAGAACACAAACAATTGGGAGGATTAAGAAAGACCTTTTGTAGGAAATATCACATAAGCTTATCTTTGGAGGAACCTAGATATACTAAGAGACAACAATGAGAAGACTGTGCATTGCAGAAATGTGTAGCAGAATGCACAAAGGCATCACAGGAGAGATTATGGGGGTAAAAATCTTCTTGTCTATTTACCTATTGACTTCAGTTATCACTAGTCTGATCAGAGGGAGGAGGTCCCACATATATTGAGGAAGACTAGGCTGGAGCAATTCCATTCTTCAACTAGTTAGTCTTAAGAATTAATGAAACACAGAAAGGAAAGTCATTATGCCTCATAGCATCATGGGATTTGGGAATGGAAGGGATTCTAGTTGAGTCTTTTTTTTCTTTTCTTACTGACCCCTTGAAGACTACATTCCAAGCTAGCTCCTTAAAGGCAGAGTCCAAGTCCCATGCCTTTGTATCTCTACACTTCCTATATTAGCTGCTGTCTTGCTTTTAGGCCTTTTAATCCCTTACTCTTTGCTTTTCTCCACTGGTATACTTAGAGCCAACTACAGGATAAGCAGGTACCCTGGTCACATGTGTCCCCCCAAATGTTGATGCCAAGCACATAACTTTTGTGCAAATCTACTCTCCCCACTGAATATATGTATGTTTTACAGAATACTGAGCTCAAGTTTTAAGTTTAAGTTAGTAATATTCTGTTATTACTTGATCTACATTGCTATATAGTTAAATGCCTTTGCTATGAGCTGTGGAACTTATGGCTAGCTGGTAGAACACATTGCTGTGGGCTTGTGAACTGTGCTTTGTACTTCAGACACTAAAATGCTTAGAACCCAGGGTAAGTTAATTGGGGACCCAAATGGGGGAGTTCCCTCAAGATACCTTAGGAAGGACATTGACAAACTAGAGAATATCCATGGGTTGATAATAAAGATGGTAAGAAGATAGAAGCCCATAACACGAGATAACTGATTGAAGAAACTAAGGTTTACCCTGGGGAAGAATAGGAAGGCTCTCCAATAACTTTATTCAAATATTTGAAGGTATATCACATAGAAGAAGGATGAAACTCATTCTACATTAAGCCAAGGGGTGGAAATCAGGAGTAATGAGTGGGAACTGCAGAGAAGCCACTTCCAATTTGATGAAAGAAAAGACTTCCTAAGAAGTAGGGCTGGAGGGAGAATGTTTGTTCAGATAGGGGCTTTTCTTGTTGACCTCTGAGATCCCTTCCAACTCAGGCATTCTGTGGCATTATTATAAATCGTTGTTTGATGACTGGCTGACTTCCAGGTTAATATAGTAAAGAGAATCACTGGTACTAGTGCCCACTCTGCACCCCATTCCTGGCATCTTATATTTCTGCCTAGGAAGAAGAATTGAAGGAAGGAAAACGAGCATTTATAATAGTGTCAGACACTATGCTAAGCACTTTGCCAATATTATCTAATTTTATTCTCACAACAATCCTGGGAGGTATGTGCTATAGGGACACCTCATTTTATGGTTGAGGAAACGGGGACAAAAAAGCCTAAGTGATTTCCCCAGGATCATGCATCTAGCATCTGAAGGGAGATTTGAATTCAGTACTTCCCGACTACAAGTCTAGTGCTCTATCAATTATGCCACCTAGCAGGAGTTGATTAGTCACTCAGAGTATATTTTCTGATGGGACTAATAAGAAAACTTCATGTAACTAGTCATGTAACCCTGCCAGCTGGTTGCCAGGCGTCTTTTATCCATATGTTTGTATCATCCTTAAAAACCATCCTCCATAGCTTGGTTTTCAGTCACATAGAAAGTGACCCAGATTTATCTCATATAAGGAGTTTTGATGTGAATACTGGAGAGAAAACAGATTTTATAAATTCTGCCCAATGAATAACAAGAAACAGGGAAAAATAAATGGGGTTGTCATAAAGTTTTAAAAGAAGTTTAAAACCTCTCCTTTTTCATTATTTGAGTGGGAACAGCATGGAAAATAACTTTATGAAGTTCAAACCTCTTTCTCTCTGTTGGGGGTGATAGCTGAAGAAAAGGAAAGTGTATTCTGTGGTTAGTCATATTTTAATTGGTTATAATATAAAGCAAAAGTTCAAAACCAAATACTAGAAATATTCCCCTCTGGAACATTCAATTAGAAACTGTGGCCTCAAAATGACAATCTGAGAATAATAAGAAACTTTCTGTAAACTGAAACTAGTCAAGTAGATCACTGAGCAATGAATCAAAGGCAGGTTTTGATTCTTAAAACATGGGATGGAGGGCAGAATCCCAGTCATGGAAACCTCACTTGGCACTGAAGAACATGGCTGGCTGCTGCTGCTGTTCTACACATTTAGGGCTGAGTGTGGGCAAAATGGTGAAACTGGCAGTTTATTTTCAGTCTGACCATGTCATTGCCCTGTTAATAAATCCCAGCGGTCCCCTATTGTCTCTAAGATCAAATATAAACTTCTTTGTTTTTGGCTTTATAGCCTTTTATTTCCCCTCCTGGCTCTACTTCTTCCTCTTTGAGCTGTCATTTTGTCCTGGAACTTTCTTCAGCATCTGGGGTCTACTCACCCTAAAATATCCCTCCACTGTACTGTACTGGTCTCCTTTTTCCACTGATGATGGTCTTCTGTGGGCTTTCATTTTGAGGAGAATCCCAGACTAGCCTTTCTTCATTTCCTCTGGCTTTCTTGACTCTCTAGACTTTTACATCAGTCTGCCATGTTGGTACCTCCCCACCCCCTTGCCTGTTGTCTTCCTCTAATAGAATGTAAGCTCACTGAGGGCAAGGATTGTCTTCTTCTGGCATGTATTTGTATCCAAAGCATTTAGTACAGTGCTTGGCATTTGAAGCTTAATAAATGCTTGTTCATCATTGCCTTGCTTTTGAAACCTGACTAAAACCTGTTTTTTCACTTGTACTATATCGGACCCCCCCTTTCTGATTGCTGTGGTGTAACCAGAATAGTTTTCTCTCTGTGTCTCATATGTGGCACTCATCTCTCCTCTGCGGGCCTTTGTGCTGACTATCCTCAAATCCTAAATGTGTTCCCTTTTCAGGGGGCGTCCCCTTCTCTCTACTCATATGTCCAATGCCCTAGTTCAAACTCTCATCATCCCTTGTCTGTAACATTGAAATACCTTCTAATTGGTCTTTCTGACTCTAGTCCTGGGGTGGGGAACCTGCGACCTTGATTGAGGTCACATGTGGTCCTCTTGGTCCTCAAGTAAGGCACTTTGACTGAATCCAGTCAAATAAGGTCAAAGGGCTGCACTTGAGGACCTAAAAGGCCACATATGACCTCAAGGCCCCAGGTTTCCCAGCTCTGTTCTAGTCTGTCCCCAATCTAACCTGCCTTTCATGTAGCTGCCAAATGAATATCCTGAAGGCACAGGCCATGTCATTCTGCTACTCAAGAAGATTCAGTAGCTTTCTATTGCTTCAAGAATGAAATAAAAATACCTGTTTTGACATTAAAAACCCTTCACAATGTGATTCTAATCTGTTTTTCTTGATCAATTTTCACTTACTCTCCTTTGCATACTCTATGATTCAAATAAACTGGCCTATTTGCCCTTCATCTAACACCACATTACATCTCTTGCCTCTGCAACTTTGTCAGGAATGTTCTCCTTCCTCACCTCCCAAACATGGAATCCTTAGCTCTGTTCAAGGCTCATCTCAAGTGTTATTTCTGAAAAGACGCATTTCTTGATTCCTTCAGTTTTTCACACCACGTCCCTCCCCCTTTTGCTTTGTATTTTTCCTGTCTGTATTTTGTTTTTACTTTATTTGCACACATGTTGTTTCCTTGAGCTAGAATTTAAGCCCTTTGAGAACAGGGATTTTGTCATTTTTGTCCTGTGCTTTAGCATTGGTGTTCATAATTCAGCTGCTTGTCTAATTGAATGGATTTCTTGGGACTGCAAAGTTTCAGGAACCCTTAAACTGACCAGCAAAATTAATCATTGAGTATCTCAGGTGGGTCAATGTATGAAGGAGAAGAAATTGAAATCTACATTGGTGAAGACTGAAATCTTAGGCCCGAAGGAATTGTGGATTGCCATCCATGTGTTCACATTTACTGCAGAATGTCAGCCCTTTCTTCCCAGGCCTTTATCCGATCCCCAGCTCCCCCTTTTTACACCCCTCCCCAACTCTAGTCAATTTCTGTTCCTGATCACTACATTCCACTTTACAGGTGTAGTATTGGGCTATTTCCTGTTAGATCACAGAATCTTGGGATCTTATTCAGAAGGATCTTAGAGGTCCTATAGTCTAATCCGTTCCAAAACCACTGAATATCTTAATTCCTCCTAATTGGTTTGAATAGTTTCTCCTGAATCTATTCTGCCCTTCATATAGCCGCCAAATCACATTCTGCTGCTCAAGAAGATTCAGTAGCTGTTTATTTCTTCTGGTACAAAATAAGAACATTTTTGTTTGGCATGAAAGGCTAAAGCTAGGGACTCATTTGGCCTAGGGGGACACAGGATATAAGCCAGTCAGTCCTTTAGAAATTTCTCCCTGCCTTTTTCCCATTTTTTTTTACTCATCCTTCTTCTACTCTCTCTCTTCACCAAACAGTGTAACTTGCTCAGAGGGTGAGCCACTGAGGATACTGGTCCCAAGTGATATAAACAGGACCAAGGGAGCTTCCAAATTAAGCATGTCTGAGTCTGAGTTTATGCATGGGAGGTGGAGGGTGAGGAGGAGGGGAGGGAAGAGGTTCAATCAGGAAAGATGCCCAGAATTAAATCCCACTGGTAACACATAGTTTCCTTCATCTCTTGGGATTTGCTGTAAGAAAAGTTCTCTGGATACTGTTTCTCATTAAAAGAACCCTTAAATAAAAGCCATACACACCAGAAAATCAACATACATTGTACGTTCACTCAACCTCAACTTGGCAACCAAAAAAAGAGGAAAAGATGCATTCCAGTGCTCTCAGCTGGAGATCTGATCAGAGTCATGTTACTAATATAAACAACGTAAAGCCGTCAGCTTCATTAATACCTAATATATCGAGTGTCATAAATCAAAAGCAAAAGGGAAAAACATAACTTGTCTCCATTCTGACATCAAGGCAAATACCAAACAACACTTTTGCTCTTGATTATGTTCCTTTTATCACAGGGTGGTAAAGAAGAAATGATAAAAGGTCCTTCAGTCAAGTTATTTCGTGAGGAGACATATGATAAAACTTCCATGTCCATTTGGCTACAGATCTGCACTGGTTCCATGTAACTTTGATGTGGGCAAAAAACTACATTGTAGCTATCTAGTGCAATCAATGATCATGCCTGAAACTTTCCCCTTACACACTTCACCTGAGTTGCTTAAATGCCCTGAATTAACACTCATGTTTGAGTCTTTCACATGTTTGAAAAACAAAAATGTGTCCCTATCCTCTCTCACCCCGTTGTAGTCAAATCTAACCAATCCTTCAAAGATCAACTAAGGTATCATCTCTATCAAAAAGACATTCACCTATTACTTCAGTTTCCATTTATTTTCCCCTTCTCTCAACTCCTAAACCACTTATCATCAGCACATATGGACACTGTCTTGTGTTGTTTTCTAATTGTTTCATCGCTTAATTCTTACTTTTCCAACAAGACTGTACCCTCCTTGAGAGGAATATGAATCTATTTCTTTTTATGTCCTCTATTATGTCTACTACAGTACAGAGCACATATGTATGGACACAATACATATATACACATGTGAATACACATAGGTATATGTACACATATAAACATACATTCATTGTATGGATACATAGATATACACACATATTATTATTGCACTTCAAAATACATGAACTAAGTTCTCATAGGTGAGCAAGAAAGTCTTTGGCACAAACCTTAATTTTGGCCATGCCTTATTGTTCTTGGGAAAACAACTCAATAGGTATGTGTTACTTATGAATGAATAGGACCATTTTCATAAGTGAAGTCAAGTCAGCAAAAATTGATCTACATATACACATATAATGTATATATAATAATAAGCTAAGTAAGGTCATTTTTATGCATGAAATTAACTTGGCAAATATATAGCGATACATACATAGGTACGTGTGTGTGTGTGTGTGTGTGTGTATAATAGTAATACTATAGACTATAGACTCTGCATATATAACCATAGACTATCTATCCATCAGTAACACATACTTTTTTGAGTTATTTCCCCAGGAATGGTGACAAGTAATGCTAAACCATCCATAATTTCTCATTTGTTTACCTCTATGACCAATGTTGTACACTTGCAATTTAGACAGTTGACATATAGGAGCAATTGGTGACTGTGGAACTGAATTTTTGTTTATGTGTAAAGTTAACTGATACTTTAGAAGGCTCATTGGTTGGAGTAGTTGTTTTGAAAAATAGCCAATTGGATAGCATCCCTATCTTGGCAGGGAATATCTAACTAAGAGAGTGAATCAGCCTCTTCAAAAGCTGAATGATGACCTCAGTGCTGCTCTTTGTAGGGGATGTATTTCCATTGTCCAAGTAAACCAGGGTGGACAGGTGCTGCCTTCTACTTAGTAAAAAAGCTCAGGTAGTCAAGGAGACCTGTTAGTTTACACTCAGACAAACAGAGGACATTAAAAGGTAAGTGAGTAGTCTAAGCAACCCTTCCCCCCTCCCCACCACATGTAAGAAATTGTGCACAGGGGGCCATACCTGTCTCCCTTTGCTATCCTGGAGGACAAAGAATTCGCTCACTGTTTCCTCATTTTAAGATTGAATGATCAACTTAACTGCATAGAGTTTATGAACTAAATAAAAATTCCCAAGATGCCTAAATTTGACTGCAGAGTTAGAATATCAAATTATCACCAAACTTGCTTAATGTAGAGCTTAAAGGAATTAGCAAGGGGACATCATTCACTGAGATGCCAATGGTCAAGTGGAACACTGTGCATTTGGAAACTGGTCAGTTCTTTAGTTTTTGGTCCCACGGTAATAGTAAATGTGTGTGTGTGTGTGTGTGTGTGTGTGTATAAAGCATGTATATGAGACACAGAGGGAAACTGAGAGTGAATGTTGGCATTCTTCCTTAGTGTCCTCAATGAATTGGAAATATTACATATGATTTTATGACTCTAGGTCATAAATACTTCTATATTAATGAAAGATTGGCTGCAGGGAGTAAGAAGGCATCACATGGACCACGGTGCAGCAGTTAGGACACTCCAAGATTTTTGCCCTGAAAAAAATTCTAGAGCTAAGGAAGAGTCAGGGCAGAATTGGATGAGACCAGAAGGGTCCTATTTCTTCTGCTGGTATTGGAGGAGCTAGGCTACATAGGAAATTTATCTCATACAACTTTCTATGGGTCACCCTTGAAATTTCCCACTCTGAGACAAAGTTCCATTGCCCTACCCTAGTTATAGTTCTGAAAGTACTTTTACATATATGATATCACTTGAGTCCCATAACAATTCTTTGATGGAGGAGAAGCTGGTATTATTAACTATATTTTTCAGGGAGGAAACTGAGAATAATAGAGATGAATTCATTTGCCCGAGGTCACATAGATAGGAAGTGATGACCTAGGGGCTCAAACTCAGATCTTCAACCTTTTAGACCAGCCTTAAGGTTTAAATCTTGTCCTATAAGGGTTTTTTTGTTTGTTTGTTTTAGCATTTTGCCTCTATGACTGTTGTTCAGAATACCTGAGCTAGTTCCTATGGATGACCACGCAATTCCTTGGCCTGAACCTTGGTTCTGGGTCTTGGAAAACAGGGGCATTCACTTTTTCCAAACTTGGGAAAGGATAGTGGTGGTAATGATGTCAAACGAATGCTGTAGCTTTTGAGTTATTGTGTTACTGAATCACAGCTGGCAGTTATCGTCTTAGCACTGCTGTCTGATAAATCATCACCCAAGAGTTTGTCTATCAACCTGCACAGGTAAGACCAGATAGCAATTTTCTCATTTTCTCCCAGCTCTTAAGGGGCACTATTAAATATAGGGACAAACAATATGACTTTTGTAAATTGTATAGAATTTAGGCAGTTCCAATGAAATCTGAGAACTGTCTATATTAGTGAGTTGCTTCTTCTGGTGCATTTACATGGGGCATGTGGGCTGACACCAGAGCCTACAGCCCACCCAACTGAACTGTGTCAGTCATACTGCCTGGCAGGACTCATTGGGATCTGTGATCCTGCCATGGGGCTGGTGCACACCAATATCATGGCTCACAGTTGGGAGGGAGGCACTGGAGGGAGTGTGTCGGTGGGAAAGAGTCAGGGGGGGGGGGTGGAGAGGGCCCTCAGCAATTTTTTTATGATGCCAGACTGCTGTTCAGTGCTTTAGATAATTAAAAATCTACCCCCACCCAGGCTGCGTCCTAAGTCTATGCAGGAATGCACACATTCCTGCTTATGAATTTTGGAATTGCCTTTGAGGGACACGGGGGAAGCACAGTCCTTGGGGACCTCTAAAACTAGGTTGGATGGAATGCTGGAGAGAATTGTGTAGAGAGTAAACCTCTATGGACAAGAGACTAGATGAGAGGACCTAATAGATCTCTTCCATCTGTAACTCCTGTGATTATCTGAACAGTTTTTAGAGTGTGACCAGACTCAAAATCCAAACATTTACAAATAAACAAGCTCCAGCAGAGCTCCAGACTAATCTTTCCTCTCTTTTTATTTGCAGCATGTAAACCTCGTCTGCTTTCACTGATATTTATGGACAGTAACTCTTCCTCTGCTTACCTTCCTCCCCGCCCTCCAAGCCAGCTCAAGCTAGCTCCTCCTTCCTGCTGTGACCACAGAAGAGCATTCTGGATCCCCACCTCCTCTGATACAGGAGACCAGAAGCAGCTTTCCATGGTAACCTTGAAACGTTTGGAAAGAAGAGAATGCCCTTTCACGATAATGAGAACAACAACAACAATAAACAGTAATTTTTTAAAATAATAAGAGCTAATACTTGTACAACACTTTAAGGTTTGCAAAGTGATTTACATGATCTCATTTGATTCTAATAACTCTGTGACGTAGGGGCTATTATTAACCCCAGGTTACAGATGGCAAAACAGAGGCAAAGAGGAATTAAAAGACTTGTCCAGGGTTACACAGTAAGTGTATGAGGTGGGATTTGAACTCGGGTCTTTCTGACTCCAGGTCCAGTATTCTATCCACTGTGCCTTATTTACTTAGTGACTTCTTGCTCTTCGGTTGTGTCTAACTCTTTGTGACCCTGTGGACCATATCACACCATATATTTGTAAAGCACTTAGTCCAGTGTCTAGCATATAACTGGCCTTAAAAAATGTTTATTTCCTTCCTTTCCTCCTTAGTCCCTTTTTTTTTTTATCATTCAATGCTGTCATGTTAGCTTTTCAGATGATGAATTATTGTTAAAGCTATTCACTAAATTTACTTTTGTACCTTCTTTACCATTTTACACATAGTAGGCACTTAAATCCTTTTCCATTCCTTCCCTTTCCCTTCACCCCCGAAACTTCACTTTATCATATAATGTTGTCCTGTTAACTATTCAGATGATGTCTTGCTGCTATTCATTAAATTTACCATTGTTATCTCCTTTACCATTTTACATATAGTAGGCACTTACTAACTGTTGAATTCAACTTCAAACCACCTTGTTTCAAGCTCTGCCGGATCATAGTTTGTTTCTCTTTACAGAATGATGTGCAAAGTCCACAGCAGGGGAGAAATAGTAGCAAAGTAATGACTTATGTTTCTGTGTACACTTCTATTCCCAAAGCTAATTGTTTATTTAAATAAAAGGTTCTGCCTTGATTATAGGCCATTAGTAAATGAGAGCTGTTTGTATGTCACAAGAATGTTTGAATTTCACAAGTCTTATACTTCACACCAGGAAGCTTAGCTCATCAAATATTTTCATGCAGTAACACCTTTGGTGGAGGTAAAAGAACTTAATTAAACAAATAATTAGCCTTGAGAATAAAAGTATACACAAAAGCAGATTAATGAATTTGCTAATTATTCTTTCCTGCTGTGGACATTACCCAGAGTTGAGGTTTCAGCCATTTAAATACAAACTACAGTATATAGTCACATAACAGGATGAGTCACCATTACTCACTCATGCTATTTTTAAAGCAACTTGAGCTGTCAAACAAAAAAAATATATTTCATCTAAGCCAAACAACATATTGTCTTTAATTCACTGAAATACACCATAGAGTTGAATTTTTTAAGCCATATACAAGCTTCAGATTAACAACCTTTGCCTTCTGTGAGATACTCAAGTGCTGTTCAGGAAATCATCAAATCTACCCTTAGCAATTGGGTTAAACTGGGTCATGTCGTCCCCCCCCAACTTCCCTCCTCTCCCCCCCCCCCCACTTGCCATGCTGTCCTTCACCTAAACAGAACTAATACTTGAAGCAACATACCTTTGAAGTTGCACAGAGTGCTCTATTCAGATAGGCTTGCATTTTTAAATGCCACAGATGTGGTGTTCCCTGGAGCTACTGAAGGAGAGGCTGAAAATTGTAGACCATGAAAAGGCAGCTGTTTTTATGTTTTCCCAGAACATCTGGGTGCAAAAGTGGGAGAAAGTATATAGAAGAGGCTGGGTTCCCATCCCTGGAGGGTGTTAAGCAAAAGCTAGATTGGCCCTTGCCAGGCATATTCTAGAAGGGTTTCCTATTTAAGGAGAGGTTGTCTGAGGCGCCTTCCAACTCTGAGGTTCTGTGATTCTGCAAACTCATAGTAGGAAAACAGGATGCTTTCATGACCTGAACTTAAAAAACAAAAAAATAAAACAAAACAAAAAACCTCTGTTTTTTTTTAAAATAGCTTTTAACATGGCAGTTGCTCTGAAGCATGAGTCTAAAAGATTATTTACTCATTTGTTCATTTATAAATTTTTCAGACCTTGTGGGTGCCAATTTGTGAGCAAAATTGCCTGAATTCTGTGATACATCCTTGAGGTGATGTATCAGGAAGAGCCACTGTGAAGGGATAGGACTCTCTCCTAGCCTGGCATTAGTTCACAAGGTGGCAGTGACGGATTCTTGTCCTATAACCAGGATATTTTTTCCCTAACAGAAGATACTATCATTAGACAATAACACTAATATTAATAATAGTTTTGTAAAGTTTACAAGGCACTTTATATAAGTTTTCTTATTTGATCTTTATGGACTAGTCAGTGAGAATGTATTAAGTTTCTACTACATCTCAGGCATTTTGCTAAGGGCTGGGGATACAGAGAAAAAGCCAAACAACAATAAGAATCAAGTCTCTGCTCTCAAGAAACTCACAGGCTGATGGATGAGACAATACGAGGGTCAGAGGGAAGACGCTAGCTCTATGGGAGGTCAGGGGTGGGGAAGGGGGTGCTGTGGGGAAAGGCTTTTAGTAGAAATTGGGATTTAAGCTGAGACTTGAATGAAACCAAGAAGGCCAGGAGCCAGAGAGGAGTAGGGAGAGCATCCCACGTTTGGGGAACAGCCAGTAAAAATGCCCAGAGTTGAGAGATGGACTGTTTTGTGGAGAGAATGGTAAGGAGGCCAATGTCACCGGATCACAAAGTAGGAAAGAGTAAGGTATAAGAAAATTGGGAAGGCAGGAGGGTCCAGGTTATCAAAAACTTCAAAAACCTGAGAATTTGTATTGGATTCTGGAAGTGATAGGGAGCTACAGGATTTCGTTGAATAATGGGGTAACATGGTCAGACCTGAGCTCACCTTGACAGCTGAGATATGGGAGGATAGCTTGTAGCAGGGAGAAATTTGAAGCAGGGAGACCAATCAGAAAACTCTTCCCATAGCACAGATGTGGGGTGAGGAGGTGTAACAGCAAGCACCCTAGCATACCTAAGGCGGCTACTAGCACAGGTTCTTAGATCTGCTTTTCTAAAGGAAAGCAACTCAAAATGGGTTAACAATCTTACTTTAATCAAA
>CM053587.1:174533933-174574914 GCA_028646515.1 Pseudochirops corinnae | reverse complement strand
TTTCCATATTGATTATGTACACATAAGTATACCATATAGGGGTATAGAAATATATGTACATGAATATATGCAAATTAATGTTTATATGTGTATGTGTATATGCATGTGTATATGTGTGTGTATTTATATATTCATATATATATATGTATATATTTATTATCTATCTCAGAACAAGGTCAAGGCTAAATCCTGAGGGGCACTCCCTCCACAAAGATATTGATTCACTTTGGATCTGGTAATTAATTCAATCAGCTCTCAATCCTACCTACTGCATTATCATCCAGCCCACAAATTTCCTTTTTTTCCCACAAATGTCACAATAGACTTTTTCAAATGTTGGTATGAAATCCAAATATACTCTTATCTATAGCATTTTCATGATCAATACATTTTGTAACTGTCAGAAAAGATAGTTTGCTATGGTCTGTACTCCATGAATGAACCCATGCTGGTTTCTAGTGATCACTGCTTCTATTTCTCAATGCTAACATACTATTCTTTTAATAGCACATTCAATAATTTTGTTGGAATCAAAATCAATCACATTGACCAATAGTTTAAAAAATTGACACCCCTCTTTATTTTTTAAATGTTAAAACCATTTGCCCAATTTTAGTCCTTCATTATTTATTTGTTCCATTTTTCTTGTATGAATGACAGAGGCTAGAACAAGAAAAATCTCTTGGGAAAAATAAACAAGCATAACTACAGAGCACATAGAAGGGCTTAAGAGAAATCAAATGATTTTTAGAACATTACTATGAAAGTAAAGATTGAGGTTTAGGACAGAAGAAAAAGTAGGAGTAAATGGAGGGGATCCAGGGCAGGTAGAAATGATGGCTGAGTTTCTCGAATGGTGTTCAGGATGCCCTGCACAGGTACAAGTATGATTTGATAACTAGAGAAACTTTAACCATATGTGAGAAAGGAATTATGTTTTTCAATATGAAGGCAGTTTAAAGGCACAAGGCTTGAGATAATTCAAGGAGGTCTCTGTAGGGGGTTGTTTCTTGGGAGATGTAAGGGAGTCTCTGACTCATAGCCTAATTTGAAGCTGTAGATAGGGCACAAATTGGGTTTGAATAATGTTAGGTGGTGGGGGGTGTGCACCAATATAGGAGGAAATCTAGTTCAGCAGTCCATTTTTTTTTTTTAAAGCATTGATTTTTGCTGGGGGCAGGGAGTTTTCGACTCATTGATTTTAGCTGCTGATTAAGTCATGTTCTCCAGTCTGTCAGCAGTCACTTCATTTCCTTTCATCTCATGTTTTCACCTGCTTGGTGCTTCTATGACAATCTGAATGGCTAGCTCTCGACTGAACATTAAAGAGGCTTTGGAAGTTGTTTCCTTCTCTGAATAGCACAATTCACCCCAGGCTCTCCCTCCCTCATTCAAAGGAACTGTATGTAGAGCTCCCACTAGCTAGGCAAGGAGGAAGCTTAGGAAGTTTAGGGTGATGTGAAAAGCACAGAGCTTGCAGTCAAAAAGACTCAAAAGACTTGGATTCGAGTCTCCCCTCTGCCACTTAGCTATATGCCCTTTGGCACTTCTTGATGCCTCAGTTTCCCTCTCTGGGAAATGAGATTTGGCTTGATGATTTCTAAGACACAATTCCTTCTCCTCCCATCCCCCTTCCAGCTGGAACTTCCTCGGCATCTGTGAAATGCTGAGACCAGAGATAGCAGATCAACACTGAAGCCTGAGGGCAGTTCTCTGCCTGGAGAAGAGCAGCAATCCACAGGGAGTTGCCTAGAGACTGTGTTGTTTCTTTCCCCTCCACACATTCAGCTGTGAAGATCCCCAAGATCCGAAGAGGGGTTTAGAGCAAACATGAACTAAAGAGCATACAGCAGGTGTCAGCTTCGGTGTCAAAACAAGCCCAATCCTCATTGAAAATGGAAACCAAAATGGCCCATGTGTGAAAGAAGAAATTGAACCAGAGGACAGTTTTATATAGGATAATGGGGGAGGGAGGGGAAGGACTATATTTCTTCCCTGTGCTCTCTCCCCTCCCCTCCCTCTTTGTCTCTGTCTGTCTCTGTCTCTATAACTGTCCCTCTCCCTCCCCCTCCTCTCTTCTTTCCCACTTCTCCTCCCTTTCTCTCTCTCTTCTTTCTCCCTTTTCTTTTTCTCACTCTCTTCCTTTTTCTCCTCTCTCTCTCTCTCTCTCTCTCTCTCTCTCTCTCTCTCTCTCTCTAGCATCTGTGGTTGATTAAACAAACAACAAAAGATGGCTGCTGATGGATAGCTAGCTCACAAATACCGGCTGAAACACCTATGTGCCAGATTTGCACAGCTGTACATATGCCACGGCTGATCCATCTGCTGAGCATGCCACACACCGCTGCTGATCAATCTACACATGCCAATTACTTGATTTAGAGTAGGCTGCTGGTTGTGTGAAGCAGCAAGGGAGAATCTCAGCACAGCAAGGAAATCACCTTTGGGTTTCTTCATTTCCTCCCTTCTCCTCTGTTGTTGAGGGAGAAATGATGGTGGGGCCACTGGCCTCTCTTCCCCACTACCTCACATGTAATATGGGGGAAGACAATGTTTGGTATCACCTCTACTAGGTCTCCAAGGAGGGTCACAAGATTAAAATCAGATTGGAATCTTTAGTTGGGAAAGAGACCTGGGCTCCTAGTTCTGCCACATGCAAATACTGTCACCAGACGGAGTTGATGGCATGCCATTGTGTACCTTCTTTGTGATTTCTGACACGGAAAGAATTCATTTTGTGCCTTCTTTGTTCTTCTGTCTTGAGGATAATAGACGTACCAGAATTTAAATTCCCTGCATAGTGGGCTTTAGCTTGTTGTCCTGTGACAGGTGCAACTTCCTTTGCCAGACCCAGCAGGACAGGATCTCACTTCAAATGGGGGAGTGGCTAGCAGCCTGGAAATGTTTGGTTTTTTAATGGGCATTTGAAACAGAGGACTTCCTACCCTTCCCTTTCCTAGGTGAAACTGCTACCTGATGAGAGGAAAAGCCAATTGGTCTTTGGGATCTTTGTGGAACTTCTTATGGTTCTGCCTCCCATGAGTTAGTCCCTTGACTGTGGCCCAATCTACCTTTTCCTTCCCAAACCCTCCTCCAGCTACATCTGCTTGGCTTTTCTGGGAGCATGCTTTGTGCTTTACTATCTTCTTACCTTCAGTCATACTATTCTCTCAGTCTGCAACTTCTGCCACTTACAATCTCATTCATCTTTCAAAGCCCTGCTCCAATCCTGTCCCCCTTTTAAAAGCCTAGCCAAATTTCCCTGATTAGAGGTGTTCTCTCTCTCTCTCTCTCTCTCTCTCTCTCTCTCTCTCTCTCTCTCTCTCTCTGTCCTCTGTCTCTTCTCTGTCTCTGTCTCTCTGTCTCTCTCTGTCTCTCTCTGTCCTTGGACTCTCCCCCGTACATCATTCACTTTCTGTTCCACTGATACCACACATGTCCTGTAAATGGCACAGTGGATAGAGTGCTGGGCTTGGAGTTAGATCTGAATTCAAATTCTGCCTTCGATCCTGGGTAAGCCACCTAACATTTCTCAGCCTTAGTTTCCTCACCTTTAAAATGGGAATGATAACAATACCATCTAACCTGTAGGATCATCGGGAGGATCAAATAAGATAAAATATATAAATTGCTTTGCAAATCTTAAAGCACTGTATAAACATAAACAAATATTGCAATTGTTATAACACTTTGCCAAAGCTGTAAGTCTTTTCTGCTGTACTACATAGGAAATAAGCACTTGCGTTTTATCCTGCACAATGCCTATGGAGGCTGCACAGGAATTTCCAAACAGGACTAGCCCAAGAGTCAGGATACTGGATAATGGTGTTAATTCTGCCACACCAGTTACGTGATCTTGGGAAAGTCCTCAGTTTCCAAAACTGTAAAATCAAGGAACTGGACTGAATGAAGTTTTTCCCAGATCTGTCGAGAATTCCTAAGTTTGTTGTTTGTTTGTTGAAAGTACAAATGAACAGGAGGTGAAAAGATCCTGTGACATTAAAAATTCTCTCATATGATATTTAATATGAGGTTCGTCCCAGACATCCCACATAGCCAGCAAAGCAGCAACCAAAGTTTCTTTTAGTATGTCTGAAACACAGGGCTTTGGATGTCAGTCTCTTATTTCAAAAGCTCTGGTGGCTCTCTCTTGTCCCCAGAAGAAAATATAAACTCTTGAATCTGGAATTTAAAGTCCTTTACAATCTGGTTCCCAAGTACCTTTCCAACATTATTTCATATCACTCACATTCATTCATTCACATTCCAGATGAACAGGCCTACTTGCCATTCCCAAAATTATTCCCATCCCCATCGCTTGTCTGTATGCTTGTGAACACAGTCCTTCATGCCTCAAATATAGTTCTTCCTCACCTCCACCTATCAGAATCTCTAGTTGCCCAGTGAGCTTCCTAAGACACTCAAGTGCAGTTTCTTGTGCAAACCTTTCTCTGACGCCTTGAATTGTTAGTGCTTTTATTCTCTTCATATTGTAATGTGTTTATTTGTCTGTTCATTAGTTGTTTTCCCCAGTAGAAAATAGGCTCCTTCCGGACAACAACTGTTTCATTTTTTTTTTCTTTTTGTGTCCTTAGTGTCTGGAACAATGTCTTACAAATAGTAGGCATTTAGTCACCTCCTGCTTCCTGCCTTGGCTTCTGGACACCTCTATGGGTCACAACAATGTCAAGCTTGTCCTTGGAGATTTTGGCTTGTCCCAAAACTCAGCTGCCTCCTCCTGGCTGTGAACATAACCTCCTGCTCATGCTTACATAGGATTAAAGATGCTTCTTAGTACATGCAACATGGCAGGAAGGATAGTTGAGGGTGTGCAGAAACCCTGAAGATCAACATTGAACCTTCTAACCACATGCTTTCAACAGCTGATATTAATGATACTCTTCGTGGATTTCTTACCCAATGATTGGCATAGCATTCCCTGCCCCCCCCCCCCACTTACTTTCCCCATTGCAGTAATATCAAATCTCCAACCGCCAGAGAATGAATTCCACTCCCCAAGCCCCAGCTGTAGGATCCCTCATCCCTATCCATCCCAATCATACACTCCCAATGTCCTCCTCTAGACCCACCTGCACCTTCCACTCTGGAATTCCTGATCCACAGACTTAACAGATTTTCACTCATTTTAGACCACTTCCTCTCTTGTCCCTATTTTCTTCCATCATTTGTGGAGACCTGGCTTTCTGCTCCACGATATGGCATTCCTAATCAACCTTTCTCATACTGGATATAGTTTTGCTCATATTCCCAGAATTATTAGCCATGGTGGGGGAGTCAGAGTGTTTCTTGACCCATGACTCTTTTTCTGCCATCACTCACCAACTTCTCTGTGGTTCTTACAATCTAATTCATATTCCAGGAGCCATTATCTATTAGCCACCAAGGTATTTTAAATTCAACAAGTCCAAAGTAAAACTATCATCAGTTCTCCAGAGCTCACTCTTTTTCTGAACATCTTGGTTACTGTCAAGGGTACTCCTAGTCTTCCAGTCATCCAAGTTCAAGTACCTAAGGGTTAATACTCTGTTCCTCACTCACCCCATCAATAAAGGAAGTCATGCCAAACTACTTAAATTCTTCATCCACAACATCTCTAGAATATGTTCTTGGAGCTACAAGTGAGAGTTGGGTGAAAGGTGGACACCAAAGATGGATGAGCAGCCCTGAAAAGGGCTCAGCTAGCCAGCACACGGGAAGTGCTAGTCATCCTGGAAGCAGCTACACCCTGGTAAACTGTCTCAGCAGATGGGCTAAACCCATCAGTGAGTTAGGAGAATATCTACCCCAAGCATGTGAAGACTTCACCTGGTGGAATGGGCAGAAGTAAGCACTACGGAATGCTTAGAGCTCCATCAGACATTGAAGACACCAAGGTCATCCCAGGCCATCACCAGTCATCTTGACCCATGGTCAGAGTGAGACTGACCACTGTGTAACTCTGCCTCATTTCTATCCTCATTTATATGCTCCAGTCAAGATATCACCTGTGATGTTATCCATTCACATGCCACTTTAGTTCAGGCCCCCATCACCACTCATTCGCACTATTTCAATAGTCTTCTAATTGGATTCCCTCCCCTCCCCTTCCCCTTCCCTTTCCCTTCTTCCTTCAAGGCCTCTCCTAATTCCAGTCCATCTTCTACCTAGCTGCCAAAGTGATCTTCCTAACATATAGATCTGGCTGTATAGAGTCCTATCCAACAAACTTCAATGACTTCTCTTCACCTCTAGGATTAAATATATCCTCTGTTGGTCATTTAAAGCTCTTGACAACTCGGCTTCTTATCTTTCCAGCCTTCTTATACATTCCCACATGCTATATTCCTCTTGGAGTTACCATTTTGTGGAAGGCTCAGGCTAGCCTTTGCTCTCCTCCTGGCCCTGCTCCTGACTTCCTCTAGACTTCATAATCATACCTCTGTTCCTGTCTCATTCGAGAACTTCCCTCAAAACCTGGACTCTCCCTTGCCCTGAAACATCCAGCCAACCCTGCAGTCTTTCCAATGTGGAAAATCCTTTCTCCTGGTTTGCTCTTTTCTTATGTTGATGTATTCCTCCCAGGGCTTCTATTTGGGGGAAGTGACTAACTTTAGTTTTGTTTATTCCCAACCTGGTTCTGCTTCTTCCTCTCCAGCCTTGAAATGAGGCAGTTGGGTGACCCAGTGGATGGAGTGTTGGGCCTCTAGTGAAAAACAAAGAAACACAAAATCTGAGTTAAAATCCAGTTTCAGACCCTTTCTAGTTGTGTGACCCTGTGGCAAGTCACTTGATCTCAGTTTTCTCAAGTGGAAACATCACCTACTTTGCAGGGTTGTTGGGAGGCTCCAATGAGATATTTGTAATAGTTCACACTATATAAATGCTTATTCTCTTCTAGGTTTAACCCTATGTCCCCGTGCGGATTCCTTTTCCCTTCTTCTCCACCACAGCTTTTCAGCTTCTTTTTTTTATATATTGTCTTCGCTCATTAGAGTTGGAAGCTCCCTAAGGGTAGGGACTTTTTCTTTTTTGATTGTATTTTTATCCCTAGTATTTAGCACTTTGCCTGACATATAGCGAGTGCTTAATAAGTACTTGCCCTTCCTGCCTCCCTCGCTCCCTACCACCTTTCCTTCCTTCCTTCTTTCCTTCCTTCCTTCCTTCCTTCCTTCCTTCCTTCCTTCCTTCCTTCCTTCCTCCCTTCCTTTCATCCTTCCTTCCTCCCTGCCTTACTGGCCTACTTGCTGTTCTTCACGTGTGATGCTCTGACTCCATTTGCCATCTTCTTGCATTAATGTCCCCTGTCGAGTGTCCCCTGTGCCTGGAATTCTCTCCGGCCTAACTTCTGCCTCTTCGAATCTTTGGCTTCCTCCAAGAATTGACTCGTGTCCTGAGAGCCCAGCTGCTAGCGCCTTTCCGTCCAGTCTAAGGCTGTCTTCCATCTCCTCTGTAGGAATCTGATTGTACTTGCCTTTTCCCTCATTAAAATGTAAGTTCCTTTAGGACAGAAGTAACAATGTTAGTGCTTTTTCTTTGTACCCTCAACACTCTGAGAAGCAAGGAAGGAAACAAAGATTTATAAAGTGCCTACCACGTGCATTGTGCTAAATTCTTTACAAATAATACCTCGTTTGGTTGCACTTAGCCTAGCACAGTACCTGGCACATAGGCACTTTATTAAAGTCTGCCGTTTGCCTGATAAATATTAAGCGGTTTGCTGACTGAGAGATCCGCGGTACTTTTCAACCCGTTTGATGCTACATTAATTTTTAGGGAAAGGTGACGGGGAAAAATCCGAGGCAAGACACGGTCGCTTGGGACTCTGATGTTCAGATCCGCCGCTAAGTTTGGGTTTTCAGATTGTAGCGGAAGTATTCTAATTTGGGTCCTTTTTCATCGGACTCTTTAAACTAATCCCTCTCTTCTTCAGATCTTTGCACAAGCCTCCAATGTCATCACTGGGGAGCACCGAGCACAGAGCAAAGGTAGGAAGAAGAAAAAAAGAAAGGGAAAAAAAGGCCCAAATCTGCACGTTTTATTTCATTGGTACATGTATTTAATCCATCTGCAAACTGCTCATTGGATAGCGTTGCTGGCTCCTCTCTCTGGGAACACTAAGGTATGTGTATTCAACAGTGGAAAATAAACATAAGATTTTATTACAAAGTACCACTGCTGCTCCTGGCAGGAGTAATTTGTGCACCTGCATTTTTAAAAATGTTTCAAAGTTTTTCCCCTTGGTGGATTCAGTGGTAACACATATTAGCTTCCCCTCCCGGCCGCCACAACCGGCTTGTCATAGGCTCCTGTCGCATCAGCCCTGGCTGCCTGTTTTCACAGCAAATAGCAAAGGAAAGTGAAGAAGGACCACTCATGCCTCAGGCAACCTTGGAAATGCCTCGATGCTCTGGCGTGAAAGAGATGGGGAGGGGCTGAAACCCAAGTCAAAGGTAGGGCGGTATGGTTTTCCAAGACTGGAGGGAAATCTCTTCAAAGGAAAAGCTAAAGAAAGAGGAGGAGAGGTCAGAAATGGGATTGGCTAAAACAATCCTACCTGAGGGTCCTGCCTCTGTCCCTCCTACTGCCATGGGGCAGGAGATTAGCCCCAGAAACTGAACAAGGGACCTTTCTTGCTTCGACCATTTGTTAGGGTTCCAAATTGCTTTATATAATTTTATATTTACTTCTGTATATACATGTTGTATATAAACTCCAGTAAAATATAAGCTCCTTGAGGGTAAGGGCTGTTTCTTTGAATCCTTTATATCTTTGAATTCCCAATGATGCCAACAAGAGTGCATGGCACATAGGAGGTATCCAATTAAAGGCATGCTATGCTGTTAAGTTGAATGGAAGTCAAGTCATTTGCAATGCCACCAAGAAACAATCTACTTAAACTTCTTGTGCAAATAATGGACCACCTGCATGTGAGGGACTTCTTTGTCCCTTAATATTTCATTGGGGAAAGAAGAGTGAACTCCAAGGAGGCTTTGGTTTTCAGAGCTGAATAATGGAGTTGGAGAAGGGAAGTGTAATTATTCAGAATGGGGCTCAGCTTCCCAGCTTTCCTTTTCACCATTTCTCTGATTTTGCAGGTGTCTGAAGTCAGCTCTGTGTGCAAAGAGCTCACTAAAAATTTCCCCTGTGTTCTCTGTAATCTCTTGGAAATGTTCCTTAACTCTCTCCAAAGTCTCTCACCACAACTTGGAAGACATGTAATTCCAAGTGATCTTAGGCACATTCAAAATTCCTTGAAATCACATCATGGCATTTTGCACACTCTGTTCCCTTCTGCAAGGTCCTGAAAGGAAATTATAGTCTTCTATAACACTTAAGTTGATCATTAGAACCACCTTTTGTTGATAAGTAACATATGAAGCAAATGACTGAATTTAAAGAGTATTTCTTCATCGGTCTAACACTGAGAATAGAGATAATGGGTGCTCCCATGATGAATTTGTGGGGTGTGAAATCTTCACTGTTTGGTGTGATCCAGAGCAATGGAATACTTGTTTCATTTAAATAATACCAAGTTCTCAGATGCTCTGTGCCATCTGCCTTGGGAGAAGCCTGGCCCTGGCACAGAATTAAATGTACGTGACATTTCAAAAGGTTGCAAATGCAGGCCTAGTTATGCATCAGCCTGGAGAGAGAGGGGAAAGTGGGAGATTCATCATTATTGTGAGTTAGTCTCAGGTCTCATCAGAGGCTGTTTAGGTCCAGTTCTACCTACACTGCCCAATTGTCTCCATCTGATTTTGTAAGTTTCCTCCCAGAAATGGTTCTCAATCAAGATAGATTCTTGCTATGGTTTCTTCAATGCTTGCTCCTGATTTTGGGTCATAAACAGGGTTTGAAGTCTACACTCTGGGTCCCTAAGCAAGCATTTCAGAGAGGGTTCTATTACCCTGAGCTAACGAGGTCCTTCAATTAGCCTCTCCATGAATGAATGAACCTGTGCTCATGAGTCTGAATTTGTTAGTGCTGCATCTCTACATTCAAAGTAGAGAACCGATGCAGTTATTTGGGTAGGTCAAGTCAGGCCCACCACTTTTGTCCCAGTTATGTAGATTCAAGTCACTTAACCCCTCTGAGCCTCAGTTTCATCATCTTAAAAAAAAAAAAAGAGGTTGGACTAAAACTAAAGGATCTCTATAATAAACCTACTATTCTGAATCATTTACTTGGGACTTAAACTGGTTATGACGTCTTATACTCAGCTTGCATGTGAAATAAGCTCTTTAAAGAGCATTAGAACTAGGTCGAATGGTAGTCTGATTGAATAATTATTAGATTGTGTCTACACATACGAAGTGAAATGTATAAATGAAGGAATTATCCCATTAATTCTGGACACAGCTTCTTTTGTCACAATCACCTGGATGTTTTTGCAGAGCCATAACTAGCAATTTTGATGCCTAAAACAAACTTTATAAGCAAATCTTTCCTGATCCTACTAGCCACTAGTTCCCTCCTCTTTCCTCCCTACTCCCTAAAAAACCTACCCTAAATTTATTTTGTGTACATATACAAATCCATATATCTATGTATATGTGTGCATATATATGCATATTATTCATATAATATACACACGTGTGTATATATGTATATGTGTAGAGAAAGAGAGACAGAGACAGAGAGAGGGACCGAGAGAGAGAGAGAGAGAGAGAGAGAGAGAGAGAGAGAGAGAGGGAAGAGACAGAGACAGAGACAGAGACAGAGAGACAAATTGATAGTGCATCTATAGCAGGTATACAGCTGGCCTCAGAACCAAGAAGACTTGTGCTCATGTCTTGCCTCCGCTATATCTTAGCTATGTGACTCTGAGTAAGTGATTTAATCTCTCAGTGTTCTTGGAAACTGTCTAAGATTTTTAATTTGCTCAGAAAGTGCCACCCTGAGCTAGTAGAGGGATTTTCTTTTTTCTAGGAGACAGAAGTAGTTAGGTAGTAGGTTAATACGTCATTACCCTGTCCCACCTCAGGATGAACCTGAATTCTAATTTGACCTTAGACACTCACCAGCTGTGTGAACCTGGGTAACTTATTTAAGTTTAGTTTGCCTCAGTTTCTCCATCTATAAAATGGGAATAATAATAGCAACTGTTTCTTAGGATTGTTGTGAGGGTCAAATGACATAATATTTATAAAACAGCACAGTGTGTGAACATAGTAGATATCACATAAATATTAACTATTAGTTGAATGTATTCCTACACATACTTATGTACAACACTCTCTCAGCAGAGAATATAAGCTTGGTCTTTTTATCTCCAGCACCTAGCACAACGTCTGGAATGTAACAGGTGCTTAATAAAAACATGTTGACTGAATGATTGATTGACTTACAAAATTATCTCAAGACAAATAGCTCTAGGACAAAAACAAATAGGAGAGATCCTTGGGCACAAGTTTCCATAGAAAGTAACTGGGATGTCATACCTGGGTCACTGCTGAGAAGGAGCTTACCTGGGATGTGACCAACAGGTAAAGAAAGAGAGTTGCCCAGTAGCTCTGTCACTTAACTAATTAATCTTGCTAACTAGATGCTAAGCTAAATTGTTTGTATGCTATTAAAAGAACCAAATGCTAACAGTGTTCTCTAAATCTTGTTGCTTGGGAACAAATGGTGGTTGCCCTGCCTTAGCGATAGTTCTGATTTTCAGGTGAAAGCGTTTTTGTCCTTAATTATTTGGATAATTGCTTTAATTCTCTACTTTTCATTTTATATTTAAGTGTAAATGGATTTTTGAGATGGACCCCTGGGCTCAAGGAGAAGTGTGTGGGTTTCTGGGAGATGTAGTCTCAGACAGACAGCCCGACCCTGGGAGGAACAGAGACTATTATGAGCGCTGAGTGGAAGCTACCACGGCAGCAACAGGAGCAGTTGGTGGCAGCAGCAGCATGTGTTTCAAGTGACTGAGAAGATGCAATGGCAGCTGGAGCTGGAGATTAGAGACTGGGGAGTCAAGCACTGAGGCATGACAGGCTTTGGGGCTGCTGCCTGAGTCCGGGGTGCAGGAGCCTATGGAGTTGATGCCAGAACCTTGGGCACCTGGGGCTGCCTCCACTTTCACCAGCCAGAATGGGAAGGTAGTTGCTGACTTTCCATTTAGAAAAAGTAGGTACCAGACTGTGAAGGATGGACGTTTCCCTCCCTCCACTTTGCCTGAATAGGGCAGAAACTGATTCCAAAGCATATTGTATTCTCTAAAGTTAATTTTCTAATCCTTTTAAAAAGTAGTCTGAATTTCTTTTGCCACCTACATGAATCTGGTTGATCTAAATGCTGCTGACCTTATTTGTCTTTGTAGATTGAATGTATGTGTAAACATGGGCCCAGCTGTAGGGAGGAACAATGTGTGTGTCTGTTGATATACAGAGATACTAAAAGGACCAGAGACTGAACTCTGTTTCTCAGAAGTGCCAGGCTTTCTCCTGGCTGGGGGCTGAGCTCAAACTGAGAGAGCATCTCATAATTTTAATTTATTTATTTTGGATAAACTTCCCATAAGCCAGAGCCAACTGAGTTTGGCATTTTACTTCCATTGCCTTGTGCAAAAAACAAACAAACCCCAAAACATCAGAATACCATTTTTCCAACTCAGACAACTCTAGGCTGTTGAGATTATGGCCCCACTCTTTTCTCTGTTCCCCCATGCATGTTCAGAGAAAACTTCAGAGGGGTAGAATAAAGAACCTTGACTAGAGTAGAGAATAGATGCTGATAACTGATAGGATCAAAGGTGTGTCTGCTTCTGATCTCCAATACCTATATTCCAAAGATGTGGGCCAGAGAGTTAGTACAGTACTTTCCTCTCCAGTAGTCCTGTACCTTCCACTTCCAAACCTATATCCAGACACGGGAAAAAACTATGTGATTCATTGTTTATGTTACTCATTCAGACTAATTAAGATTAAAGAAATTAGTTGGACCTTGACTAAGATCTCACAAACAATAAAATCAGACCTTACTGCATAGCCTAAGGGTGACATATGATGAACTGAACTGACAGTATAAAGTCAGTCCATAGGAATCTCTAGGGTACATCAGCCTGGTTCTGCTAGTGGGAGAATAGAGAGGAACAGTTAGTTTATAAAGAAAGCCCATGGAATAGCTTTCCTGGTATGTTGTTAACTAACAGCCAGTTGGCCTGGAATCAGGAAGCCTCAATCTTCCTGAGTTCAAATCTGGCTTCAGACACTTATTACCTGTGTGACTCTGGGCAAATCACTTAACCTTTTTGCCTCTGTTTCCTCATCTGTAAAATGAGCTGGAGAAGGAAACAGCAAACTACCCCCGTATCTTTGCCAAGAAAACCCCAAATGGAGTCACAAAGAGGTGGATACTACTGAAAATGACTAAACGAATGTTAACACTCCTCATGGTTATAGAGTCACACTCAGCACCTCTCCATGTGGTACACTATAGTGGGAAGAAGCCTTAGAGAGAAGGTTCTAGGTTCTGAGTTCTAGTCCCAAAGCAGCCATTAACTTCTTCTGTTACTTGGGCAGGTAATTTCACATCTCTGTGGTTCACTTTCTTCATTTTTAGAGGATGGGGATCAAATGGATGGTCCTGAGGGTCTCTTCCAATTTTGTATTCTGGTGTGCATAATAATAATAATAATAGCTATTATACAGAGTTTTAATGTTTGCAGAGCTCTTTATAAATATTATATCATTTGATCCTCACAATAACCCTGGAGGGGAGGTGCTATTATTATCATCATTTGACAGATGAGGAGACTGAGGCTGAGAGAGATGAAGTGATTTGATAGGCTCACACAGCTGTTAAGTGATTGAGGCAAGATTTGAACTCAAGCCCTCCTAACTCAAGGTCCAACACTCTTGTTAGCTTGGGAGTACAGTGGATAATACTGGCCTGATGTCAAGAAGACCTGGATTTAAATCCACCATCGAACATTTAAGCAGCTGTGTGAAATGCTGAGCAAGTCATTCTGTCTTTCCCAACCTCAGTTTCCTTATCTATAAACTGACAATAACTATAGCAAATGCTTCCCAAGATTGTTGTCAGGATCAGATCACAATATTTGTGAAAATCCCTTAATTCAGTGCCTGGTGCATAGAAGTTGTTGTATGAATGTTTATTCTCTCATCCCCTTCTATCCTCTGAGCCACCTTTTTGCCCCATGTTGAGTTTCACATCATAACTATGACAATTTTTTATTGCTCAACTTGCCACTAACACGTTTGCTCTTTGATAAGTAACCTATAGTGGTATGCTGCATTTCCTCTCCCCCCCCCATCATGTTCTTGCTGAAGCCTGTGTCTCTACGTTTTCCTTTATAATCCTTCATGCCTAATGTTCTAGACCAGTGGTTCTCAACCTGTGGGTCACGACCCCTTTGGGGGTCGAATGACCCTTTCACAGGGGTCACAGGGGTTGCCTAAGACCATCGGAAAACACATATGTCTGATGGTCTTAGGAACCGAGACACCACTCCTCTATCCATCTCCAGGCAGGTCCGCCCACATGCAGATTTGCCCACATACGAGTATTAAAGGATCGCGGCATTAGGAAGGTTGAGAAGCACGGTTCTAGACAAACTTGGCTAATAGCCATTCCTCAAGTTTGGCACTAAATCTTTGGCCTCCATATCTTTGCCTAGGCTGGCCCCCACATTCTCTCCTCATCTCCACTTCTTATAATCTGAGGCTTTCTTCTAGGTTTTGTTGGAATGCCATCCTACATCCTCCTGGAAGAGTAACAAAACTTGCTTTAAAAGCCATTGCTTATTTATGGGCAAATACAACATTTCCTTCTACCGAAAAAAGAATTCTTAATAAATTTAACATTCTTAAACATAGAAAAATCCATCTGGGAGTAGCTAAATCACAAGTGTGTTTCTAGGAAATTGCTTAGTAAACTCTAAAGTGCAATGTAAATGGGAATTATTATTACTACTAATATTATATTACTATTACTCCACCACTATTTATCTGATTAGACAGAAAGATCTGTTTGTTTTCATCTTGCTGTAAGTGGCAATGCTCTCTCCCTCCTGAAGTCATTGTATATAGAAATACACATATATTGTATATGTATATAGACACATATGTACATATGATACAGATGTGTATATACATATATGTGATAAATATATACACACACATATACTTATTTGTTAACATATTGTAGCCCTCCACTGCAATGTAAGTTTTTTGAGGGCAAGGACTGCCATTTTGTCTTTGTATATCCAATGCCTAGCATAGCACATGGCATAACATCATTATTATTGTTGTTATTATTATTGGATTTGCCTCATGATGTCATTGGCACCTGTATCACCAAGGTAATATTCACAGCACCAATGGTGACTATGAATATGCCAGCATAATTCTGAATCACAAAATATAATAGACTCTCCATATAGAAGACAGAAGAAAATGATTTATTCTGACACCTGAAAGCCAAATCCCAACACCAGAAAACTGAATTCATCTTCGCAACAAAGTGCAATAACACTGCAGAAAGGAACACCATCCCAAAGCCTTCCCACAGACAAACAGTCACAAGCCTAGTTGTCTTCCTTGCCTGCATCCTCTCTCTCCCCCAGCTCTAACTGCTCTGACTCCCAGCTTCCTCTCAGCTCTGCTCTGCCCTTCCTGCTCTACCTGTTCAGCAGGCTCCTCCCACCAAAGGCTCCATGCATTTACATTGCACCTTTTCAGGGGCAGGGAAGATCTTCAAATTCCTATTATCATTACAGCACCCTGACCATCTTCCTAAAATACCACCCTGTTGCTGCTGCTGCTTTCTACACATCCCCTCTGGGTCCGTGCCTTCCCAATAGATGAGAGTTCATCACATTCAACATGCTGTTGTTCCCTAAGCATCTTCAGGTCAATGCATTTGGATGGAAGTCTTTTGTGTTTTATTTTCAATGATTCTATTCAATTCTTATTAAGTGCTTACTATGTGTTAGGCATTGATTGATTTGCTGGGATGCAAATTACAAAAAGAGACATTTCTTGTCCCGAAGGAGCTTACCATCTAAGGAGGGAAGACACAAAAGCAGCCGAAAAATCCAGTTGTTCTTCAGAAAGTCAAGCCAAGCCAAGCAGCTGATTGATGCAAAATGGAGTTACCACTTGATGTTGATGTTGGTAAACCCTCTCTCAAGGATGACTTTGGAAGGAGCTTAGTATTCCACCTTCCAGCTCTCCCCTTCTAGTCCTCCATTCAGAGAAGAGAGGCAACTGAGGAAGAGTTAATGAGGGGTGAATTTTTTTTTTGGTGGTTGTTGTTCAGTCATTTCAGTCACGTATGACTCTTCTCATGATCCCCATTTGGGGTTTTCTTGGCAGAGATCCTGGAGAGATTTTTCCATTTCCTTCTCCAGTTCATTTTGCAGAAGAGGAAACTGAGGCAAACAGTTAAGTGACTTTTCCAGGGTCACACAGCAAGTAAGTGTCTGAGGCCAGATTTGAATTCAGGAAGATGAATCTTCTGGACTCAAGGCCTGATACTCTATCCAGTGCACCACCTACCTATAGAGTATCCAAACCTAAGTCATTCTTCATGGTGACCAAATTTTAGATGATCAGCTTATTGTGAGTGGGGAGGACATTTTGTTCCATGGAGTGGCAGCCAAGCACAGCAGCCAATGGAAAATGAAATCTTAGATCTGTGTTTATACATGTATCCAATATCACGCCTAAAATAAGAGAGAGGACGTTGATGTCTCTACTCTGTGCTAAACCCACAAAACAAAGAAGAGCCTGTTTGTTTAGAGAATAACTAACCCAAGTATGTAGTGTTCCATCTTTATGATGAAATGCAGATTTCTCATTAAAAGGCAAATTCTTCATTTCACAAAGCTGAAGGGAATGATACTTAAGAAAGGATTTTAGCTGATGAAACTTAGGGCAAATGCATTTAAAAAGCAAAATTCAGGAACATCCTCTGGATCTGGGCCCAGTATATTTTCATGTGATTATGGATTGCATGCATGTTCTTTCACTTCAAGTGTCTCTCCTAATGGTGTGTTGGAGTCTCAAGGCTGGCAAGCAAATGTTGACAGCCATGTTGAATTCAGCCATATTATCTGCTTTTCCTTGACATGATTTATTCTGGTTGGATTGTTGCAAGTTAACGGATGACCTGTGATTTTGACATATTTTCGATGAATACTTGTACAAAAAATGTTGACATTTACTCCGATGTTTTGTATCTGTTGATACTAGCCATCATTCTAGTTTATTTCCTACTTATTTCTGTAGAGCTATTATCCAATTCCTTTAAAACCATTTATGGAAGAGAGAAGAGCCTAGGAGTCTCACTATTAATTTGTCTTCTGGTGTCTTCTGGTGAGATACTGGTTCCAACCTTCCTGAATAACCAGTTTTCCTGGGGTTTTGTTTGTTTTAAGAGTCCGTCTACCATACCTAGTTAGACCCTGAGATTCTTCTAAGTTGGTTTCATTTAAGTGGACCATGTGATCTCAGAGTTGGAAGAAATATCAGATATATTCTAATCCAGCCCATACCTACACGTATGTCTCTGCTATACCATACCCAACAAACAGTCATCTAGCCTGAATACATCCATGGAAGAGGAACCCACTACATTTTGAGACAGGTCGTTCCATTGAATATATCCTGTGTTTCCTTCTCTATGCATATGCTATACTACTGATAGAATATAAACTTCTAGAAGGCAAGCACTGTATGTGTCACTTTTGCATTTACCTCTGTAGCACCTAACACGGGGCCCTGCACATCATAGGTGCTTAATAAATGTGTATTGATTGATTCATTCCTCTTATGATAGCATTACTTGCTAGGAAGTTTCTTCTTTATATTAAGTCTGAAATTTAGCTTTCTGCAAAGTAACTTCTGCTCATTACTCATATTTCTGCCCTTTGGGGTCAAGCCGAAAAGCAAAAACTTTTTTCATTAACAGGGTTTCAAGGTACTTGAAGCCAGTATATCATGATCCCCCTAGTATCTTCTCTACACCAGATACTATGTATCCATTCTCCTCATTCCTCCTCTTGGATCTCTACATTGGACTATCCATTGGAAAGTGGATCAACTAAACATTGCCATGTTCTTTGATTTGGCTGTGTTCTAACAGCCAAAGGTTCTTAAGAGTAGCAGCACTGTACCTGAGGAATGAGTAAAAAAAAAAAGTCCAGGAGAAATGAACAATCAATAAATACATTGGGTTGGAAGAGATCCATTTCTCTTCCTTAGCCCAGTGTATCAGTCTGAATTCTACTACCTGTTTTAATACCAATCCTGATGTTACCTTAGGCAAGTCCCTCCAAAATGTGTCTCACATTTCCCCCCCTAGAAAATGGTTGTGGGAGGAATACATTTATTATTCCTCAGACAGGACTTTCCCTGTTTTATCATTGCACAAGCTTTTTCCCATGACTGAAATATTCCTTCAACCTTCACTTCCTCCTCTGGTATTCTTTAATTTCCTATAAGGCTCAGTTCTGATGCTACCTCTACCATAAGACCTTTCCCCATGTCGCTAATTGTTAGTGTTCTTCCTCCTTTGAAAATAGTGTGTATACTTTGTTTTTACTTACCTATTTATCTGTTGTGGCTACTCAGTAAAACTTAAGTTCTTTGAGTGGTCACATTTTTGTCTTTTTTCCTAAGTGCCCAACACTGTGCCTTGCCTTTGTATTGAACTGAATTAGGCTGCTTTATGGGGATTAAGATGGAAGAATGAGATCCAATGATAATGATAGAACAGAACTTCTGAAAGTAAGCAAGATATGGTAGAAAGAACACTGGGCTTGGAGAAAGAAGACACAGAATGCCTTGGGTAAATCACCTCAAATGTCTAGGTCCCAGTTTTCTGAGCTGCGATATAAATGGATTGAACTAAAATGATCCCTTGAACTCTAATATTGTGGTTTCTTGAAGGAATTATTTGGATGAATGTGGCCATGCCCAGGGTGCCCTGAAATGCACACCAGGATACAGGATGTCAGGCTCAGGAAATGGGTGAGGAGCAAGCCAGCAGTGGTGCAAGCTCCAGAAAAGAGTGAGGCTATGGAGGGGCTGTGGGGCTCCCTGGGAAAGTGAGTTTAGATGAAGAATGGAGTTGAATGACATTGACAACCCAAAGTGAATCCATTTCATCATTTTGTAGACATACAATCGTGGTGTGCTATATGTTATATATAATTTAATAAAGCATATTTTTAAAAATAGATTTGAGGAGAGCGGAAACCCCAGAAGCGTATGTTATTGTACTGTGCTTTAGTTTCTCCTTCCCTCCCACAGGGGACCTCTGAGGGTCTATTTGAGGGCATGAATATGGAAAATTCAGCTCCAGCTCCTCCACCCCACTCCCTGAACAGCATCGCAGAACCATGCAAAGCTCTTGTGGTTTCTGAGGAACAGATGCAAGAGAGAAAACAAGCACATGAGGAATTTGGGGAACGGGTCCTAAGAATCCCCACATTCCATATTGCTCCTCAGAAAACGCCTTTCTTCCAGGGGTACTGTACATCTGTGCAGCTCCAAACTGGCAATTATTTTTCCAAGCAACATAATTATAGCTTTCTCCTGCAAATGCCAAACACTCAAATGAAATACTGCTTCAGAAATTCTCACTTACGTTAATTGGTTCCAATTACCCAGACCCACTCTAGCCCCCCAAAATACAGGAAAGCCAATTTCATTGTTTTCATCACCTTAAAAAACCATTTCCCACCCCCTAGATTCCACCTCTTTTTATGAAATGAAACCTATACAGGTCAGGGAATATAATTGAAGGTGACAAGGAGAGCATGGTCTGTACCCTGACCTCTCAGAGGACTGTAAGACTCTAAGTGATGTCAGACTTCTTTTTGAATCTTTCTGAACTTTTTCTGTTGGAGTTGGTCTTGTTGACCGTACATTAATGCCCAAGACTGTTCATGTGAATTATTTATAGAATGTTTACTTCAAAAAAAAAAAATGAGCTCCAAATTTGGGGAAAGCAGAGTGGTTTGCTACAAATACTGAGGAGGGGAGAAGAGAGATCCCCTTATTGAGAGCCAACAGTCGTTGAAGTTAACCAAGATAATGTTTTGGAAGCAGTCCTACCTTCAGACAGATGTTTATTGCAGATTAATGCTACCTTAAGTAAAATGATAGAAGATGTATAAAGACACATTGTTGAATAGTTGCCCTGGGAGCAATGCATACGGGCCCAGGAAAAGGTAATGCCATTTCTGCCCATTATTCTTCAAATGCCAGTTTAGAAAATTGCCCCTCTCACATTTCAGTCCTATGTGTAAGTGAGTGAAATCCCATTGGACAGCACAATAGAGACTCACAGAGAGAAAAGCTCTTAGCTCTAGGGCTTGGGGTGGTAAGAAAATAAGGGAGGGAACAAGTTATAAGAGAAAGAACAGATTTGCCTTACCCTTGATTTGCTACTCAATTATTGTGTGTCCTTGAGCAAATCCCCTCAACAGAGCACAAACTCTACAAGGGCAGAAACTGATTTTCATTTGTCTTAGTATATACTCCATTTACCAGAGTAGGAACTTATGCCCTGGGCATTGAAATAGAATCAATCTATCTGGGCCTCAGTTTCCTTGTCTGTAAAATGAGGGTATTAAACTGGTTGTTCTCTTAGGTCCCTTTCAACTCACATTCTAATGATGTATTTAATTAACCCATTTGTTGAGGTAAAGCTGATATCTGTTTCCTCTTGCCCAATACCAGCTGGACGACATGGCCTTTTAAAGCCAACTCCTTATTTACTTTTTAACACCAGGGAAGTTGCAAATGGCATTAGGTTGCCACTTTTCATCAGTGTGAGAAATGTTTTTGTCCCTTTTCTAGCAAGGGAATGAGCAGCAAGAAAGAGTTCTGGAAAGAGGCACTGGCTTGCCAGTTTCCCCTAAAACTTCACTGAGCTTAAAATGCTGTCAAACCCCCAAATCACTGACATGTTCCTATTCTAATATAAGTGTGAAACACTTACATCCCACTGCCAAATATAAATGATCTGGGGGTGAGCGACTTGCTGATTATCTGCACTGCTGATTCCTTTCATTAGGATGGCCTGTCCATGGTTGACAGTACTGTTGAGGCCACAATAATAAAGGCTCAAAGAAATGCTTCTCTAGTCTGAATTTTAGTGTCAATGCAATGAACTGACCAGCTCAGCCTGGATTTCAGTTGCCAGGTGTCCCTATCATAAAACTCCCCCTCATATGGCATTGGCCGAGAGCCTTGTCAGCTGGCTCTGCAGAGAGCTGGGACTTTGAATGGGCCATAGAGACTGATGTCATTTTCCTCCCCAAATGTTGTGACCTGAGCCAGTTGGGGATATTTTCAGCATGCAGGAGGCAGGCGATCCCCCAGGATTACAGGGCCTAGGGGTGGTTCCCACATTTTCCTCCTTATCAGACTCATTTCATTGAAGTCAAGGAAAGGAAAAAAGGGTCTGGATCTCTGCAGACATGTATACAGAAGACTGAACTGGCTAGAAATCCTCAGCAGTCAGACAGCATTCTGTCAGAACTCTGAAGACCACCTGAGAGGGCCAAACCTAAGGCTCACAGGCAAACAGTGGGAGGCTTTCTTTTCAATACAAGAAACGGGGAGATCAGCTCACCAATAGCCAAGGCAACTCACTGACGGGCAAGGAGATCTGTATTATTGCATCTCACAGCTGCTAACCTTCCATACCTAAATTAGCATGAGACAATAAAGGACCAAAGTATCCTGTAATACACTTTTACGGACAGATGAATTTGTTTGATCTTTAATCAAGACTGTCGTTTTCTGTTTCCTTAAGGTAAAAAGAGCTGATGTGTGAAGGTGAGCCATTTGGCCACATTGAAAAATGGTAAAAATTTGTGAGTAGTAGTAGAAATCAAACGCAGCTCCCATATTTTCCTTTTCATTTGCCAGAAGCTGGAAACTAGATGTCAGTTGAAATATAGAAAAAATATCTAGATAGAATTATTGATATGTACAGAGTTAGCTATATACACATACATACATATATCATCCTAACATATATTTATGTTACATCAGTTGAGATATAGAAAGGATGTTTAGATACACTTAATACATTAAAGTTTATATATATACACGTGTCCTTATATGCACATACATTTTACGTATATTTCATTGTATAATATGCATGTATACACATAATTCCCTTATGGATATTCTGTGCAATATACATTGAATAGATTTATATATCTGAGTGTATATGTATGCAGATTTGTGCGTATATGTGTCTCTATCCTGATGTATGTGTGTGTATATACAGGCATACTTCATTTTGTTATGCTTTGCTTTATTGCGCTCTGCAGATATTTTGTTTTTTACAAATCGAAGGTTTGTGGCAACCCTGCGTCGAGCAAATCTATTAGTGCCATTTCCCCAACAGCATGTGGTCATATTGTGCCTCTGTGTCACATTTTGCTAATTTGATATTTCAGACTTTTTTATTATTATATCTGTTATGGTGATCTGTGATCAGTGATCTTTGGTGTTAACTGTTGTAATTGTTTTGGGGCACTACAAACCAAGCCCATATAAGATGGTGAACCTAGTCAATAAATGGTGTGTGTGTTCTGACTGCTCCATTGACCAGCCATTCCCCAGTCTTTCTCCCTCTCCTCCTGCCTTCCTATTCTCTGAGACACAACAATTCTGAAATTAGGCCAATTAATAAGCCTATAATGGCCTCTAAGTGTTCAAGTGTAAGGAAGAGTCAATCAATGTGGCAAACATCATTGTCTTATTTTAAGAAATTGCCACAGTTACCTCAGCCTTCAGCAAGCACCACCCTGATCAGTCGGCTGCCATCAACATTGAGTCAAGACCCTCTACCAGCAAAAAGATTATGACTCATCGAAGACCCAGGTGATAGTTAGCATTTTTTTTTTACCAGGAAGTATCTTAATTATGTTACATACTTTTTAAAAAGACATAATGCTATTGCATATAGATGACAGTATAATGTAAACATAACTTTTGTATGTGCTGGGAAACCAAAAAGTTCATGTGACTTGCTGTATTGCAATATTTACTTTATTGCAGAGGTCTGGAACAGAACTTTCAATATATCCAGAGTGCAACTGTATATTATGTTTTAATATATGTATATATGTGTGTGTACACATATATATGTGTGTACACACATATCTTTTCTACATCTCAACTGATGTATATATATAGACTTTATATATTTATGTATATACATATACACATATATGCATGCATACATATACACATATGTATCATACATTTTTTATCTGGAACAAACCTTAGAAGCTATCCCTTAACTCTCCAGTTTTGCAGAAGGGGAAACTGAGACTGAGAGTCATATAGTTAATAAGTGTTAGAGGGTCACACAGCCATTGTCAGAGGAAGAACTTGAACCCAGATGTTCCCTGCTCCAAATTTAGCATGCTTTCTATCCACTAGGCCATACTGTCTCTCATTTTTAGGATGAGCTAAGGTTGATGGTAAGGTTTGTGGTGCTATTCTTTGAACGTCTACATTTGGTTCACGTTTACATTAGGTGGAAGAGACGGCTGTCAATTGCATCCCATCTCTTAGTTTCTTCATTGGAATTTCCCAGTACCGATGAAATCAAAGATATAATCCTTAACCCTCTGTCTATGGGGGTAAAAAAGAAGTATAAGGTGGAATGGAGGAATGATCTAGTTGAGATGAATTAGGGATTTTATTTAACTATCCAATTAAGAACAGAGCAGGTAATAAATTATTTGTCTAATTTTGGATAATTTTATTCTCTAGAAGGTTGAGAAGGAGGCAGGGAGAATTTATATTTAGGACCTTATTCTGACTAATAAGGAGGAAATGTTGCTGATACTGAAGAGACCAGAACTTTGTTGAATACATGGTATCTTAGAATTCATGAAAGATAAAGGAGGTGAATGCTCCGTAGACAGAAATGTACTGTAAAATTTGAGAGACCAGATTTTACAGAATTCAGAAAAAAAAAAAGACATACAGGTGAAGGCAGCTTGAGAGGAATGAAAAAGTCTCAAGAATTAAATTCTTACCAAAAAAACCCAGAAATGATTCCCAAAAAGAAGGCGGAGTTGACTAAAACAACTGTTTTTTTCTATAGAGGGAACTCACTGACCACCTTATATCTAAAACAAAAGACAATCAGGTACGGAAGGTAGAAGCAACAGCAGGTAAATGAGGATGAATACAGTAGACTAGACATCCTGTAAGAATGTCAGACATGCTAAAGTCCAAATGAGCTGAGGCTGGTGATAAATGATAAGGATAATAAAAAGAATTTTGAAAAAAAAATTATGTTGAGAGCAAGAAGACAATCACTTCTGGGCAAGATGGGATGAGTAAATGAGAAAGCAGTGATTAAATGTTTATTATGTGCCAAGTACTGTGCTTAGTACTGGAAGGATAGATAGATAGATAGATAGATAGATAGATAGATAGATAGATCATAGATAGATGGATGGATGCATGCATATATATAGATAGATGTAGATAGCTTTTGCTCTCAAGGAGTTCACATGTTAATTGAAAGAGACAACACATTTAGGAAAGCTAAACTGTAGGACAGTGTTGTGAATAAGAGAAAGCACTGATTCTGCAGTCAAAGGACCTGAGTTCAAATTCTACATCTGCCAATTACTACCTGTATAGCCTCAGCCAAGTTGCTAATGTTCTGCTTCCCTCAGTTTCCTTGTAAATAAAATTAAGGGGTAGCCTCTGAAGTCCCTTCTGGCTCTAAATCTTTGAGCTTATGATCCAATAAAAGACCCAAAAGTCTAAAAGGGGCTACATGACAGTGAATGGGAAGGCCCCTAAGCAATCCCCTTTAGTTTAATCAAGGTATCTGGTCTGCTTTGACTAACACCTAAGGTTCAGAGAGAAGTAGGGATTCTAGGTCCCCTCCAGCTATGGTGGGGATTGTAGATCAGTGTATAAAGCAGGGAAGGTAATAAAAGGAAGGAAACATTGGCAGGAAGATTGAGGTGGGGTTCTGGAGGTTTGTAGCAGGGTAAAGTATGGGCAGATCATTATGATGAACAATGAAAGAATTGAGAAATATTCAAGTCCTATTTTTGTTTCTGTCTACCCCGTCAATATTAGCCAACATTTTATTTCAGGGACTCATTGTGACCCAGAGGTAACACTGTTTACTAAAGGTTATGTTAATAGAGTAGAAGCCCTAGAAACAAGCTATAAAGGCTTTATGTATGGGCCCCATGATCCACTGAATGAATTGGCTAGGTTTGCATCCAGCAAACTTGAGAAAGGAATGACAAGGAAAGTTTAAGTGGGTGAAGATCTTTCTTGGCCACAGCAACTCACAAAGATCTACTCAGGTATGGAAAGAATTATGATCTGAATTGGTAGAGGGAATTCTCACACTGATGAAATTATGATTCTTAGACATAAATGATCTTAAGATAGTGAAGTATAGGAAAATAAATTTTGATTTACAAAGAATCAAAAGTCAAGAAAATTAAGAGGATGATAAATGATAACTTATGTGTCCTTAGTGAATTCAGATTTCTAGGTCTACACCAAGAGAACTTGGAGCTGTGATTGCTGAGTCTCTAGTGCTGATCTTTGACAAATACCATGGAAAATGGAAGAAGTACCCAAAAAACTGCCAAAAGGCTTAGATCACCCCAAATTACATTAAGGATGTTAATTTCTCAAACTTTTGGCCAGTGAATTTGACTCTGATCTTTGCCAAAAATTGAGTGTATTATTAAAAGTGTTATTTGTGGGCATTTAGAAAGTGAATTGGTGATAACTTGAGGAAACCAGCATGGTTTTATTAAGAACGAGTTATAGAAGAAGTTCTTTTTCTTCCTTGGAGATAGATAGATAGATGTGTTAAAATTGTTTCTTCTTCTGATCCCTCTGACCACCTACTACACCCTTCTCATCAGTATAATAAGTTTATAAGTAGTCAGTAGTAAGAAGTAAGATTGGAAAAAGAAATCTGGGAGTCATGTACAGACTGTTCCAAAGATCAAAGGGCATAATTTGGAAACAATATCATATGTTTACCAAAAGCCACATCATGGTAATGTATACTACTAAATACAGGAAGCCTTCTCATCTTTACCCTCAGGGCTTTTTGATCCTATTATGAGAATCTTTGATAAGTTCTAGACATCCACATCTAGAACACCAAATCCTACTGATAATGTTGAGATAATGTGGATATTAACTTCAAAGTTTTACCAATAATTTTGAGATGATTTGAACATGTTAATGAATTAACCCAAAGGTAGCATGGATAAGAATTATTCTATCCCCCCAAGCTCTATAAAGATGAGAACTTAAACTGCTGTTCCTTGACCACTCTCCCATCTCCATCTGGGTCCATACTGCTGAGTGCTCCCAATTTTCATCCACGATTATGTGAGTGATTTTTGTGCCTCCCCTCCTCCTCATTCTCTTGCCCATGCTGTCTGCCTTCCTTCACCACCCTAGCCCCTGTCCCCATGCCATCTATGTCTGTCCCTCTTTCACCATTTGTTTCTGCATTTTATGTTTCTATTCACCCCTGAACCTTCTGTGCCTTATTAAAGCACGATTGTAGCCTCTGTTCCTCTTGACATCATGGTCTTTCCCAGTTGAGTATTGTAAAAAATGGGTGTGCTGTCTGCATCACATAATTTCATAAATTAATTAGCAATTCAGTAGATCTGAGAATTTGGGTGACAACATTTGGAGAACTATTTTATAATGTCCCATTGGATGAACAGGAAATATATGGGCTGGTCATAGTATACCTGGGTGGATTTCGGGCTGTGTAAGCAACTGGACCCAAAGAGTATAGATGAATGGATGAGAGTTAATCTGAAGGGAGCTCCATTTTAATGAAGTGAAAACAATACTTGCACTAGTAAACATTAAAATCAATGATAACAGATAATCAGGTGTTACAAAGCTCAGTTGTAGAGTTGACATGTTGGGTGGCAGAACCAGGATCCAAAATTATATAGACAACTTAGAATATGATATTTAACTAGGTTATTCCCAGAGTTATTATTATTAAGTGGGCCAAATGGAATTTAACAGGGATAAAGGCAAAGTCTTAGATTTATATTTTAAAAAATCAATTGCACAAATTACAAGGAGGGGAAATGTGGCCAGATAATAATTTATATGAAAGACAATTGGGAATTTCATTAAATATAAACAACATGACATAGTGGCGCCCCCCAAAAGCTAATGCACTTTTATATTGAATGGTTATAAACCTGTTGTATGCTGCTTTGTTGAGACCACATTTCAAGTACTGAGTTCTGGGTGCCACACTTCAGGAAAGATGTTTAGAAGATAGAGTCAATGCTGAAGAGATCTACAAATATGGTGAAAGGGGATCAAAACAATGCCATAAAAGTACAGGCTGAAGTAACAGTAATTTTTCACTTGGATAAGAAGACCTATTCAGACATAGTAGGTGTCATGAAGTTGCTGAAAGCAGAACTTTCATTCAAGTCACTGATAAAAAATTTAAATAACACAAAGCAAAAGAACAATTTCTGGGATCCTCTACTAGCAACTTTACTCAAATTTACATCGAAACATTAATGACAACTCTTTGGGTTTGGTTGTTCAGTTAGTTTCAATTCTATCTAATTGGATGTCCTTGTGCATCCTTAAAAGGTAGAGGAACCAAGAAAGCGAAGTTTATAGATCTGATTCTAACCAACAGGAAGGAACAGGTGGGGATGATGGGACCATTATATGGGGAAGTGGTTAGGGGAGAAATAGTGGCCCCTCTTGGTAGTACCATCTTAAGTTATGAGAGGGAGAGGAAGGCTTGAAATATTCTGATGTTTGTGGACAGAAGATTTTAAAGAGTTCAGAGGAAGAATAGGCTCTGTGGACTAAGTTTCTACAGGGTGTCAGCCTAGCTGGAATAGGAATCTCTCATGAATGAAATTGTAAAGACAGGAAGAGAAAAAATTCTGGTAGAAGGAAAAAAATGGAGGTGTGAATGCATAAAGAACTGATTAACTAGCTTAGATTTAAAAGAAAAATAATTTACAGTTATACAGAAAAGAAGGAACACAGAAGCATGTAGTTCAATAATAGCAAAGACTCCAACTATCGTAATAAGACTTCACTATTTGTCAAAAATTGATAGGAAGAGTGGAGAGTGGTCTGGCAGCAACTGCGTTTAGAACAACATCTCACACCATATACCACAATAAGTTCCATTGAATGCATGACATATGTATATACATATACATATACACATACATACATATATATACACATGTGTGTGTATGTCCATATGTCACTTTATAAACAAATTCAAGGAGCAAGGGTTGAAAATCCATCCCTAACTATGGAGATGGGAAAAATTCATAATTAAAGAATGGATACAACCCATATGTACAAAAATATTTATTGCAGCTCTCTTTGTGGTGGCAAAAAATTGGAAATTAAGGGGATGCCCATCAATTGGGGAATGGCTAAACAAGTTGTAGTATATGAATGTAATGGAATACTATTGTACTATAAGAAATGAGGAACAGATGGACTTCATATTTACCTGGAGAGGCTTATACAAACTGATGCTAAGTGAGAAGTGCAGAACCAGGAGAAATTTGTACACAGTGACAGACACAACGTATGTGTGACGACCAACTTTGATAAACTGGACTCTTCTCAGCAATACAAGTTAATAAGACAACTCTTAAAAGAGTCAGGATGGAAGGAGATGTTTACATTCAGAGAAAGAACTAGAAAGAACAGAGTTTAAATGCAGACATTCAGAGAAAGAACTAGAAAGAACAGAGTTTAAATGCAGACTGAAGCAAACTACATGCTCTCTTTCTTTTCCATGTTTGGTTTTTTTCCTCTTTCCCATTGTTCATTCCAACGGTTACAACCCTTCTATACAACCAGCCTAATGTTTAATATGAAAGTATTTGTAGATTCTATACTTGCTTACATGCCGCCATGGTGGGGGGGGGGGAGCGGCTGGTAGGGGTAGGGAAGAAAATTTTAAACTCAAGGGATTGTGGAACTGAATCTTGTAGACTAAAAGTAAACAAATCAATAAAAAATTTTAAAAAAAGAATGGATACAGAGGATTACAGAAAAAATGGCTTTGATTACTTTAAATTGAAAAACATCTGCACAAACAAAATTGATGCAGATTAACTATTCTCCTAGACTTCATGATCTCCAGAAACTCACAATTCTGCAAGATGAAATCAACTCTGAAACTCACACCTCCTCAGTATCCCTTGATCTGGAACCTCTTGCTCCTCTGGTTGGAGAGAGCGAGGTGGTACAATCTTCCATTTGACAAGGGCACCCAGGGTATCCACCTCATCATTTCTCTTGGCTGCAGGGTTTCATCATGCCCCTGTGCTGTGCTGGGAGTACCCTCACCCCTTGAACTTCTTTTTATGGCTTGTCTCTTTCACTGAGTTGTGAACAAGGCTGTCTTTTGCTTGTTCTTCATATCCCCAGCATGTCACACAGTGCATGGCACATAGAAGTTACTTCATAAATGTTTATTGACTCTGACTTTATTAAGGTTGCATATTGATTTGGCATTCATTACGGTTAATTGTATAAAATACTACTCCAAATCTCTTTTTTTTTTTTTTTTGCAAAACTACTTTCAAGTTTACTAATAGCTCTTACTGAACAGGAAGTTCTATCTCAAGGAGTTGTTGGAGTTATAAAACAATGGACTATAGATTTGGATTTTAACCAGACAAAACTTCTTTCTTACATAGCATATTCCACCAATCTACTTTTCTATTTTTTTATGCCACCATCAAATAATTTTGTTGATTACTGCTTTCTAATAGATTTTAAAGTCTGAAAATTCTTTCATTCTTATTTTAATTGATTTTTCCATTGAGATTACATACCTTTCCTTCATCCAAAAGAATGTTATTATTTTGTCTATCTCTATAAGTCCTTGCTAGTTTGATAGGCATAGCATTAAGTCTGTAAATTAATTTAGGTAGCATTATTTTTATTCTATTGGTATGGTCCAACCATGAGTAATGAATATTACACAGATTTGTCTTCTTTTATATAACCTGGAGTTGAAGCCTAGGCATATGCATAGAACTTTTCTCATTGCTGTAGTGAATGATTAGTCAACTTTGTGCCTTCTCAAAAGATGAGACCAAGCACTTAGGAGAGCAAAATTTCTTCTTCTGAGTTCTGACTTCAAGATATGAGTATTCTAGTCTCTCTTCAGCAGAAGGTCCCTGGAGGGAGAAGAAGAATCTGGGAAGAAGTTGGAGAAACCACTACTGTTCTCACTTTTAACTTATCATACTAGAGCTTTGGGGAATTTCCTCTTGAATGAGATTAAGTGCTCCCTTTCCCTTTCCCTCTCTCTCTCCTTGTCCCTCTCTCTTTCATATTTCACTCCCAGGGGAGAGAGCTCATTCACTCTGTGTATTGCTTGGTTTATTCTGATCAGTCTAACTTTTCTTTCTTTCTTTTTTTTTTTTGGAGGTGGGAAGGCAGGGCAATTGGGGTTAAATGACTTGCCCAAGGTCACACAGCTAGTAAGTGTTAAGTGTCTGAGGCTGGATTTGAACTCAGGTCCTCCTGACTCCAGAGCCAGTGCTCTATTCACTGAACCACCTAGCCTCCTTAAGTCTAACTTTTCTGATTTCTATTTGCTCTTAGCTTGCATAAATGGAATTATTTGCTATTCACTATATGTAACTGGTATTTGGTGTGAAGAGAGTCAAACCTTGGGGTATTTCTTCCCCAATAAGGGATAGTAATATGGAGAATGGTATAACCCTAAAGAATGTTTTTCCTCAAATTAGCAATATTTAAGGGGGGGCAGATTAATATAATTCTAGTTCAGAATCTTCTCTCTGGAGATTTTTTAATGCACTCAATTTAAAAAATACCCACCTTGCAAATAAAATAGAAGAAATTAAGGACATGCAAATTAATCACCAGTCTGCAGGAAAAAAAATTATTTTAAATAGATATTTCTAAACTTGAAAGGAAAATAAACTCATTTTTTCTTGGACAAATCTGATAAAATTGCACTCATTCCATTTGCAAAAGAATAATTAATAGGTGATATGTTTTGATTATAGGTGGAGGGAGAATTCTCCAATTAAAAAAACAAGACAATATATACACTTACAATTGGTTATAACATCTTATTTGTGTGAAATGGGTTTTTTTTTCTGTAGCTGTTATATAGACAGAATACTAATTTCCATCAGTGATTGGAAAAGAATTATGAGAAACAATAGCATCAATGACATTTTATATTTTTAAAAGCTTGCCCAGTGCATTAGTAGTATTATCATGTTTACTGTTTTATAAATTATTGATATAAAAATTATAAAAATATTTTTTTAGTTAAATCTCTGTATATGTTACATATTTCAACATTTTAATTTCAAGTAAGATTTATGTGTTGTGAAAAATTAATTCTTGGTTTTATTTTAGTAAATCACAAGTTAAGAAAATTATCTGCATACTTTTACAAAAAAAAGAGGGGAAAGGCCTTTCTTTGGTGAAAAAATGGAGCATTGCTACAGGAAGTTTAGAAATCACTGCCATATAGCCTGTCTTATAATTGTAATGCTATAATTCTTGAGTGTCCCCTAACACTACTACTACCCCTGCTACACTTATGTATTTATGTCCCATTGTATGCTTTAATTCTGTGGTCTTTATACATTCTGTCTTCTTAAAATTTAAATTGGTTAATGAGTTCTCCTTGGATCCGAGGCAGTTTTTAAAATTACCTCTTCCTCTTTTTTTCTTTATCAGAATTATTTTTTTCTTTCTTCATATTTTTTTTTTCTTGAGAGCTTTACACACACACACACACACACACACACACACACACACACACACACACACACACGGACAACTTTTGTAGAATATTTTTAGTTTTCCCAGCAGTTTTTATCAAATAAGTAGTGTTTTCCCTAGGTAATATATGTTTTCCTCTTTATCAAACATTGGATTACTAAATTCTTTTGTTTCAGATTCTCCCTTGTCTAGTCTGTTACATTGATCTCTCTTTCTATTTTTTAACCAATACCAGATGGTTTTGATGACTGCTTCTTTATAATATGGTTTGATGTTTAGAAATGTTATTCCCACTTCAGCCCTACTTCATTTCATCATTTCCCTTGATATTCTAGATCCTTTGTTTTTTCAAATTAATTTTGTTATTATTTTATCAAGTTCTATAAAGTATCCCCTTGTTAATTTGAAGTCTTTAAAAGTGTAAATTTTGATAATATTGTAATTTTTATTTTATTGGCATGGCCTAGCCATGAACCCTGAATATTCCTCCAGCTATTTAAATTGTTCTTTATTTCCTTAAGGAACACTTTGTAATTGAATCTCTACAAGTCTTTTGTGCACTTTGGCAGGTCAGTCCCCAGATATTTTTTGCATTTTGTAGTTATTTGGAATGGGATTTTCCTCTCTATGATTAGTTCTTGTATTTTGTTATTATTATATAGAAATGATGTTGATTTTTGAGGATTTCTTTTATAGCCTACAACTTTGCTAAAAACCACTAAATGTCTCATTTAGTAACTTTTCTGATTCCCTAGGATTTCCCAAGTAAAAAATTACAACATAAATATAAAGATAGTCATCTCCTCTTTACCTATATCTCTATCACTATCTCTCCTCTCCTCTCCTATCTATCTATCTATCTATCTATCTATCTATCTATCTATCCATCTATCTATCTGCCTCTGATTTCTTTCTTTTATTTTACTGCTGTTGCTAGCTCTTCCACAACTATATCAATTAATACTGAGGCACTCAGTCTCATTTTATTGGAAAAGATTCTAATATACCTCCATTGCATTAAATACTTGTTTTTTGTTTTAGAAAGATGCTTTTTATGATATTAAAAAGGTACCTCTATATTTTGTAGGGTTTTTAGCACAAAAGAGCATTGTACTTTGTCAAAGGCTTTTTCTTCATGTTTTGGGATGAGCATATGGTTTTTGATGATTTGATTTTTAATATGATTAATTATACTGATAGCTTTCCTAATATTGAACCATTTTTATATCCCTGACATAAGTCCCATTTGGTCATAATAAATATTTTTTGGTATAAATTGCTGTAGTCGTTTTGACAAGATTTTGTTCCTAAGATCTTTGGTAATTTCAGCATTATTTTTTCTGATTTTACTCTATTAACTTTCTTACTTTATCTCCTCTGATGGTGCTTTCTTAGAGGCTGTATCTCAGTGTCTCAGTTTCCCTCCACACTGGGGAATTTATGGTTTACCATGCTACATCTCTGTACCAAGTGACTTATGGGTGATCAGAACTGATTCTAGCCAGATGCTGCACTCTTTCCTTCAGACTAAGGAGAATGCTGCAGAACAATCCCCCTTACCCCAACAGTGTCATGGCCTGGTGCTCCCTCTCTTCCTTAGTTCTCTGACACCTCATTGGCAAGTCAGAGAGCCACCGTGTTTATGTATGCAGACTTTTAGTCTTTGCATGCAGCAGGTACACTGGTTTTCTACTGCTTCCCATGCAACATTTTTCAGCCTAAATCTCAAGTCTTCAATAGCACTGGACAGAGGGAAAGGAAACCAGGGTGCAGGTGACTTTTGTTATAAATCTGTATAAAGTCCTTGGGCCTGATTCTGCAGCCTTGCTTCTAATACTACAGAAGGTGAGGAAGGGGAGCTCAGGGTCAATGACTGTTGCTTCATATGTTTTTTAACCTTCTTTTGGATTCTGTATGTCTTTGACTATAGAGACAGCTGAAGTTGCTTTATCTTTGGTACATAATATCTGTTCTGCAGAGGTGTGAGAGGTTATTGAGTTATCTTGTCTTTCATCTTGTTCCTCATATAATCCAAAAATCAGTTTTGTAAAATCTTAGGCCAAATGATCCTACTTAATATTTTTTGAAACTTTTGTTGTCCAGTTTTTCAAAATTTACTGTATATTAGATCGTACCTGGTCATCCTTTCCAAACAAGACCTGATCATCTCTCCTTCAGCAGCAAGTTCTTCCTTGTTATTCTGAATCAAGTTGAGAACAGATTTTCCTCTTATTACTTCCACTTTTTGGAAAAAGAAGTTATTGTTAAAGAAAGTCAAGAATATATCACTTGCTGTATTTGTTTGTTTTTAACAGTGAAGGAGTTGATACATAATTTATAGGCAAAATTCATACACAATCTGAATATTAAAGACCATAGACAAAATGAGAAGAGAAGCAGGTCACCTTTTACAGCTATGGAAGGATGTATGCTTAATTAAAGAAAATATAGAGTCAGTTTCAAAAGACAAACTAGATCATTTGATTGCATGGAATTGAAATGCTTTTTTATAAACAAAATTAATGTATCTAGAAAAAAAAGGAAAGTGGCCAAATGGGGGGAAATTCTTCATCTCAAATTTCTTGGATAAGGGTTCAGTATACAAGATTTGTAGCTAAATAATAGAACTACTTAAGACCAAAAGTCATTCCCTAAGAGATAAATAGTCAAAGGATATAAACAAACAGTTCTCAAAAAAGAGCGGCCAGCTATTAACATCCATAGTAAAGATGCCCTGAATCACTAATAACAAAAGAAATGCAAATCAAAGCAACTTGAATTTTGACTTCACCCCCAGAAAATTTGAAAAGAAGACAAAAGACAGAAATAGTCAATGTTGGAGAAGTTGTGGAAAGATAGGCACAGTAATTCACTGTCGATGAAAATGGCGTTACTGATCTCATTGTTGACAGTGACTCCAGAATGTGCAAAGGTGGCTTTGCAGAAGACAATGCCCCTCAGGCCATTCTTCCATTGCTGTGTACCCCAGATATCAGGATGTAATGATGGATATGGGCCAGAAAGATAGCTACTTGGGGGATGAGACTTAGAGTAAGAGAAACATTCTGACCACAAATTACCCCCATTGAACGTGGCATTGTCACAACTGGAATGGCATGGAGAAGACCGAGCTTTATACTTTCTATATAGTGAGTTCCATGTGGCCCCTGAAGAGTACCCTGTGCTACTCACAGAAGTCCCCCCACCCCGAACCTCAAAACCAAGAAAGAAAAGATGACACAGACTGTGTTTGAGACCTTCAACACCCCAGCCATGTACACTGCTATCCAAGCTGCGCTGTCCCTGTATGCCTCTAGTCTTACCATTGGTATTGTAATGGACTCGAGTGATGGTTTGACCAACACTGTGTGTATTTAGGAAGGTTATGCCTTTCTCCCATGCCATCTTCTGTCTGCATCTGACAGGCTGTGATTTGACAAACTACCTCATGAAGATCTTGACCAAGAGAGGGTACAGTTTTACTAACACAGCTGAGAGGGAAATTGTGCATGACATCAAGAAGCTGTGTTATATAGCCTTAGATTTTGAGCAAGAGATGGTCATTGCTGCATATAACTCTTCCCTGAAAAAGAGCTATGAATTTCTTAATGGCCAAGTTATCACCATTGGCAGCAACAATTTCTGGTGACAGAAGGTCTCTTCCAACCAGCTTTCTTAGGTATGGAATCCTGTGAAATCCACGAAACTACCTTCAACACAATCATGAAGTATCACATTTACATCCATAAGGATTTCTATGCCAATACTGTATTAGCTGGTGGTACCACCACGTACCCAGGCATTGCTAACAGGATGCAAAAGGAGGTTACAGCCCTTGGTCCCAGAAGAATGAAAATCAAGATCATCGCCCCACCTGAGCACAAATGCTGTCTGGATTGGAGGCTCTGTCCTTACCTCTCTCTACCTTTCAGCAAATGTGGATCAGCAAGAATAAGTATGATGAATCTGGGGCCTCCATTGTCCACTGAAAATATTTCTAAATGGACTGTTTGTGGGTTGGGTTTTTTGTTTTTTTTTTTGTCAAAAGGTATGACATGATAATTCTCTCCCACCCCTGATGACATAGTCATGGCTTTCTTCGGTTTTTGTTGTTGGCTTTGTTTTGTTTTGTTTTGTTTTGTTTTCTGATGCTTGACTCAGTATTTTTTAAAATGGAACAGTAAAAGTGATGAGCAGTGTAAGTATGTTAGAGGCAAACATCCCCAAAGTTTTACAGTGTATCTTCAGTATTCTGATTGTACATTTGGCTTTTGGTTTTTTTAATAGCCATTCTGAATATTGTATAATGCATTGTTTTACAGAGAATTATTTGCCTCTCTCAAGGTCTTCCTGCTCTTTACAATGTAGCTATTTAATATAAATCTGGACCAGGGAGAGGGGGAGGGGAGGAAGTTCTATTATTGCTTTGCATGTAAATTATGTAATCTTTTTTAAAAAAATTATATCTTCTGCCTTTATATTTGTTCCTTGTTTAAAAAATTGTCAGAGCCATAATAAATGACCCCCTATTCCCTCGATGCCTCCAACATAGATGTGAATGAAGACTTCCTAGTCTCCCTGGGAATTTTTTGAGCTTGGTGCCAGTCTTTGGGGGAGAGGAGAAACTTTACCTGTACACTGACTTAGGACCACTTCAAATTGAAGTACACAAGTTAAAGAAAAAAAATCATCTAATTGATAGCTTTTACATTACCTGAATTTCTCCATGTGTCCTTCATTGTCTTTCTTCCCAGAGATCCAGTTCACATAATAAAGCAGACCTTCCTGTAATAAAGACTTATTTTAAGAAATAAAGAAAAAGAGGAAAACTAAAGTTGCAAAAAATGTTCATATTCTTTGTTTCATAACATGTTAGCAACTCTCATTTTTTGCGTTTACCTGGTACATAGCAAATTGTATGCTAGTTTTTCATTTTTCTTGTTTGTCTTTGCTTTTTAGATGTATTTCTTGTAAGCAAAAGAATTTTGCATTCTTAGCTAATCTGTCACTTTTTTATTGTTTTGTTTTATTGGCTTTTTTTTTTTAACCCATTTGCGTTTAAAGTTTTAAGAGTTAGATCTATGTTTTCCTTCATTTGTGTCTATTTTTTAATTAGAATTTCCCCGTTCTTTAAATAGTACTTTCCCTCTACAATTATTTTTGCTTAATCTAATTAGAGGTAACACTATTCCCACAAGCTCTCTTCCTCTCACTTTCAACCTCACTCCTTTCTCATTTATTAACCATTTCCTAGTTGCAGAATTTTACTTATTGATACCTTTTAATTCTTCCTTTTATTTAACCATATTATTCTTCTTTTCCTTTCCCCCATGTTTTTCTCCTCTCTCAGTTAAGTGAATGACTCAGAACCTGCCCTCCTGTCTTCTCCAGCTTCTTTTCTTAGTGTATTTTTCTGCACCTTTTTCCAAAAGAAAAAAAAATTACATTGTTCTTGTAATTATTTCTCTTTTCTATCTATTCAAAATTTTATTCTTTGATATATTCCCTTGTGTATAATTATTCCTTTTTCATTTCATCATGTTCCTCATTAAATTGAAGTTTCTTTTTTTTTTTTTTGGAGGGAGGAAGGCAGGGCAATTGGAGTTAAGTGACTTGCCCAAGATCATACAGCTAGTAAATTGAAGTTTCTAAAAGTATTAAATTTGTGTTCCCTTTTTATGTTATTGCTTTATAAAACTTGCCTATTCATTTCTTTTTTTTTTCTGTTTTGTCTCACTCTCAGCAACATAATTTCTTGAGGGAAATTATGGAAACAGAGGTATTGCTCAGTAGTAGAAATTTCCCTATGTCCCAGTTATGTGGTTCAGTTCCATCCCTCCATCCCATGAGCATTTTCTTTTCCTTTTGCCATACAATCTCCTTTCTGTTCCATACCCTCCCACATTTTTTGATGCTGGTTGCTACCAAAAGCTTATTCCATTTCTCCTGAGGTGGCATACTGTCCACTGAGGCATTATACTCTCTCAGAAAAGAGGCTTCCCCATCCACTAAACCCCTGCTAATTTCACTGGACCCAGATGGCTCTGGAGGAGAAAGTGAGGCTGGTGACCTTGCACAGCCTTCCTCCCTCAAATCAAAGTCAACTGCTAGTCATGTCATCATTTCCCTGATGCCATGGTCCTCTTCAAAAACTAAAGACAAACACAACAGATTCATTGTAAAGTCCTCAAGGTATTCTTAAGTGAGACTGCTCCCACCATTAAGATATTTCCCTTTCTTTCATTCCTTTCAATCCCTCCCTTTGTCTCCTTACCTATGCTTCTGTAGCCCTTTTTCAAGAGGAGAGATATTAGAAGTTGTTTTTCCTTTGTGGTTAACCATTGACTTGATTAGTGTACATCAAACATTCCTATCTCTCTCTTCCATTTGCCCTTTCCCTTTTGGTGCACGATCACATTCTGCAATGTAGTCCCACAAAATATAGTCATTCACCTTAGGGACGGTTAGTGGATTTAGTCCGTAATGTTTCAGGCTTCTCCTCCAGCAAAAAAATTCTCTTTCTTTAACTTCTACTTTTATCTTTAGCCCATGGTATACTTTTAGAAAGAAAACTCTTAATGGTCTCTCTGTTGTTATTTCTTAAAAACTCCTTTGGTACTTTTCTCTTTTGTGGTTTTTTCAATAGTCACTATATAGGAAGGTAGTTAATTTTATTATTTTTGCTTTTCTTGGTAATTGTATTTATTTACCTTTGTTATGGTTCCATTATGTGGTGAATTCACAAATCAAATAATCTGCATATATATAATCTGCATATATGTACACACACATATAAAATTTAGAAATTTTAGAAATGTTTCAAATGTTCTTCCATTAGACTAGCCTCTTCTTGTATACCCAGGACTCAGCAGAGTGCCTGGCATATAACAGGTGATTTTATTAAATATCTCTTTTTTTCCATTGATAACCTCAGGTTTATAGAGCATATAATTTTTGGTTGCATATTAAGTTCCTTTGATTTTTAGAATATGCCATTTCATGCCTTTCTGCAGTTCCTGGTGGGTATAGAATAGCCTTCTGCTATGTGTCTTTCCTTTTCTTTATGTTTGTAGGCTTTTCTCTTCTTCACTTTCAGAATTTCTTATTTTATCATCTTTGTTTTTTTCAGGAAGTGAGCTATAAATTATTTAAATTGATGCTTTGTTTTATGTATTTGGAAGTTTGGGGCAGTTTTCTTATATTATTTTTTGCATCAGAGTATTCAGGTTTTATGACTTGTCATGTTATTCTGGGAGGCCTGTGATCCTTAAATTGTCTGTATCCATCCTGTCTTCAAGATTAATGTGTTTTGTTTGTATAGCAATCCTGTATTCCTTTAATGTTATGTCTTTTTGCTTTTCTTCTTCCACATTGTCCTTGACTTTAGTATTTTTGTATAGCCAATTTCTTGTTCTCTTTTGCTAGTTTGGAAACATTAGATAATGTGTATTCAAATTTTTCCATCCTGCTCAATATTTCTCCAGGAAGTGTCTAAAACCAGCTTTTTTTGGTTTCATCTAAATTCTGTCAAGGTTCTGATTTTTCTCTTGAGCTATTACATAACATTCTACTGAAGTTCCACACTCTGTTGGGAATCTTCAGGGTTCTGTATTTTATCAGGTGTTGGTTAAATTTCTTTTCACTTCAACTATTTGACTCACCTCCAATTTAGATTCCTTGAAATTATAGTGTTTTATGATGTAAAAAAAGTCATATATAATTACCAGGAATATTTGGGGAGCAATTAGACAAATTATTTCAGAAGTGTAGGAAATTTATGGTAAAGAAACTCTCTCAAACTATGCAGATTAGGAAATATTCAACAACTTAAATCTGTTTATAGTTAGCCTGTTTGCCTTACTGGGGTGTGGCTGCTCTGCATTGCTATAGCTTCTTGGATCCACAAGTGAACACTGGGTGACAGATGTACTTTCATATTCACCAAATGCAACCTGAAAAGGGCTCGGCAAGCTGTCACACCAGAGGCACTAGAAGTCCATGGACACTCTATACACCCCAAGAGCACAAGCAGACAAATCCAAAGGGAAGACCCCAAAATAAGATGAGAAATAAGATACCTGAAAGATTGCAAATGTATCTAAACAAATAGTTAGTGCATAAAGTGAGACTAGCTGAGACTCAAAGAAGCCAGGAATCCAGGAGGAGGAGACGATGAGAGAGTTCTAGGCATGGGGGTGGTTAGGGGAGGCATTCAAAATGCTCAGAGCCCTAAGAATAACAAGGAACACAGTGTCCCTGGATCGGAAAGTATGTGGAGAAGACTAATATGAAAAGAACATTGGAAAGGTAGGAAGGGAACAGGATATGAAATACTTTAAAAGCCAAAAAGATGATTTTATATTTGGTCTTGGAAGGTGATAAGGAATCACTGGAGTTTATTGAAGGAAGAGTGACATGGTCTGACCTGTGCTTCAGGACGGTCAATTTGACCGTCAGTGCAAGATAAATTGGAGTGGGGAAAGGATTGCGAAAGAGAAACTAATCGGCAGATTTTGGCGCTGGTTTATTGTAAGGTGTGCCAGAGTGGTGACAGTGTCAAAATAGAGATGAATGGAAGAGATATTATAAAAGTAGAAAGGATAGCACTTGGCAACTCATTGGGAGGAGTAGAGATGAGAGGGAATGAGAAGTCAAGGATAATACCTTGGTTAAGAGCCTAAGTTAGGGTGCCTGTTGGAGGATTGTATTGTCCTTGGTAGTAATAAGGAAGTTAGGAAGAAGAGAAGTTGATGAGTTCAGTTTTGGACATGTCGAATTTAAGATATCTATAGGACATCCAGTTTGAGATGTCCAACAGACAGTTGGAGATGTGATACTGGAGGTTAGGAGACAGGTTATAGCTGGCAAGGTAGATATGAGAGTCATCTGTATAGAGATAATCATTGAATCCATGGGGAACTGATGAGATCACTAAGTGAGATGAGATAGAGGGAAAAAGAGAAAAGGGCCCAGGACAGAGCCTTGGGGATCATTTATGGACACCAGAGTGATCAGGATAAATAGGCCCGTTTAAAAGGGGCTGAGAAAGAGTGATCAGAGAGGGAGAAAGAGGAGAGCAGTGTCAAGAAAAACTAGAGAGAGAGAAAAGTATCATGGAGAAGAGGTTGATGAGTGCATCACCAAAGTGATATTCATAGCAC
>CM053587.1:174508687-174533433 GCA_028646515.1 Pseudochirops corinnae | reverse complement strand
CAATTTACCTCCCCTCTCTTAATGCCGCTCAGCTCTGTGTCACATGTGGGGTGTGGATCTGGGGTAGATAAAAGGATCCAAGCCTTGGGGGCGGGGGGGGGGTGGCCTGAGAGTCCAACTTTAATAAACCCTCTTAAAAACATCCAGAGTCTCTCCTTTGAAAGGGTAAGTACCTTCTGCCCCTTAGGGCAGGGCTTTCGAACCCTGACAATTCTCCATAGAGAAGTCAGAAGGAAAACATTTATTCCGACACCAGAAAGTCAAATCTCAACACCAGAAAACCAGATTCGTCATAGCAGCCAAGAAATCTCTATACAACAACACTGTGGAGAGCACTACCATCCCAAAGCCTTCCCACAAACGCTCACAAGCCTAGCTGTGCCCTTGCTCCATCCTCTCCCCGCCCCAACAGCTCTGACTCCCAACCTCCTCTCAGCTCGGCTCCCCTCTCCTACCCCACCCATTCAGCAAACTCCTCCCACCACAGGTTCCACGTGATTATATTCAGCCTGTTAAGGAGCAGGGAAGATCTTCCAATTCCCATTCCCATCACAATGAACAGTGTCAGAGGCTTCAGAGAGGACAAGAAGAATCAAAATTGAGGAGCCCATTCACTCTGGCAATTAAGAGATCTTTTGTAATTTTAGATAGAGAAGTTAGACTTGAATGGGTCCAGAGGTATTTGGAAGGACTGGTTTAACAACTGTGTATGAAAGACAGCTTGCAGGGAGAGCTCTAGATTCAAACTTCACTTGACACTCACTAATTATATATCTATGAGCAAATCATTTACTTTGTCTGAACTTCAATTTCCTTGTCTGTGAAATAAGGTTGATAATACACAGAGTTATCCTAAAGATTAAGTGAGATAATAAATGTAAAGTATTTTGAAAACTTTAATTTGTTATATGAATACAGATTATTATTGGATAGAGCAGCAGTTTTGGCATCAGTAAGACCTGAGTTTGAATCTTACCTCAAATACCAGCCATATGACCTAGAATACTTAACCTCTCTCAACCTCAGTTTCTGCATCTGTAAGATGGATCTTTGTCTTAATTAACTAACACCTACCTTACAGGGTTGTTGTGAGGATTGACTGGACTAATGTGTGTTTCACAAACCTTACATAAATATTAACTGTTATTATTTTTAAAGGATACAAATATTTAAGCTGAGATAGGTGGATGAGATGGTGAGTACATGCTTTTTACAATTCATGTGAAATGATGACAGAGAAGCTTTTAATAGTTTTCTAGATCTGGCATCAGGTTCTCACTAAAATTGAGATCAAGAGGACTTGGTACAAAAGTCTCTGAAACAAAACAAGTTCACTTTTCATTAAAATTCTTTTGAGCTCTCTGCCCTCCTACCCGATACCAAATTGATGGAGCAATTGGCATGATTTTAGGCTTTGGTTTCAATGCCTGAATCTCTGGCTTTTGAAAAATTTTTTCACATCTCTGATTATCTCAAACTCCTGGAACTCAGAGGTGGGTGACTTACAGGAGGGAGGATATAGCTGGGAATCTAAAAAGAGACTGGTTCTCAAATTATCTCTAGGCAGTGATCATGGCCTCATGGGATATTGGAAGAGGGAGGTCAGCCAAAGTCTTTATCTGCCATGGGAGCAGCATTCCTCAAGGAGTTTTCCAGATGGAAAGGCTTTCTGAGGTTCTCACTTCCTGGGGTGCTCTGTACATCTAAGAAAAACTTCTGTTTTCACCAGGAGAATAAATTTTTCAGGTACAATATGCTGTCATGGTGTCTTACACCTTGTAGGAGCTCAGTAAGCATCTGATGGTTAAATGAATGAATACTCCAATAAAGTATTACTCACAAGCATGTCCAGGTGTGGCCGCGTACCCAGATACAAGCAGCCTATACTCTGTGCATGCCTGTGGAGGCAATGTGGAGTTCACAAAGGCTGTACCAGTGGAGTCCAAACTCTAATAGGCTTTACCAGTTTGGAAAAAATTTAGGAATGGGAGGAAGAAGGACAAGAAGGAGCCATAGGAGAGAAAGAATAGTTTATGGGAGAGACCACTGGGTCAGAAACCTTAGTTTCTGTTTTCCATTATTCTACTGATGTTTCTGTGATTTGTGATTCTTCTCAATGCCTGAGTTTTTTTTTCACATTTTACTTCTTACTTAGTCAAAGCACTGATCTTGGGCAAGTCCTTTAACTTTTCCAGGCTTCAGTTTCCTTTTATGCAAAGTACAGGGGTTGAACTTGGTGACCTCTAAGATCCTATCAAGTTCTGTAACTTGATGTAAACTTGCTTGACTCAGTTTCCTTCTATATGCAGTGAGTAGGTTGAATTAGATGATTGCTTGCTTGTCTACAACAGCGATTCTCAACCTGTGGGTCACAACCCCTTTGGGGGTTGAAAGACCCTTTTGCAGGGGTCGCCTAAGACCATGGGAAAACACATACGTCTGATGGTCTTAGGAACCGAGACACCGCTCCTCTATCCTCTATTTGTCTTCATGCGGGTCCGCCCACATGCAGATACGCCCACATATGAGTATTAAAGGGTCACGGCATTAGGAAGGTTGAGAACCACTGGTCTACAAGTTTGGTTTATTCTGTGGCATCATAGAGGCATAGAATTTGGTGATAGAATAGGTCTTAGTTTCAACCCCTCATTCTAAAATGTAGGAAAACTGAATTAGAAAGAGAGTAAATTATTTGCCACTGTCATATAGTTAGTAGCAAAAGTCAGGACTTAAGTTCAGGTTTTTTGACTGAATTTCAATATTCTTTCCCCTATACCAAACTCTTTCTCATTGAGTCCCATGGCAAGTAGAACTCATGGCATTCAGCAGTAGATCTGTCAAGTCACTGAGTTCTGTTGATTTGGTGCCATGGAAATTTCCTTGATCCTCTTCCATGAATATGACCCAACCTTAAAGTGTTTTGATGGTAAAATATATCAAGGATAGGATTGTTCCCATATGGGCAGAGGAGAAAGATACTAAATACTATCATTTAGTGGCACCAGGATGGGCTCTTCTCAAAGTATCTCCTTCCTGTAGCTTCTGAAATGCTGACATTAGAACTATACTACTTTGAGTGAAGGGATTGTCCCTTATGAAAATACAAATGCCCCTGGAAGGAACAGCATTAACACTTTTTCTTTTTTTACTAGCAAATACGCCTTAGTATGGCTTAATTTATGTGATCTTTTTCATTTAGTTCATTTGAAATCACTTCAACTTTTATTAAGCACCTATGATATGTAAATCATTATGTGGAACATAAAAAGCTGGGTGCAGTTATTGATAAGTGGGAAGAAAGAGAGAACAGGAGGGCAATGGTTTCCTTGGTAGGAGAAGGATCTAGGGAGAGAATAAGAACAATGAAAAAAGAGTGACTGGTCCTGATTTTGAAAATTTGTAGACAAATAACTATGTGAAGAATTCTGGGCTGAATAGAATTAGATAATTTTCTGTCCAAGCATTATAATCATGGATTTTGAATGGCATTTTGTAAACCTATACTTTGTGACTTCCATGTTTCAAGACTTGGCAGCAGGAAAGAATTATAGAAGAAAGGAAGTCTTGAGACAAATGTACCTGTAACATTATGGTGGACTGAAGAGTGCACCTGGAGGTGGACACAGACAGAAGGTCTTCTTTGGACATCTCTATCAGATTGGTGTTCCATGAGCACAGATGGTGAGCTTTGTCACGCATATTTTCCCAGTTCAGCAACACTATCATGCAAATTTGAACCACTGAGAAGTTAATGTGCTATGGAGTAGCTGTGAGACCACCAGGATAGAAATGAGACTAAATCAAAGTGGAATGAATGAGAGGTCTACAAAAGGAACAAAACCCATATTTTGTAGAGAAGAAAGAAAAATGAGTAAATCCTATGATGGTTATTAGATCACTAATGGCAGAAAACAAAAGATGTCATAGAATTGCCTTTTCTGAAGTGCTAACCTAGTTTAAAACAGGTTCTACTAGGTGGCATAGTAGATAAAAGGTTGGGCCTGGAGTGAAGAAGACCGAAGTTCAAATCCAGCCTCACATGCTTACTAGCTGTGTGACTTTGGGCAAGTCATTTAACCCTGTTTGTCTCAGTTTCCTCTTCTGTAAAATGAGCCTGAGAAGGAAATCACAAACCATTCTAGTATCTTTGCCAAGAAAATGGGGTCATGGAGAGGTGGACATCACTGAAAAATAACTGAACAACAAAAACAGAACCAGGTTCTGAGATTGTAAGAATAGGCTTAGAAGTCATCTAATTCAATCCACTCTTTTTACATATAAGGAAATGGAGGCTCAGTCAGTCAGTCATTATTTTATGTACCTATGTGCCAGGTACTCTGCTAAGCACTGGGGATACAAACACAAATAAAACCAAAGACAGCCCCTGCCCTCAAGGAGCTTGCAATCTAATGGGAAAAGACAACATAGAAATGGAAGCCGAAACATGACAGAGGGGGTGAGAAATAGAGGTTACATTAGGATTATAGTCAATGGATCATAGATCATAGCTGGGAGAGGCTTACAGACCTTCAAGTTCAACCCTATCACTTTATAGAGGAGGAAACTAAGATCCAGAAAGATTAATTAACTTGAACAAGATGAGTGGCTTGAAGAAATAACAAAGCAGATTCACACCCAGATCCATTCAGGCCAAATGACACAGTTTTTCTCCAATGCCACATTGATTCCCCAAGCACAGAGAACATTGCCACATGAAGGATCAGGTGGCAAAAAGTGTCAACAACTAAGGTATGCATTAGTATGTCTACAGAGAAAGGGTTGAGAAAAGGCTGACTTGTTATGAGAATTCTAGAATAACTCACTGACAAGAAAGATGTGAGAAGAAATGGAAAATATCAGGTCAATGATGATTCCAAAGTTTCTGCCCTCAGGACTGAATTAAAGAACGTGGTTGGAGTCAAAGGCGTGAAGCAGAGATTTTTCAGTTCAGAGCCTTTGAAGTGTTGTGTAACCAAAAGGTATGGGGTAGAGAGATGCTGACAAAGAAAGACATTCCAAGCAGAAGGAGGTAAATTGATCTAAATGAATCTAAGGAGGGGATAGACCTATAGGTAACCCATCCTGCACAGATGCCTATGCAGTCTCATTAATGCATTTAACCACCTGACCAAAGAAATTCCTTATTCAAACTAACCCTAGAGGACCCTATATAACTAAGGAGCTCTTTGAAGATGAAAAACTCTTTTAAATGCTAAATATGATGATGACCAAGAGTGAAACTAATCTCATGGAGAAAGAAATAAAAATACATGTTATCAGTGGCATGATTTCTGCAGCTCCCTTGATTGCAAGGTAGTCTTGCTGTTGCTCTGGATCCACAGAGAAATGAAGAGGGGAAAGACAAGCATAGAGGTCAAAAGAGCCAGTTCAGAGAAACAAGGTTGTACTTTAATGTAAAACACTGAAAAGGAGGGCGGGGAGGGAGGAGGCGGGAGGCTTTAAACAAGAAGAAAGCTCAGAGTGGTGGGAGAGAGAACTCTTAAGACACAAGATGTCAAATGTTAGGGCCTAAGAAGAGAAAACCCTGAGATTGGCCTGCCCAAGAAGAAAGAAAGAAGCTCCAAACGGAGCTGTTGCAGTAGAGGTCATTAACTTTTGGGAGAAGGACATATTCGTCACATTTGAAAGGAGCAAGCGCCAGGCTGAATTTGTGACGGGAAATGCAATGAGGGAAGAAAAAGAAAATGGCCTTTCCTACTGGCCTGGGAAAAGATTTGAAGCTGGTGGAGAATGAGCAATTCTGAAAAAAGGAGAATGCCATCCTTGGATCTGCTCTCTCTCCGACTCTTTTCTTGCAGTCTAGGTCTTTTATAAATGCCAGCTGACATGATGTTTAAATAATAACCAGAAGGAAGAAGGAAGAGCAGGAGGGCTCCAGCAGATGGGACAAAGGTGAGACCTTCTTTCTTCTTCATTCACTTATATCTGTCTACTTATAAGGAGACAGATTTGGTATTCAGTGATTGGAAATGATGAAATAGATGGAGAAATGGCTGAGAAAGTATTCCTGATTTTTTTTTATAACAAATCAAATCATATTATCTTTTTATTCTACCTTCCATATTTTCAGATGAGAAAAGGAATCTTGTTGTTTCTATAACTACTTTCCTGGACTTCTAGAGTTTTAATGTAGCCTACAGAGATGTTTTTAAGAAACTGCTTTCTTGGGAGGGGATAGCATGTTATAGTGCAAAGAACTCTAGACTGAGACTTAGGACACCTGGTTTCTATTTCTGTCTGTGTCAATATCTAATTCTCTGACTTTGGGCGTATTACTTAATCAGGGTGATCTCAGTTGCCTCATTTAAATGAAGAGATCATTGGATGAGATAATCATCCAATTGGATGAGTAACCTTTCACACATGACTTTCAGCAAATCTGAGCAATGTGTAGGGTTAGCTTTGGTTCTGAATTTGGGGATTACAAAGATTTACATTGTCTCTGGAAATGTGGGGAAAAGATTCTCTTTTTTAGATGTAAGCACATGAATTCAGTGAAAATAGGAGTCATATTTAGTTGCAATTCAGATTTGCTTTTTCTAAGTTATGGGCCAATGTGTAAGAGATAACAACAATGATGAGAACAACAATAATAGCAGTATAATGACTAATCCCAACATCACTTCCATCTGAGCTTCACTGAAATAAGTGAGAACAAGAGATTAATAGAAATAATAATAAAAACCCCACTCAAAGTCCAACCCAAGGTCCCTACCACGAACAACTATGGCATGGTAGGAAACTTAAATTTAGATTAGATAAAATAAGAACAGAAATTGAGCAGTTGCTTGGGTCTAAAAAGTTGGTCAACCTAAAGGCACTGCAATTTGTTTAATATGAGCCTTACAAGTGTGGGGTTTATAATAATGTCATAATAGTATTTTTGTATAGTAGTAATTCTAATAGTGAAAACAGCATAAATAACGTTAGTTTCAAATGATTTTGAAAAGGAGATGAGCATTCTTCAACTGGAACTCTAGAGAATCTCTTTTAAATTTGATGTAATGAAACCATCCATACTATATAGATGAACTATACCAAAAGAGAATGATTTTAAGAATCCAGTATCTGCTATAACTATCATAAGTGAAGATATACTATGACATTACTTAACAGAAGGTATAAAAAAATTCAAGACTTTTCCATAACATTATATACTGTAGCCGTTACTGTGGTAAGGAATACAGGAGAAAAGGTACAATGATTTATTTAGTAATCCTTCTTAGGACTGGGAGTAAATATAAACCATGGAAGACTCAATTACAGAAAATTATTGAAGACCTGTGGAAAAACTTTGGAAGATTACATCAATATCTATCTGTTACATGCAATAGCAGACTTTACTACTGTACTATCTGATTAGAGGTGTTGAAAAAGAAATATTGAGTATGGGACCCCAAATACAGAAGTTTATCAGAAATTCTAGGTTCGCTCAAGTAACAGTTAAAAATAAAAGCCAAAAGACTAAGGTTATATAAGGAGTCAAAGCAGCGTAAAACAAAAATAAGGAATTAAAGATCAATCAGAAACTATGTAATAGTGGCTTAAGAAATGAAGAAACCAGAGAAGAGAGTAATCTCCTGAGGAAGAATGATACAGAAACTTTCTGGTTCTCTATGTAGTTAACGTTAAGTCCAACACGATGAAAACAGAAGTTAGACCAAATACAGAAGAGAAAGCCAACAAATCATTAATAATATGAATGACAGAACAGTAATGTCAAGAGATAGGTCAAGACTGGAAAACAGCAGGAGTGGAGAAAAGTCATAATTATTAAGTCAAAAGCTTTGACTTCTCGGCACTTTATTTAGCAGCTTCTTCTCTAATGAGAGTGTGATATCATCTTTCTTAACGGAAAACATCATTTGTTTATTACCAAATGATCAGAATACTAGCAACCTCTCAATATATGGGCTGTATGTGCTTATGTACTTCATACAAATTATTCTTAATTTGTATTCCTAAAAAATGTCTATAAACATTTAAGGAAAATAATATATTGACTTGATAGCCAAAAGGATATATCAAGGCTCTAGGGTATAAAAAAGCAACTTGATATTGATTCAGTGATCAGCAAACAAAATGTCCAAGACTGCCATTATACTTATTTATATGGATAATTACAAAGTTTTTTATTCAGTTTTGAATTCATGGTAGTCAGGTACTATATATATGTGCACACACACACATATACGTATGTAAAATAGATCCAAATAAAAAGAGAACATTAAAATGTTTGGGATCCACATAGAAAAATGTTCTATATTTTAAACATGCCAACAACACAGTAAGACCAAAAAAAAACCCAACAATTGATATAAAATATGGCATCTTCCAGGGACAGAATTTAAGTTCAATATGACTCAGCCTACTATTAAATACATCATTATTCCTGAATATGGTTTTCCAGGAAAAGAAATTTTGCCAAGATATCATTATTAATTACTTGATATGTTTGATGATATCAAGCTATATGTCTCCACTGAAAAAGACATTAAACAATTACTTTCTCTAGTGTAAACATTTTCCAAGGATACCAAAATGACATTTACATCGAATAAGTATTATTATAAGTATTCTTAATGTGTAAAGGAAGAATAGACACTGAATGCTTTGAGCTTGAATCTGGAAATGAAACAACTGTTGGATGAAGATAATATCTATAAATACCTTGATCTCCTAAAGGCAAGACACATTGAATATATATTTGGCAATCAAGAAGAAGTTGAAGTTTTTTGTGTTAAGAGCCTGACTGGCATCCTAAAGTCAAAGCTTAGTGGGGAGAATGTATTTAGAGCAAGTAACACCTATGCACCTATGTGTGTGTGTCTGTGTGTGTATACATAAACACATACACACATATATATATGTATATATATATGTATATATATGTATATATATATATATATATATATATATATATACATACACATACATATGCATAGTCTTCACTTATCTGTGTAAACATTGTCTCCCTTTGATATAATAAGGCCGGATCTATTTCTTTAGGGGTTTTTTGTATCTCTGTTGCCTTGCTCATAATAGGTACCTTTCTATTTGTTAAATTGCACAGGAACTCTGCCTACTGACTTCTCTAGCTTCCTTCAAGTCTCAGTCAGTCCCAACACTTACAGGAAATCTTTCCTGACCCCTCTTAATCATAGTGTCTTCTCTCTGTTCATTATCAAGTCAACTGCTTGATAATGCAGTTGATAACTTGATAACTTTTTTATTTCATGTCGTCATTTCCCTGATGCCATGGTCCTCTTTGAAAATGAAGGACAAACGCACATTGCCTATTTATCCTGTTTCTAGCTTGTTTGAATATATTTGCTTACATGATGTCTCCATTAGATTGTAGACTCCTTAAGGGCAGGGAATGTCTTTTTCCTCTTTTTGGGTCCCCAGCTCTTAGACCAGTGCTTGGCACATAGTAGATGCCTAGTAAATGCTTATTGATTGATTGAATTCCCACGAGCTGTCCTCATGCATTAACTGTGCTCCTTGCTCATTTCTGCCTCTCAGAATCCTGATCTTCTTCAAGGCTAAACTCAAGCATACTTTCGTTTGTGAAGCTCTTCCCCCCTCACCATTTTCTCAGCTGTTAATGTTCTCTCCTTCCTTAAATAATTTTATATTTCCTTATCTGTATGCATGTTGTCTCCCTGTTCTCACCAGCTGCATAGAACCTACTTGAGGACAGACAACCATCCTTTCTGTTTGTATAACTGCAGGGCCTGCAGGAACCTTGACATTTCTGTTTAATAAATCATCCCAAATTTCAATTCATTTCAATAAACATTTATTAAGCACCTGCTGTGTTGTAGGCACTTTGCTAAGCCCTGGAGATACAAATAAGAAAAAGAAATATAGTCCCTGACTTGAAAGAATTTATAATCTAATGGGAGAAGACTATCCACAAAAGGAAACTGAATGTGTATGGGTGGGGAGAGAGGCTTGGGAGAAGAGAGTTATCCAGCTCAGGGGCATGATATTCCATGGAATCAAACCCAAGCACAGTCGCTGATAGAGAATGGAGAGTTATCTGGGTTCAAGTCCCAGATCTGCTTTGGATTGAATTGAAATCAGTTGTTATTGTAGAAGGGATTCTTGCTCAGCAATGGCTTGGATGTGATGACCTCTCAAGTTTCTTCCAATTCTGAGGTGTCATGAAGTGTACAGACTATTATCCCAATTTTATAGATGAAAAAATTGAGGTTCAGTCTAAATGATTGACTTGTCCAAGGTTAGGTGTTGGAATGGGAAGATGGGACTTGAATCCAGGTCTTTTGACTTTAAAAATATTTGCTTTTAATAATACAGCATATTGTGGTTGCAAAGTAATTTATACAAATTGTGTGAGTTCAGTGTAGCAGATGGAGTGCTAGATTTGGAACTTGGAATACTTGTGTTTAGGTTCTGCCTCTTTCTTTTCTCATCTGTGTGACCCTTAACCTTTCTCCTGCAAGCTAAGGTTGGATGACCACTTGTCAAGTTTGCTTTAGAGGGGATTACTTTTTTTTTTAATATATGCTCCAGAGTTTCCTTCCAGCTCTGAGATTCTCTGATTTCTAAGGGTCTCACTCTTATAAAGAATCCAGGCTATTTGAGGGCAAGAATTGTTTCATCTTTATCACTGTAACCCTGGTACCTAGGCAGTTAGGTAGTGCAGTAGATAGAGTGTCAGGCCTGCAGTCAGCAAGATTTCATCTGCCTGAATTCAAATCTGGCCTCAGATACTAGCTGTGAGACCCTAAGCAAGTCACTTAACTCTGTTTGCCTCAGTTTTCTCATTTGTAAAATGAGCTGGAGAAGGAAAAGGCAAAGCACTCCAGTACCTTGGCCAAGACAACCCCAAATGGGGTCATGAAGAGTCAGACACAACTGAAAACAACTGAATAACAACAAATCTCTGGTACCTAGCCCAGTGCTCAACTTCTGTTAGTTGCTTAAGAAACCCCCAATCCCTTGATTCCTCAGTTCTCTGCTATGCCATTTCCCCTATGCTACTCACTTTCTTCTCTTTTCTCCATCTTGAGCTGTTTCAAAATAAACCAGGATTTGTAAAAGACAGAGGTGATGACCTGTTAGACATGTGGAAAACCAGAGCAAAGGCACAGAGATGAGATGGAAGATTGTGTCTGAGGAACAAGGCCATTTTGGCAGGACTGTAGAATGCATGAAGGTGTATAGTGCCTAATAAGGCTGGAAAGTTAGGTTGGGGCCAGGTTGTGAAAGGCTTTCTGTGCCAGTTGGTAGAGTCTATATTCTTCTTATCTGATGCTTGGTGTAATAAGTGGACTTTGCAGTTTATTGAGTGATGATGTAACGTGGCTATATCTGTCAATCTGGCAGCTGTGTGAATAATAGATTGGATAGGGGACCGATGAGGCAGAGGGACCAACTAGGAAGCTATTACAGTAACTCAGGGCAAAGGTGCTGAGGTCCTAAACAAAGTTGGAGTCCATGTAAATAGCAAGAAAAAGATGGATGTGAGAAATGCTGTGAAGGCAGTAGAATAGGCAAGGTGAGGGAGAATAAGGAGTCAAAGATGAACATGAGTAACTGGAGAAAAGGGTTATGCCCTCACGGAAGGGAGCTTAGAAGTTATCTATTCTTAGTATTTCATTATGCAGGGGGAAACTGAGGCCAAGAGAAGTTAAGAGATCTCACATCATTCCCTCTGGTCTAATTCTTTGGAACAAAGTACATTAGTCAGTTCAATTATTATGGATTATCAATACTTTCATTGGAATAAATGAAAAATAAAAAATAGTAGTCCAGCAAGACTTAGCTTTTGTCTTCTAAAGGAATCACATATTTTACATCCACAAATATTTTCTGGATTTCAAAAAAAGAAACCATTCTATCTGGGCATATTTATTTGGACACATCTGACTATTCAACCCTCTTCAGTCTTCCTTAGTGATGGTCTCTAAAGCCCTCAGTGAAGTCAGAGCTCCTTAATTCTGTTATTTATTATTTACTCCATGCTTTTTCTAAGCTCCTCAGAGAAGGAGGCTCTATAAATACAAAGCATTATTATTAATATTATTATATGCATATAAACCTCCACCTATTTTTGAAGAGTAAATATTTGTGCTAATTATATCAGTGTCATCCACTGTGCTAATTATATCAATATCAACATGTTGATATTGATATAATTAATTAGCACAAGATTTACTCTTCAAAAATACATGGCAATGCTTCTCTGACTCATTTGCCATGAGGATAATATACATGAAGTACAATTCTGCAGTGCTATATTTAGGCTCTGATAATGCAATCAGATTTAATAATTACCTAATACTGTATGAGGCCTTAGACAAGTAAAATAGTTGTTTCTAGGCCTCCTGGGAATTGGATGCCAAGATGAAAAGCATTTCCCCCTCAGTGTTATACTTTGTACAATTGCTATGCTTGATAATTAACCACCAAACAAAATATGAAGCAGCTCCTAATTAACCCTAAAGACCCCAACAGAAGGGTAGGTGAAATGAATTTAAATGTTTATTTGTTTGAAAAAAAAATGAAAAGAAAACCTAATAAAAATATTGTGCTGAATTAGTTATCATACTTAAACTTGATCAGTTGGTAAAAGCTTTAAAGGAAAAGGAGGCAGAGGGAGTGCCAGTCTATTAACAAGCATCTGTTGATCAATCAATGAATCAATAAGCATTAATTAGGCACCTAGTGTGCCAGGCACTGCACCAAGTGTTGGGGATACAAAAAAGAGGCAAAAGACACCCCCTGCCCTCAAGGAGCTTACAATCTAATGGGAGAGACAACATGCAAGCAAATATATACACAGCCAGATGATTAACGGGGGGAAGGCCCTAGAATTGAGAGGGTGGGAAAGGCTTCCTATGGAAGATGGGAAGTGAGGGAAGCCATTGGGTGGAAATGAAAAGGCAGGGCATTCCAGGAAGATGGGAGAGCGAGAGAAAATGCCCGGAGCTAAGGATGGAATGTCTTGTTCAAGAAACAGTCAGGGAGCCAGTGTTACTGGATCAGAGAGGACATATGTGTCAAAGGGTAAGATATGAGAAGGCTGGAAATGTAGGAGAGGGCCGGTGTATGAAGGACTTTGAATGCCAAATGACATATTTTGTATTTGATCCCAGAAGTGATAGGGAGCCATTGGAGTTTATTGAATGGGAGCTGACATGACTGTACCTGCACCTTAGGGAAATCACTTTGGTGGCTGATTGGAGAATGAACTGGAAAGGAGGGAGATAATACAGGAAGACCCCCAAGTAGGCCATTGCAGTAGGCTCGCACCAGAGTGGTAGAAGTATCAGAAGAGAGAAGGGACAGGCACATTTGAGAGACTTTGTAAAGATGAAACCAACAGGCTTTAGCAACAGATTAAATAGGGTAGGTGAGATATACTGAGGAACCCAGGATGACTTCTAGACTCAAGCCTGAGGGACTGGGAGGATGGGGTTACCTTCTGAAGCAATAAAGTAGGGGTGTGTGTGTGTGTGTGTGTGTGTGTGTGTACACGGGGAGGGTTAAGAGGGGAAGGTAATGAGTTTGGGGCAGGCTAAATAGATTTGAGAATCATCAACACAGAGATGGTAATTAAATTCCCAGGAGCTGATGAGATCACTGAGTGAAGTAGCCTAAAGGGAGAAGAGAAGAGGCCCCAGGACAGAACCCCAAGGGACAGACATGATTAGAGAGCATGATCTGATCTGGAGGAGGATCCAGTAAAGGAGACAGAGAAGGACTGGAAAACCAAGAGAGAGTGGTGTCCCGAAAACCTAGAGAGGAGAGGATATCAAAGAGGAGAAAGTGATCGATAGGGTCAAAAGCTGGAGAGAGGTCAAGGAGAATGAGGACTGAGAGAAGGCCATTGGATTTGGCAACAAAGAGATCACTAGTAACTTTGGAGAGAACTGCTACAGTGGAATGATAAGGTCAGAAGCCAAAATGTAAGGGATTAAGAAGAAGAGTGAGAGGAGAAAAAGTGGAGGCATCTATTGTAGATGGTCTTTTGAGGAATTTATCCACAATGGGCAGAAGATGAAGGACAAAGTGGGGATGGAAGGATCTGGTGAAGGTTGTTTCAAGATGGGGAACACATGGTCATGTTTGTAGGCAGTAGAAAAAGAGCCAGTAGAAAGGGAGAGACTGAAAATAAGTGATAGAGGTTGATGACAGAGGGGGAAATCTGTTGGAAGAGACAGAAAGGAATGAGGTCACTTAAGCAAGCCTGTGTAGGTAGAAGGGTGGAGGAACATTTTGCCTCAGTTTCCTCATCTGTAAAATGATCTGTAGAAGGAAATGGTGAACCACGTCAATATCTTTTCCAAGAAAACCCCAAGTGGGGCCATGAAGAGTGGGACATGAGTCACTAAAAATGACTCAGCAACAACAGAGACTAGACAGACCTTCAGTAGAGAGAGGGGGAGAGAGGCTGCCATTCTCCCTCAGGCAGCATCTGTCCTGCTGTTTTGTTACCAGAATTCCCCTTATTTCTGTGGGTGTTGCTTTATGATGTGAATCCCCAAAGCTGCATTATCTTCACAGAGGAGGGAGTTCAGAGGTGGAAAAATTGCTTATATCTTATCCCAGTGAGGGACGGTATTTTCTATGATATTTTGTTACAAAGGATTGTGGGGGCCAAGTTATACCAATGTATTTTTAATGGCAATATACCCTTACCTAGCTTCATATTTATTTCCGAGTGAAGATTAATGAAATTCTTCCCAATCATATTTATAACTCTGTATTCTATTAATGAATCTATGAACAAATATTTAGTAAACTTCTCCAATGTACCAGACCCTGGGTCAGGTTCTGAGCAGATAAAGACAAAAGTGAAAACAGTTTTTGACCTCAAGGACCTTAGAATCCAGTTGGGGAGACCGTGTGTGTGTGTGTGTGTGTGTGTGTGTGCATACGCATGTACGTATGTGCAGGCATACATATGTATGTAAATGCATGTGTATGTATATCATGTGTATATACATATGTGTTGCACAATGTGTCATGTACATGTGCCCACATTTATTACATGCACATATATATATAGTTACACACATATAAAATAGGTACAAGGTAATTTTGGGGGAAAGGAACAATGAATTGGATTAGAAAAGGCCTCATGTAGCTGATGCTTGGGCAGAGCTCAAGCAGAATTTTGAGGGAAACAGAATTCTAAGAGATAGAGGAGAGGAGGAAGTGCATTCTAGACATGGGAGACCATCAGTGCAAAAACACAGGAACGACTAGATGGGAGTATCATGTGTGAGGAATTCAAGGAGGCCAGTTTGCCCGGACTGCAGTGTGTCGAGGAGAGTAATGTGTAAGATTGAGTAACATGGTGGACAGAACACTAAACCTGGAGTAGGAAGACCTGAGCTCAAATCCTGCCTCAGATGCCTATTAGTTGTGTGACCCTGGATAAGTCACTTAACCCTTGCCTGCCTCAGTTTCATCATCTGTAAAATGGAGATTAATAATAGTATCTACCTCCTAAAGTTGTTGTGAGGATAAAAGTGATAAAAGTATTTTAAAGCACTTTGTGAACCTTAAAGCACCATATAAAGGATAGTTATTATTGTCACCATTGTCACCATCATTATATTCTGAATAGGCCTTGAAAAGCATTCCTATGTGTCCTCAGACATATTGGTCTTTAACACACAACAGAAATGCCATGAAAAATGAAACTCAAGATGTTCTCAGATGAATTCACTGATGAAAAGTGCCAGCTCACTCTATAAGCCACACAGCTTTCCAATATGGTCCATGTTACAAAGCCCTGACCCACCAGCAAAGATATGCCCTTTGAAAAACAAGCTTCTTTTTTATGAACTGAAAAAAAAAGGCATCGTTAGTTATTTTAGCCTCCTTCTTCCTCTAAGTGGATGCTCCTTTAATGGAGCATCCCAGATGTTGTGTTTCTCATTGCCTCTTTGAATGTGAAGACTGAACAGCAGGAGGTAACATCTGGGGGGGAGGAAGGGAGAAAGAGAGAGAGATACAGAGACAGAGTCAGATAGAGAAAGAGGATGAACGACAAAGAGGGAGACAGAGACAGAAGATAGAGATGAACACAGAGGCACAAAGAGAGAGACAGAAAGAGAGACAGGGAGACAGAAAGAAATGGAGATAGACGTGGAGATGGGGAGGGAGGGAAAGAGACAGACAGACAGAGAGACAGAGAGACAGAGAAAGAGATGGAGATGGGAAGGGAGGGAGACAGAGAAAGAGAGAGACAAAGGCAGAGAAACAGATGGAGACAGACATGGAAATGGAGAGGGAGGAAGAGAGAGAGATACAGAAACAGAGTCAGACAGAAAGAGGCAGAGAAATGAAGAGACAGAGAAAGACAGAGGTAGAGATGAACACAGAGACACAAAGAGACAGAGAGGGAGAAAGGGAAGAAAAGAGACAGAGAGAGAGAGAGAGAGAGAGAGAGAGAGAGAGAGAATTTGTATACATGGAGGTTATGAACGTGTGGGTGAATCTCAGAAGATCATGTTGGGTAAGGATCACCTCCTCTCTGCGGACCCTCTATGATTTCTGGGTACATTTGTTGAAGCCAATATTCTGAAGTTTTGAACTTACTTTTGAATGTGTAATTTCCTTGAGAAGACAGACTTTCTTACATTTCAAATACCCTGTCTATTTCTCTCCTTTCCAGACACAAGCCAGCTGTGTCACGTTTCTTGGCAACGCGACGTGGTCCCGGAGCAGAGGACCACATACGCTGGTAAGGCAGGGAACACAGGGGTGATTTTGGCTGACTGTGGCCCTTGCAACTCAGAGGGCCCTCGTTTTTCTGACTTTGAGTCTCAGCACCAGTGCTCACACGCGCCTCCTTTCATTCTGACACCCTAATTGAGACTGGCCTCCCCAGACTTTTCCTGCAATCGTACTTCGCATTTTAATCCCTCACAGCAATGTGACCATAGAAATGCTGGAGTGGGCTTTTTCCTGGACACGTACTGGAATCATTTGGCCATTTTAATATCAGCTCACCTCATAATAGCTTGGGAAACAGGTATCTGAAGACACACAGGGAAATCATTTTGCCAGGGTAATCTTGCCTTTTAATAGTTTCCTAACAGGGTATCCAAAGAAATGCTCTGGAATCACTTTGCCTTCTTAATTTCATGTTGTAATGACATAAAAACGTCATAAAGCAATTACAGCCCTAAACACATCATGATCTTTAGAAACAACTTTCTCCACAGGTTCATTAACTACTTTCCTGCTCTAATGTCTTCACTGTCTCAAAAAATGCTCAACTGATTGAGAGGTTTCATTTAAGATAAAATACAGCAAATATTTTAAGATGAATGTCGCTTAACAGTGTATCTTTCTAGAAACCAAGGGGGCATAGAGTTGACAGAGACCTAGATTTATAAATTCGTACAACCACCTACCAATTTCTGTGGAATTATATGCAAAATTGGTCCGACACAGTTTAGACATCAGTACAATATATGGACTTCTTTGGGGACTTGTATGCTGATTCTGGAACAATGGTGTTTTCTGGTGTTTCCATGGACTCCTGATAAATATCAAGCTATAGCAAAGAGAAAGAGCCCTAGAAAGAGACAGAAAATTCACTTTCGCATCTTGACCTGCCACTTACTAATTGTGTGACTTTAGGTAAGTCATTTCACTTGGGTGTATCTTTGTTCTTTTCTATGAAAAATGAAGCAGTTGTTGTAGATTATCCCTAAGGGCCCTTTTAATACAAATATTCTGGGATATTCTGTGAGATTACAGTAAACAGGTGTGGGACATTGATGGTGAAATTCAAATGTATGAAAAACTAGGAGAAGATTGAGTAGCCAACTGAGGAAGCTCGTTATGTTAAGACAAACTTCTACTTTCAGTTGTCCATTTTTCCAGTGACTGAGATCAGGCAGATGGATTTCTCTGTGTATACTAAATCAAGGGAACAGAACAGGCAATGGCAAACTGGGTTCGACTCAGTTCCAGGACAATAAAGATCCAGGCCTTGATTTGCAGCTGCACCCTCCTAAAACATCTACCAGCACTAATTCCAGATTTAATTTTTCTGTAGGCCTATCTGAAATAAACAGGGAATGGCAACCAACCTTGACAACAATTTCTAATGTCAGCACATGAGCCACTTTGCCTGTCTCACTCTTGCCAAACAGCATGCACAATGTCTAGCTCTTCCAGCAGTAATCCCAGGTCAGGAGGATGGCAAGAGCAAAAAATGAGTTAGATCCATTTGGACCAACTAACGCCAATGGTTCCATGATCTTTCCATCCAAATCAAGTCACTGAGATGGCCCCTGACCATTTATTTCATCAGTCTCTACCCTTGACCAAAGGATACAGCTAGAACACTAATATTTGGGTTGTGTTTTTTGCCCAGTACCTTTTTTTCTATTAAAAATCATCCCCAGTAAATGACCTAAAGGGTTATTAGCCATCCAACTGATCTTTCTCCGGTGATGGAGTAGCAGGTTGATTGGTTCAGATGTTTGAAAGCTGAGCTGATGCTGGGAGGAGCTATTTGGTCAATAATAAATAGGAAGAAAGATATATGAATAAAAATGAGCTTCTTAATGATTTACCATTGCAGTGAAACCAATAGGCTGGGGCTCCAATCTGATATCTGCAAATTTGTATAATCCTCAGGGTAAAACAATTTAATGTGCTGTCTCTTTTATAGTTACAAAAGGCCTTTCATGTGATCAATTATACATAAGAGTACAATAAATGTAACTTTCTTCATACTAATCACATCTAACTTAAATTCTCTTGTTGGTCTTTGGAGTGTACGTAGCATTCCCAATAAAGTTTTTAGTCTCGACTCTTAGCAAAAGTTAATCTGCTTGGAACTTCGGAATAAATCTTCAGCACAAGGGCTTTTTTCTCCCTTATACTAAAGCAAAATTGTTCAAACAATACAGTTTGTTAGTGAACTGCCACCTCCTCCTGCTTGAACCCCTTCCTCAACACCACCATCCTGCTGTTCCACATCAGCTGGCGGGCAGTAGGGGGCTGGTTTGATTGTTTTTGTTCTGTGCGATTTTGTTTGTGTTTTGTGGAAAAGGCAGGCGTTGGAGGGACTAACACTGCATTAACACTGTCACCTGAGGCTAACAAAACTTGGCTAAGAAATGTAGGTTTCTAGTCACACTCACTTGTGACAGGTCTCCTGAGGCCCTTGGACCCTCCCAGCCTCCTATAAAGTCAAAATTCCCATCTGTTTTATTATAGGTTTAATTGGGTTTCTACCATATTAAACCAAAAAATAAAATGAAACCCCTTGTCATCTGCCACTTAAGTTGGTGATAAAGGTCACATGGTCTCTAAGATCAGAGATTCCAGGATCTTAGAGCTTGAAGGAGCAATACAGGGCATCTAAGTCCAGCCCCTTCATTTGATGGATGAAGAAAATGAGCTGGACAGAGATTAAGGGACTACCCTGAGGTCACATAGAACATAAGTAAGACAGTCGGAATTCAAGCTCGTGTGTCTGACTTCAAATCCAGTCTTCTTTCCACTTTATGTTAAACCATACTACTACATAACAATAAGCGACTTAATCTTCCCCGGGCCTTAAGCAACTGAAGCAGTATGGTATCAAAGGGCTTGGATTCCGATCCTGAGCCTCAGACACTATCTGTATGACCTGGGATAAATCATTTAACCTCACCAGGCCTCAGCTTCCTCATCCATAATACAAAGGGGTTACACTAGCTGTAAGGTCTCTTCCCATTCTAACTTGATCATCTTATGATGCTAAGAACTAACAGAAGATAAAAAAGGGGAAGGGGAGGAAATTTACATGTTAACTTTGTTGTGTATTTAAAAGGAATAGCAAGTTGTACGTAGCGAATCTGAGGTTTTATGTACAATTATCTTTTTTTATTGTACTATGTTTATGGAAATGCTTGTTTTATTCCATAAATTAAAAATATATAAAAGAATGTAAAAAAATTTTGAAGTGGAGCAAATAAAAAAAAAAGGATTTATGGTCTGTTGGTAACTGACTTCTGTCTCATTTGCTTTGTTGCTGTTCAGTTGTTCAGTCACGTCTGACTCTTCACAAACCCATGGACCATATTGTTCATGGACTTTTCTTGGCAAAGATACTAGAGTGGTTTGCCATTTCCTTCTCCAGAGGATTAAAGTAAACAGAGGTTAAGTGATTTGCCCAAGGTATCACAGCTAGTGTCTGAGACTATATCTGAGCTCAGGTCTTCCTGACTCTATCCACTGAGCTTTCCAGCTGATCCATATTGAGCTTGGAGGCATTCCCTAAAGCATTAGTCTCAAACTCAGATATAAACAGGGACGACTAAATCATACATGAGTTCCCTACAGGCTCCATATTGACTTAGAAAACCACATATTAACATTTTCTCTGTTTTATTGTATTTTTACTCATTCTGTTATTCTCACACTGATTTGGGTCGCATTCAGGAATATTGTGGCCTCTGATCTGTCACCCCTACCATCCTCTAAAGAACTAAAGAAGAAATAGAAATGGAAGGCTTGTATTTGGCAGACCAAAGTGGTCAGAACTGGAGAGTTGTGAGGAATTAGGCTACTGGGGAGTGAGCAAAAATTGGAGATGAGTCAATGACTTTGGGGTCCTCATCTTCCACTGGCCTTAAGATATAGGACACACTAGCAAAGTTGGACGTCTTTTTTTTTAAACTTGAACTACAAATTAAAAAAAAAAGGCAGCAAAAATGAGAGGTGGGGGTGAATGACAGGTTTGCCCAAAAGAATCCAAGTGAGTTTGTTTTGAAGACTTACTAGTTGCAGCTCTGCTCCACAAGCTCGGCCTTTCAAGTCTGGCATGCTGTGGAAACCAGACTGCCAACAAAGTACAGTAAAATGAAAAAATGAACTGGAACATTATAATCTGCTTCAGCTATAGTAAAGAAATAGACATCTGGTAGACCACTTGGAAGTCAGCCAATGATGAAGACTTCAATTAAAATAAAGAACATGTCCTCAGGAGAGCATCGCGGAGCTCAAGAAGTTATAAGTCCAGTGTGCTACTTGAAAGCCAACGACCAGAGGAGGTTAATTTTCAAATGTAGCAAGGGGGAGGCAGCTTTGCATTCTTCTGAGCACTCTCTTCATGGAAAAACTGCCATAGCTCGCTAATCTAACAGGGGTTAACAGGCCTGTTATAAGGCTGTGGTAGCCCCATTGCTCAGGCCTGGGGACAGTCTTGACTCACAGGAAATGAGACAGCAGCTCTTCCGCCTGAGGCCTCTGGGGAAAGCCAGGTAATTACAGAAATTAGAAGCCAAAAAGGTAAAACAGATTCCTCTTTGATGTTTGTCAGGTGAGAACTTAACCATAGTAGAAGTCACAGTTGAGTTGAGCATCTTTGGTAAATTAAATGGTCAGACCCTGGAAATGAGTCTGGGTTTTGCTAAATGGTTCTGCTTCCTTTGAAAAGTTCCTTGTTGTTTGTTTTTCACCCTCTTTATTCTCTGACTGCCTCCAGAAAGACACAGGAAAAGAGGCTTCCTTTGAAATACATAGTCCCTACGATAAATGAAATTTGGATTTGAAAATATGGATGAATGGATGGAACATTTCTGTTCACATTGAGTGACAGGAGTAGAGATAAAGAGTAGGTTGGGCGTGGAGTGTTGTGGGGTGGAGAGTGCCCCACCTTTCATGAAGCAGCCCTTAGTCTCAGGATTGAGTCTTATGAGTAAAAGTTGTAACAATCCTCCTAGAAATGGCTGCCCTACAAAGGGACCCAAACCATCTAATACAGTGTTTTCCCGAGGTCTTAGGTGACCCCTGTGAAAGAGTCATTCAACCCCCAAAGGGGTCACGACCCACAGGTTGAGAGCCGCTGATCTAAGACCTTACAAGCTGTATTTCTTCCCAACATGGGAAAAGAGGAAACTAATATGGGATAATGACTACAGGGTGAGGCTTTCCCCCTACTGTGAGAATTTGAAGGATCTCTTGAGGACGAGGAGAGAGAGCAGATGGAGAGGTGGGAGGCGGAGGGGCCTCATCCAGTGCCTGGAGCAGCACATAATGGTGGCAGTAACCCTGGCGCCATCACCCACACCTCCTCCTGGGAGGCTGGAGAAACAAAAGCTAAAATGGGAAGGCATAATACTCTTTGAGTGCTTGTTTTTTGTTTGTTTGTTTTTAATCTTCTGACACTTGCTCAGGGGACTAGAACACAAAGGGGAAAAAACCAAACACTCCCTCCTCCCTCCCCACCAAAAAACAAACAAAAAGCCCAAAAAATAAAAACCAAGATGCTCCCAAAATTAGAAGTCCTGATCTCCTTCCCTGACCTTGCTTAAGAAGGGTCTGAATGACCCCTCTTTCTAGGTGTCTTCTTTTATTCTGTTAAAGGCTGCATCTGACAGATCTAATCTTATTTCTTATAAATGCCTTTGGTTGCTCCTATCCTTTGCATTTCCTTGTGTCCCTTTTCTTTGTGACAGAAGGAATCCTGCAGCAGAGCTCTGGAAGCCACACAAGAGACAGTGACCTTTTCTAGCTCAGGGCTGGGATCCCAACCCCCCAGCCCATTGTTAGAGAATCTTGCTTCTTTAAGTGGGGCAGGATCAGAAGCTGTTCATAGGTTTTACAACTTCATTTCCAATGGGAGAATTATTGCAAACTTAAGGCTTTTAGAACTTCCCTAATCAATGATGAGCCTAATGGAGGGACCCCCACAGTTCTGGAGCACCTAGATGTCTCCCCCACCTGCCTGCCATAGGCCCTGGAATTCCAACACTAAAGATTTCTTTTAGAGTTTTGATAGTTTTGGTCCTTTGGAGTCCCTTAGTGGTTCTTTCAGACTACAGGGAATGCCTAAAAAGAATAAGCATTATTAAGTTAGTGGAGATTCATGGTTTTGTTTTTCTTTTAGAGCCTTTCCAATTATAAGAACTAAAAGAGTGAAAACCCATGGAATGGATAGGTGAGCATCCTTCATGTTGGAGGAAGGGCACTGGCAGAATAGATGAAGAAGGAAGGAATACTCAGAACAAATTCATTTAACTTCAGAACTTGGTGTATTTTATGTTGTGATAGCATGATAGCTAGAAGGATCTGGTTTCACATTCTGCCTGAGATACGTCCTAGCTATATGACCCAAATAAGTCATTTCCCTGGGAAAGTCACTTAACCTAAGACTCAGGATCCTCAGCTGCTAAATAAAGGTAATAATAGCCCACTTCACAGGTTTGTTGTGAGCATCAAATGGGATAATGTCTACATTATAAACAAAGCAAATATGTATTACATATAATATACAAATACTATATAAATTATAAAATGGTTTGTAACCTTAAAGTGCTACATAAATGCTAGTTGTTGTTACAGGCTTGACGTTGCATGCCTTCCCAACTGTAAGCAAATCAAGGGTATGTGATCTCTAGTCTCATGACAGCTAAAGCTAACTGAGAGATGCTTTCTCCCTCTCCTCAGAACCTGATGAATGGACTCAGAAATGAACAAAAGCAAACTAACCCTCCCCGAGTAAAGAAAAAGGGCCATACATGGAAAAATATCACCCCACCCTAAATGAAATGCACAGTTGAACCCCATGCAGGTGTGGAGGAATCAGAAACCTCTTGGGAGGAAGTCAGTGGGGCCTGAAAGTATTTAAAGCCTTGCAAAGTCTAAGTGTGTGCTCAGTATGTTATTTCAGGGCAATGTGTGTGAGACAAAAGGATATGAGAATTCCAGGAGGAGTGGAGTTCATGCCAGAGAACTGGGACCAGCAAAGGAAAAGAGCCTTCCGAAAAGGAATGGAGAAAGGAAAATGAAAAAGAAAACACAAAGAGCCAGTACAGGAGGGGAAAGGGGGAAAGCTCATTTTTAGCATCCTCTGGGTGTGCCCTGGTTTTTTCATTCTTTGACTTTACAACGGTATTCAACAGAGCTGTCAAAAAAACCCAGTGAAGAAAGCTCAGAGAAAAATCCTTCTGCAACAAGGGCAGCATGTAAATTCCTCCCTTTGTTACCTTTCCATTTGATTTTTGGTGGAGAGAGTGCAGATAGTAAATGAGGGTGCATCATCTGATAAAACATTAGAGTTTGGGCTGATTTCCTCCCAATGCATTGCCATTCATCTTCAGTTTCAAACAGCCACCAGTGCAGATGTCTTATTATTCCCAAGTAGGAAAATTAAAACATGCAACATAAACTTCGTCCATCCTATGCTAAGGTGTTTAATGGCTAAGAATACAGAATCTCCCCCTCCCCAACCCCAACCTATCTACCATGGGGAGATAGGCAACTTATCTGGGGACAGCATGGGAGCATGGGGGAAGTGACAGGATAGGAGGGATGAGTTTCTAAGGGACCTCTTTATTCAACACATAAGACTATGACTGAAAATTAAAACCAAATGCTGACCAGTTCAACTAACACACTTGAAATCATCTTGCCATAAATCACAAAGGACCAAAAGATTCTGAAAAGAAGTAAATTCTCCTCCCTCCCTCCTTCCTTCTCTCTGTTTCAATTCTTGTATTCGAAAGATGATACATTCATACTAGGAAAGTAGAACACTTAGGGCAGTAGTTCCCAATCTGGTGAATGCATATCCCAGGGGACATGAGAAGCTTTTCAGTCAGTCAATCAGTTAAAGCGTATTTATTAAGCTCCACTATATGCTAGGCGTTATGCTAGGCACCGAGGACAAAAAGGTATAAATAATAGTCCTTGCTTTTGAGGCTTTGAAATTCTTTTTTTTTTTTTTT
>CM053587.1:174470286-174508187 GCA_028646515.1 Pseudochirops corinnae | reverse complement strand
AAAAAATGAAAAAGGAAGAAAACTATGAAAATACAACAGTTTGAGAAGAGTCACAAAAAATACTGAAGAAAATATCACCTTAAAAACAGAATTGGTTCAATATTAAAAGTTGAATAAAAATTCACTGATGAAAATAGCTCCTTAAAAAACAGATTTGGTCAAATGGAAAAAGAAGTACAAAACCTCAATGAAGAAAGATTAAAGATTAGAATTGGGCAAGTAGAAGCTAGTGCCAGGTCTGAAGTCTGGAAGACTCATCTTCATGAGTTCCAATGTGTCCTCTAACACTTATTAGCTGTGTGACCTGGGCTTTACCTTGTTTTCTTTAGTTCCTCATCTATAAAATGAACTAGAGAAGAAAATGGAAAATCACTCTAGCATCTTTGCCAAGAAAACTCTAAATGTCATGAATTGTCAGACACGACTGACAAGTGGAAACATATGACTTTATGAAGTATCAAGAAAGAAAAACACAAAATCAAAAGAATGAAAAATAGAAGAAGATATGAAATACCTCATTAAAAAAAAAACAACTGACCTGGAAAATGAGTCATGGAAAGATAATTTGAGAATTATTAGATTACCAGAAAGCCATGATCAAATGATGCCTAGGCATCATATTGCAAAAATTGTCAAAAAAAAGTGCCCTGATATAATCAAAGTAGAGGATCATACAGAAATTGAAAAGGAAGTCCACACTACATGACCACCACCTGAAAGACATCCTAAAATGAAAAATTCCAGGAGTATTATAGCCAAGTTCCAGAACTGCCAGGACAAAGACCCTGAAGTGACCAGAAAAAAATTCAAATATTGTGGAGCCAGAGTCAGGATCACAGAAGATTTAGCAGCTACCACACTAAAGAAACAGAGGTCTTGGAATAGATATTCTAAAAGGCAAAAGAGCTGTGATTACAACTAAAAACAACTTTCCCAACAAAACTGAGTATAATCTTTCAAGGGAAAGAATGTATATTTAATGAAACAGAGGATGTTCAAGGATTCCTGAGAAAAAGACCAGAGCTGAAAAGAAAATTTGACTTTGAAATACAAAACTCAAGAGAAGCACAAAAAAGATAAAAATGTAAGATAAATCATAAATCAATAAGGTTAAAATGTTAACCTTTCTATGGGAAGATCTCTCCCTTTCTCTCTCTCTCTCTCTCTCTCTCTCTCTCTCTCTCTCTCACACACACACACACACACACTTTCTAAAAATTTATTTTTTACCGTCATTTACAATCATTAGAGCACTTAAAATGATTCTAAATCAAAAGGGGATGTGAGAATGTGTTGATTATGTTAGAATGATGAAAAAAAAGGGGGACAGGTGAGGAAAAGTGATATCTTAGGGGAAAAAGGGAGGGAGAGGGAGAGGAAGAATTAAGATAATTAGATAATAACAGACATAATTCTGGTCCCAATTCTGTTATCAGCTGACCATGTGAACTTGAATAATTCTCAACCAACCACAAGTCTCTATTCTATCATTTCTAAAATGGGAATAATAAAGTCATTTTATTTTAAGCGGAACTCTGTTTGTTGGAGATATATTGAAAAGTTTTTTAAAACTTATGCTGGGGATGAGGGATGTTTTAGCGTTCTCAGTATTCCTGCATTGGAGTCCTCTGATATCTCATTGTAGCATGAAGGCAGTCTTGGTTTCTCAAACATTATACAAATGGAATACTACATCTGACTGGAGTTTGGTGAGGGTCTCTTCAGTTATTATGCAAGAAGGAGTCCATTTCAGTGCTGAGAAGCCCATGGATAAGGTTGACCAAGAGGTGTTAAATTGCTTTGGACCTGGGATTTCACAAAGAATGTCAACTAATAGAAGGGTTCTGCAGTGGTGGACAGGTGTGTCTGGGATATGCATCTGAATGTTTAACAACTGACTGTTGAGATGGGGAAAATATGCAAAACATACTTTTTAAGTTTAAACTATATTATTAACATTTTTGCCATCATTTTCTTATGTTTAGACTATCATTATAAAAATAAACCAAGTCCTGATATGCTCAGTCATTTTTCAGTCATGTCTGACTCTCTATAACCCATTTGGGGTTTTCTTGGCAAAGATACTGGAGTGTTTTGTCATTTCCTTCTCCAGCTAATTTTACAGATGAGGAGGCTGAGACCAACAGGTTTAAATGACTTGCCCAGGCTCACACAGCTAATAAAAATGTCAGAGGCCAGATTTGAACTTACAAAGATGAATCTTCCTGACTGCAGGTCTGGCACTCTAGTACCACCTAGCTGCCCTTCCTGATAGGTAGTGTTTGCCAGTTTCCAAAATGTAAACCCTCACGCTGAAAATTTAACAATCAGCTCTCAAGAACAGGTACCAGCTGAGTCGAGTATGCCCCTGGTTGTATCTCATATCAGGAAACCATGGATACTCCAAGTATTATTATTATTAACAATGTTATTGCTATCAAGGAGAAGTGGTATACTTGAAATGGAGTGAAGAGCAAATTAAAAGACAGATTGCTTTTGTATGGAAGGAGTTAGCTTGAATCACAAATTTTGAGTCATGCAGGGTAATTGTTTAAGGTATTGTGGTGGCTGTGGATAAGGGATGATGATAGGATCATAAAATTAGAGCTAAGAGAGACTTTAGATATCATCTTGTCCAGCTAATGTTAATTTTGTCAACTAACAGATTTTTCAGAGAGGGAAACTGAGCGCCACCCATTGCAAAATATACTCATCATGAGAAGGGATTATTTCATTCTTAGTACTCTAAGCAGAGTGCGTCTTCAGAAATGAGATGCCAGTAAAAGCAGGTAGGTGAGGAAGGTGAGGAAATAGAGACTGCGTCTCAAGTCCTCACCAAATTTCTTATCCTCCTCCTGTTCTCTCCAAAAGATAGGATCCTTCATCTGATATAGATCTCCATCTCTTTGTGTCTTTCTCTATTTTATTGTTCAGTGGTTTTTCAGGCAAGTTCAGTTCTTTGTGACCCCATTTGGGGTTTTCTTGAGATACTGCAGTGATTTGCCATTTCCTTCTCCAGGTCATTCTACATATGAGGAAACTGAGGCAAACAGGATTAAGTGACTTGTCCAGGGTCGTGCAGCTAGTAAGTGTCTGAGGCTGGATTTGAACCCAAGAAGATTAATCTTCCTGATGCCAGGCCAGGCACTCTTTCTACTGTGTCACTAATCTTCTTCTATTTTATTACTCTTTGCCTTTTTTTTGTTACTCTCTCATGCACACATTGTATACGTATTTTCCTCTTTCTTAACCTATCTAGAATTTTTAAAAAGGCAGTGTGTAGTGAAAACACTGGATTAGCTATCCAGTGGAAGGAAGGAAATAATGATTTCTGTACCATGTACCAGGTGCTCTACAAATGTTATCTCATTTGATCCTCACAAGGGAGGGGAGACAGGTGCTATTATTGTCTGCATTCTGCGGTGGAGGAAATTGGCAGGCAGAGGTAAAAGGACTTGCCCAGGGTTACAGCTAGTAAGTGTCCGACACCAGGTTGGAACACAGGTCTTCCTGACTCCAGCCCTAGTGCTCTATCCAGTGCACCCCCAGCTTCCAGTGGGTTCTACTCATTGGTTCACATCTTTGCTTTGCTACCTGTTATCTTTGTGACCTTGGGTACACTCAGAGCCTGAGTTTCTAACTCTGTAAAATTTGGGCAGCTCAATTAGGTTATGGGGTCATAAATTTAGAACTGGAAACATCTTAGAAATCGTGTACTTCAATTGTATTCATTTTGCAGATGAGGAGAGGCAGAGAGGAAAAGAGGCTGATTGTCCAAGCTCACCCAGCTAAGGAGTATTCAGAGCTGGGATTTGAACACTAACTTGCCCTCTTCCCCCTGTGCTACAGTATGTCCCTCATAGGATCCCCAAGGTCCTTGCCAGCTCCAAATCTGACTCTAAGGGATACAGCATGGTCTAAGGTTTGCCACAGATGGAGCATTTTTTTCCATCTTCAGTTTCCCATCTATTAAATGAGGGGGATATGCCTTACCTTTTCCCTTCAGATATTGTGAGGAGGGACCGAGGATAAAGCTGTGCTGGGGGTTAATCACTAAACAAATGCCACACTCTGAGAGCATGAAGCGCCCTGCCAGAGCAGCACATGGCATTACTAAGGCGAACCCTCTTTAGATGGAATCAGCTTTTTCAACTGACTCAAGTCCAAGGACTGGTAATAATGTTCATGAGATGCCATTGCCTGCCAGACAGTAAGCCATGTGACGGATCTGAAATGTATTAGCTTAATCCGCACTGAATGTCATTCCATCCCTTTTAACATGCTTCCCCAATTGAGCTGTTTGGGCCTCAGATATATACAGAAATTGAGTTGTCCCTGATTGCTGCCAATTGGTTAATTCCTTGATGATGGATTAAAGCCACTAACTGCCTTTGTTTTTTAATCTTCACTTTCCTGAGCAATAGGAAATTTACAACTGCCCTTTACCCCCAAAACTACAACATCTCTTAAGTGGATGCCCTAGAAGAAAGGACAACTAATAGGAGGCAAAGAGGGAAGCCTGCCTTAATACATCATGGGCCTATAATTATGAATGCCTGGTGTGGATATAGGCTTATTCTTTAATTCTGGAAGATTCTTGGGGCTACTGAAACCCATGTCAATAAGTTTTTGTTGTGGTGGTGTCGTTTAGGATTTTCTTGGCAAAGATACTGGGGTGGTTTGCCATTTACTTCTCCAGCTCATTTTCCAGAGGAGGAAATTGAGGTAAACAGGGTTAGGTGACTTGCCCAGGGTGACATAGTCGATAAGTATCTGAGGTTAGATTTGAACTGAGGAAGCTGAGTCTTCTTGACTCCAGGTCTACATGCTATCTACTCTGCCACCTAACTGCCCAAATAAAATATAAATACATCCAAATGACAGGAATCCCTTACTTTTCATAGGAGATAGATTCTAGTGATCCCTGTTCATGATGAAAATTGTTGATACTATACTACTTTTGGGACATGGGGAAAAGGGTACTTACTCTAGAACCAAATTGTTTTGGAAGGCAGTATGGTACAGTGGAAAGTGCACTGGCTTTGGAGTCAGAAGATCTGTGTTCAAATCCTGCCTTGGACCAGTCACCAGATTTCCCTTGTATTCAGTTTTTTCAGTTGTAGTATGAGAGATGTGGAATAAGCATCTTCAAAGATTCCTTCTAGCTCTAGAGTTAGACTCTGTGGACCTATGAGGATTGAAAAGATAAGTTAGAGTAGGACTGAGGCTCCAGCATTGGCTGCCTGGAATACTGGTGTCATGGTGCTCAGGAAATACTGAAATGGAGAGGGGCAAAATGGCAAGCCTCGGATTCCATGATTGTAACACCAATGCAATATTCACAGTGCCCACAACAGCTATGAATATGCTGGTGTAGTTGTGAATCACAAAATTTAACAGGCTCTCCACATGGAAGACAAAATCAGAGCATTTATTCACATACCAGAAAGCTGAATCCCTAAACCAGAAAGTCAAATTCATTACAGTAACCACAAAGTTGGTACATATAACCAACGCATCAAACACCAAAACTTCCAAACCTTCCCTCTATCAGGCCTTCAAAACAAAACAGACTCCCTTAAGCAAGAATGCCCCTCTCTCACTCATAGTAGCTACTCAGCCTCCCTGCTACTTGCTCCCAGCAGTTCTGCCTCTCTTTCAGCTTGGGCTCAGCTTTTTATCCTGGTCATTAGCTCCTCCCTGTTCCACCCCTTCCTGTTGCATCAGCAGGTTCCTCCCACTGTGGGATTCACAAGTTCTGTTTCTTAACAAAGACTTGATATAATCAACGGCAAGGCTCAACTTGAAACTAATTGCTAAGTACTTGTTTGCTTGCAAGGAAGATCTTCAAATCCCCATTACCATTGCAGTGATGCAATTAAATACGTGGTGAACTTTGATACAGAAGATCTGGGTTTGTGTCCTGCTCTGCCACTTACTTGTGGCCAAGTTTGAACTCAGGAAGATGAATCTTCCTAACTCTGGGCCAGCACTCTATCCACTGTGCCACCTAGCTGCCTCATGTATCTCTTATCCCTCTTTTGCAGATAAGAAAATTGAGATGAATAATATTTGCCCAGCACCCTCATAGAATTGTAAGAACCAAAAGAAATGATGCATGTAAACCATTTTATAACCATAAAGTGATATATAAATGAAAGCTATTATAATTGCTTTTAGAGGCAACTCTGAAGAACTGGCTATAACTTATCCACACTGTGTGACCTTTGAAAATTCTTCCTCTCTGAGGCTCAGGTTCTCCATATGTACTATGGAGATTAATAGTATTAACCTTCCTGTCTACTTCACAGAGTTTTTCTAAGGACCAAATGGAACAGTTTAGGTATCATGGTATCACAGATACTCAGAGTTGGAAGCATCCTCAGAAACAATGTAGTCTATAGCAATAATCCTTCAAAATCTATAGAGTGAAGTTATTATCCAGCCTGTAACTGAAGACCTACATTGGTGGAGAAAACAAATGTTTGACAGTTTAAATTCACTTTCCTATGAAGCAGCCCATTCCATTTTGGGACAAGTCTAGTTATGAGAAAGGTTTTTTTTTTTAAAATCTTCATATATTGAGCTAAAATCTATTTCTTTGCAAATTCCACCCATTGACCGTAATTCTGCCAACTAGAACCAAGTAATTCAACTATATTCCTTCCTTCTATAAACATAGACTTAAAGATGTTTGTTGTTGTTTGTCCTTCATTCTCGAAAAGGACCATGACATCAGGAAGGTGATGCCATAACCTGCAAGTGAATTGGATTTAAGTGAGGCAGGGTTATGCAAAGTCACCAGCCTCACTTTCTCCTCCAGAGCCTTCTGGTTCCAGTGGTGAGATATAGATCAGGATGACTGGAGATGGCCCTGGATCTTGAAGATAGCTGTTGTGTGATCCTATGAGCAAGTGTGGTATAGTGGAAACCCAATAGTTAGTTGTGACTGAAGAAATCTAGGTTCATATCATAGTTCTCTTATTTCTTAGCGGTTTGACTTTTGTCCTATCATCTAGCTTTACTGGACCTCAGTTTTCTTATCTGTAAAATAGATGATTCCTAAATTGCCTTTGAACTCTGAAATAATAAATGACTGGTTTTCTCTTCTGCAAGATAAAGCACCCAAGGTCCTTCAAGTGACTCTCTTTGTTCTTTGTTTTGAATACCCTCACCATGCTGATTATACTCTTCTAGGAACACTTAAGTTTTTCAATGTCTTTCTTAAAGTGAGGCATGTGGAAATTATTAGACAATAGTCTGCTTGTGGTCCAGCCAGAGCAGAGTAAAGCATGTCTATATCCTCCATTATTCTAGACCTTTTCTTATGTTGTTGCCAACTAAAATAACATTAATGTAATTTAAATTGCATTAGCTTTTTAGGCTTCCATGTCACACAAGGCACATATAATAACATGATCCATAATCACTCAAAAGATTTTGACCTAACTACCTTAAATAGGAAAAACCAAGTGTATGAAGAATGCCCACTGTCCACATTATGGTATACAGTTGAGTTGACAATCCATAGAGCTGGCTAACCAGTGCATATTTATTGGACAAACTGTGGAAGGACAACAAACTTAGCTCAGAATTCAATAGAATGAAGATGAATTGTATTGCATTTGGGAAATTCTGCCACTTTTAATGAGCCCAGGCTTCTCCATGAAACAAAGGCCTATCTTTTTTTTTAAACATCAATATTCCAGTAAGACTACATAACTGAGTCATAGAATATCACAGTTTCTGAAGAAGTCAAGTTGCACATCACTCAAAAGATAATGGAAGAGTATATGGTGGCTTTGTAGATGTTAACACATTACTAACAAAAAATGTTCTGGGCAAGTGACATAAAGAGCATCATCAGAAGAGGTGTATGACTGGAAAAAGAGGTGACCAGTCATAAGAGAGAGATGAGCAAGACACAACATGAACATTCAACTGGAATCTACATAATGTCAAGCAGTCTAGAAGAAGGGTGCCAGTGTATTAGATGAACTCCTGTGGAAAATTTATGGGAGGTAATGAACATATACAGAATTTGCATAGGATGAGATGATGTGACTGGGTCATAATTTGCACTCTCAGAGAGCATACCCACATTTATGAGATCACAGAACCATTGAGGTATTGAAGAATTTTGTGTCTACTCCTACTGAGCTTATACTTCATTAAAGCATAGGTCTTTTCATGTGAACTATGATGTAGCCATATATTCCTAATTCTTTTATTGAAAATGTAATTACTTTAAACCACAGTGTAGGACTTAATATTTATTCCACTTAAATTGTGTGAGATCAAATTAGGCTCACTACTCTAGACCAGAGATGTCAAAAACATGGCCTCACTTGACCTTCAATACTATCATTTGTGATCTGAAGCAGATTATAATGTAATTGAGAAATATCTAGCAAAAAACAACAATAAAACATAGATAATGTTAATATGTGATTTTCTAAATCAATATACACTTGTAAGGATCTTTATGATCAATTTAGTGGTTAATTTCTATTTGAGTTTGTCACTACTGCTCTAGGCTATACAGATCACTTTAGATTTTCTCATGCAATATGGTAGCTCTTCTTCATGCCTTGCTCCCACTTGAATTAAGCCCTTTTCATTGTCCTTAGAATTTGTCATAAGCCTAAAGGGCAACCTAACTGTACATACTCTTTAATCCAACAATAACGGTACTAGGTCTGTATCTCAAAGAGATCATATAAAAGGTAAAAAGGACCTGCATGTGCAAAAGTATTTATAGCAACTCTTTTCATGGTAGCAAAATATTGGGAATTGAGAGGATGCCCATCAATTGAGAAATGGCTGAATAAGCTGTGTTATATGGATATAATGGAATACTATAGTGTAATGAGAAATGATGAATAGGAAAATTTCAGAAAAATCTGGAAAGACATGTACAAACTGATGCAAAGTGAAATGAACTGAAACACAAAAACATCATATGCAGTATCAACAGCATTTTGTGATGATCAAATATGAATGACTTAGCTATGCTTAGCAACACAATGGTCCAAGACAAGTACAAAGGACTCATAAAGGAAAATTCTATCCACATCCAGATAAAGAACTGATGGACTCTGAATGCAGATCAAAGCATATTTTTTCACTTATTTTATTCTTTTTCATGGTTTTTTCCTTTTGATATATTTCTTCTTTCACAACTGTGACTAATATGGAAATATGTTTTACATGATAACACGTGTGTAGCCTATATTGAACTGCCTGCTACTTTAGGAAGAGGGAGGGGAGGAAGGGAAAAAAAATTGAAACTCAAAATCTTGTAAAAATGAATACTAAAAAATGGTCTTGATATGTAATGGGGAAAATGATATTTAAAAAAGAATTTGTCATAAGTCTAAGTTCTCTAGACATTAGTTTTCCATATTCTGAGATCTCTAGTTGGTCAACTTGAGGAACAATAACTGATACTGAAATACTCCATTCAGGGTTAGAGAATACTTTCTGAACAGCAGTCCCTCAATTTAGGAAGCACAAGGATTGCTGGTGCCATTTAACACATGAGGAGATTGATATAGGGCAAAGTAGAAGCCAAATTTAATTTTAAAATAGTTAGAAAACTACTTTTTTCCAAAAAGCAAAAAAAAAAAATACATCTAAAGGGATGGCTAGTTGGTGCAGTGAATAGAGCATTTGCCCTGGAGTCAGGAGGACCTGAGTTCAAATCCAGGCTCAGACCCTTAACATTTACAATTTGTGTGACCTTGGGCAAGTCATCTAACCCCAATTTGCTTTGCCTTCCCCCCTCCAAAAAGCAAAAAAAAGAAAACTGCTTTTTGTGGAACTTGACTGAAGAAACCAGTCAGAAATCTTCTGAATAACTTGGACGGGGGTACCAGTCTAAAAACATGAATGGTGCAGAGAGAAAGCAATCTCTCACAACAAATATATTAGTATAAATTCTCTTGTTGTTGTCTTCTTCTTGAGATGATGCTTTTACTTTGAATATTCATTAGTGAACCAACATTGATGAGGGATTCATCGGCTACATAGCAACCAAGAAGACATTAATGAGTACGTCTGGAAGATTATAGTCTAGTAATAGAATGGAGTTATTCATAAAAAGTGGCCCTATCCAAATGATCCATATGTAAATTGATTTATAGGCCAACTTATAAATCCTTTTGAAATACTTGAAGTAGTTGCAAATGCAGGAGAATCACTCAGAATGGAGACTAGAGTATTTCATTTAAAGATCCTTTTTGTTTCATACTTTATTCCTGAAAACTTTCCTAAAACGTATGATTCCTCAAATATTCTCTTATTGGTGAGCTACATTATATCTTTCTTTGCCATTTCACTGTTCAATACTACATCAGTGTCATTATCTAGAAAATCAGTCTTCATTGCCCAGGACTATAAAAATAGATGACAATAGCCAAAGAGACTGTATAAGAGGCATCTCTGTGGTACAGGGGATAGAATGCTTGGCCTGGAGTCAGAAAGACCAGAGTTCCAATAAGACCTCTGATATTTACTAGCTCTGTGGCCCTGGGAGACTCATTTTAACTTTTCTTGCCTCAGTTTCTTCAACTGTAAAATAAGGGGTCATAATACCACCTACCTTCCAGGTATGCTCTGAAGATCAAATGAGGTCAGATTTATGAAGCACTTTGCATCATGTCATTCACATTGTAGGCACTCAAAAATGCTTATTCCCTTCCTCTAGAAGTTAAATTTTTAAACTAAATCCTTGTTTTGTTTCTTTCTCCCAGTGATGGATCTGAGAACACACAAAACCAAAACAATTTTTGTTGAGGATCTGTTCAGATAGGTTCCCATTTATGATGGTTTTACCAGACTTTCCATGAATGCCATTTTCCGTACCATGACTGTCAGTTACCAGTGCAGATTATTTTATGCAAAATTTATTACAAACTGTCTTTTAAAGTTCTTTGATGGCAAAGAAGAATGACTATGTTCAAAGACCATCCATCGCCATGTTCTCAAGAGAATTCTGAATATTAAGGGACGAAATTAAAAAAACAACAACAATAAATGTTATAATATTTGTAAGGATCCATCACAAATAGTGGCACTTTGGAGGCAATTAGTACTGTTATTTACATCATTCAAAAAATGATGAAAATAAAAACAAAAGGAAAAGGACCTATATTTGCAACAGTTCTTTTAATGGTGGCAAAGAATTGGAGATTGAGGGGATGTTCATCAATTAAGGAATGGCTGTATAAGTTGTGGTATATGGTTATGGTAGAATTCTACTGTACTATAAGAAATGATGGACAGGATGCTTTCAGAAAAGCCTGGAAAGTCTTATATAAACTGATGCAAATTGAAATGACCAAAACCACAAGAGCACTGCACACAGTAACAGCAATATCGTACAATGATGACCTGATTTAGCTGTTCTCAATACAATGTTCCAAGACAATCCTGAAGGACTTGTGGCAAAAAGTGCTATCTTCCTCCAGAGTAAGAACTGATAAGAGTCTGATTGCAGATTGAGACATATTTTTAAAACTCTTTTTGTCTTAGTTTTTTTTGTCTGTGTTTTCTTTGATAACATGACTAATCTGGACATATGTTTTGCATGACTGCACATGTATAGCCTATATCAAATTGCTTACCATCTTAGAGAGGAGGGAGGGGAGAGAGAGAAAAAAAGAATAAAAATTTTTTTAAATGTTGAAAATCGTTTTTATGTATTATCAGGGAAAAATAAAATTTTAATAAATATGTATTTTTAAATGATGAAAAAAATGCAAACATATGCAAAATACCCTAGATAAGATCCAGTGTAAGTCTTGATTCATCCATAATTGTTTAGTGTGAACTTTCATGCACCTGACTTTAAAAATATGTCTCAATCTGCAATCAGACCTTCACCATCATTCTCATTGTCAAGTCTGCATGTCAATTCAAAACAAAGTGACTCATGGACAAAAGTACCAACATGTACATCTGATAAAGTCTCCTCCCCACGATTCCTTACCTTCTCTTAGTAAGGGATCAGTTACAAACAAAGGAAGTATGTTTCTCTGAATATCTGAGTCTTTGAGGTAGAAGGCAATGGTTTGGGAAAAGGAATATTTAACAAGACTACAGAAAAGCTCCTGATTCTGGCACTAACAGGCCAGAAGCAGAGTCTTCAATCTACATCATGAGAGTCTGAATATAAAAACATTCAAGACTGGACACAAAAGGACAAGGACTCAGGAGACTGTCTGTCATGTCACTACCTGAATACTTAACTGTATTATTTATAAACCAACTTGCACCAGATGTTGTCTCTTTTTTTTTTTAGAAGATATTCTCCTTACAGGGCATTATGCATGAGTCCTAATTGTAAATGCCTATATTGTTTCTTTCCCCTCCTGATTTATTGTTCTATAGACATCTACATGGGAACAGAGTGTGGAACTGCTCTGTGTTCTCTATTAATTATTTTCACTCTTTGATTACTAATTTCAGAAGGCAAACTTTTCACTGTTGACCTCATCAGGAGTGTATTGTTTTACAACAAGGCCATATTAAGGAAATGAGTCCCCAGTGCAAGGAAAAGGACACGAAATCCTTGTGTCTTAGTTACATGAACTCAGTTCCAAGTTTCCTGGTCATTTTTTCCTTCATATTCAAAATTCGTATATACAATTAATGAGAGAAAAGTTGGAGGCTTAGAAACAAAAGATCTACTTGTTTTTGGATATAAAATCAATCAAGATCCAACACAATTATGGAATAGCTCTTGGTCTTCACCATCACATGGGGACAACAAGCTATAGAATTCAAAATAGGCCCTACTGAGTTGTTTTGAATTATGGGGAAAAGATTGAAATATCTTCTCAAAGAGACTTTGAATGCTTTTGTTTTACCTTGGAATTTGCATTGATTTTTTTGGCCAAATGGCCAAGTCTCTGAATGGGTTTAATTCACTTTTTTTTTTTTCCTTGCTCAAGAGAGCACAGAAATCTTCCCTTGAGTAAAAGGAGTCACATAACTTTAGACCTAAGAAAGATCTTAGAGTTGCCCTATTCCAGAGCCCTTCATTTTATACATGGAGAAATTAATTCTAATGGAGGCAAAGTAAATTGTCCCAGTGAATGATGGCAGAATTTGGCCTAGAACCTTGTATTCCTAACTTCTAATCTATTAATTTATTTAATTTATTTTAGCCTCATTTCTCAGTTGTCAATTGAAGCTGACCTAATCCTCATCTCAAGTGAAAAATCATGCTCTGAGAATAGATGTGGCCATGGGACAGGTTTAAAGGCCAGATGTTTGGGGGGAGGAGTGGAAGAAGGAAGAAATAAATGGCATCTAGAGTTGGGGAATCTATGTAATTCTTGGGGAATCAATGTAAATCCATGTAATTGGCCCTGATCTTGGTCACACCTGTCTTCTGTGGATTATAATTGAGTTTGTGCCAAGCCATGATGCCATATTTCTGCAGTCCTAAGTATGGGGAAAGTATTCCCCTTTCTTTACTATCTTGCCCAACTCACCCCACCCAGGCCTACCAGTACTACCAGGCCTCCTATGGATCTTCTGTTCTCACAGTTGGGTAGAACTATGAGTTCAGAATAGTACTCTTCCTACTATTAATAATTAATATTTTTCCACACTCATGACTATGTAGAGCCACTGATTCTTATAAACACTGCCCCACTCACATTCCATAATTCTATTCCTTTTGCTGCAATTATTTCTCTTCTCATCATGACCATGGTCTGTTTATTGTTTCAAAGTGGATTCTTCTTTTTTTTCTTTTTTTATTTACTTATTTTTAGTTTACAATATTCAGTTCCACAGGTTTTTGAGTCCCAAATTTTCTTCCCTCCTTCCTCGTTCCTCCCATGGCAGCATGCAATATAATCTAGGTTTTACATATATAGCTTCACATTAAACATTAGTCAAGTTGTAAAGAAGGATTATAACCAATGGAATGAATAACAAGAAAGAAGAAACAAAACAAAACAAAACATAAAACAGAGCAAGTAGTTTGCTTCAATCTGCATTCAGACTCCATAACTTTCTCTGGATGTGGATAGCCCTTTCCATCATGAGTCTTTTGGAGTTGTCTTATAACCTTACATTGCTGAGAGGAACCCAGTCTATCAAAGTTAGTTATCACAGATACAAGGTATCTGTAGTTGTGTGCAATGTTCCCCTGGTTCTTCTCCCCTTACTCTGTATCAGTTCATAAAAAAAGTCTCTCCAGGTTATTATGAAGTCTGTCTGCTTCTCATTTCTTATATAATCATAATATTCCATTACGTTCATATGTTCAGCCATTCCCCAATTGATGGGCATCCCCTTGATTTCCAATTCAAAGTGGAGTCTTCAGATTAAAAATGATGAATCATAATTGTCTATACAGAAATGACACTCTGAGTCATGAAGTCATAAATGAGGAAACAGCCACTATAATTCTGTAACTGCTGGCTAATTATAGAAAAATTCTTGATGTAGCTGAACAGTAGGTTTGAACTCCAAATAAATGAGATGTGGTATAATTTACTGGAAAGAGCACCAAAGCAAGAGTCAGGAGAGCTAAATTCTTAGCCTGGGTCTCCTACTAACCTTTTGTGGGATCCTGGGCAAGTCACTTTACTCCCATGAGCCTCTGTTTCTTCATCTGCAAATGAGGAGATTAGAATAAATAACCTCCAAGAGGTCTTCATACTCTGAGAGTCTATGTTGTAAGCTAGCATTCAACCCTACCACCACAATATTCCTCAGCGTCTGGCATTCTATGTCTGGGTTGGTATTGCCTTCTGACACCTCAGAAGAAGTTAGTCACATCTTCTAGATGAGCAGATTAGTCATGGGAGGCATTTTATTCCCTAATATTCCCATAATAGCATCACATCTAAGGTTTAAATGAGGTTAGCTCTCACAAGATTCAGATTCTGTACAAATGTTGTTTGCTGTTGCTGTAGGCACAGGAAATAGTGGTAGGAAGAAAGAGGCACTAATGTTTGCTGTTGCTGAATGAGTTGTGATCCTGTTCAGGGTAAGGACCACGTCAGAAGATAATGCTGGGAGACCAAGCTTCAATTCAGACATTGAATGGGACTAACCTTATCAACACAGAGCATGACAAAAGAAGAGTCAAAGGGGAGAGATTCAACTCATCTATGGTATGCAAATACTGAGATTTCCTAGTAAACTCAACTGAGTCAGACCAAGAATCTTCAGGCTGGGGGTTAGTGTAGTCCTTTAAGAAAAGGAATTTATATATCGCTGTATCCAGCACTTTTTTTTAGTTTTCTTCTTACCAAGTATACAGAGATAAGGACTATCCCAGGAAGCTTTAGGCACTAGGGAAAGAAATGAGGAGATGGTGGTAGGAGTCTTCCCAGCAGAAATCTACTTCAATTGATCAACCAGGCTCTGAATAGCAGCTTTTGACATCTCAGTGGGGTAGAAGGGAGGTGTGGTCATCACAAATGAAACAGGCTATGGGGGGTGGAGAGGACCACTGCAGGGCCCCTAATCAATTACTAGAAACACAGAGCGGTTCCTTGGAAAATGAGCAGAGGAGACAGATGCATGCTGGGACTCAGTAGTGTCATAGGACACCAAAGGCAAACTTGGGGGATTTTCAACTTTACAGAGGACAGGGATGATTGTTTTCTTTCATCAACTATTGCCCTCAGGGAGGAAAAACAAAGACAGAAAAACAGACTAGAAACATTGACTAGAGAAACGAAATATGCATGTGCAGATTAACATGGAATATAAAGAGAATGAAAAGTAAGAATTATTTTCCTCTTTTCTTCAGTTTGAAGATTATTTGTTGGCTGCCTAAAGGGTGCCTGGCACAGTTCTAGGGGTCACACAAAGCCCTCCTTTCCCCCAAAGGGCATTGTGAAATGGGAGGGGTGTATTTTTTTTAACCATTCCTTCTATGGTAAACAGGGGAAAAGAAGCATTGTAAAGCCTTTATCAGTAGCAGACCTGGGGGACGATAACTAGAGTTCTTGGCACTCTGGTCAGAAGATAATCACTAGACTGTTGTGAAACTATGGATATGTGGGATCCATATGGCCCACAATTACCCAGGGTTGCAAGGAACCTTAATCAATCAATCAATCATCAGTCAACAATTGTGTAATAAGCAATCACTGTATTGAGACACTATACTGTGTGCAAGAAATGTAAAGACTAAACCAAAGCAAACTCTGCTCTTAAGGAGCAAACATTCCATTGGAGAAGACAACAAGTATGTACATTGGTAGTCAGAATAAAGTAGGTAAGGTAGTTAGGGAGGGAGGGCTTTGGCAGTTGATGGATCAGCAAAGTTTTCATGTTGAAGGGAGTATTTGAGGCATATCTTGAAGGAAGGGATTCTCTGAGGCAGAGATGGGATGGGAGTACATTCTGACACAGGGAAACCAGAAGGGATGTGTCTTGTGTGAGGAACAGAAAGAAGACCAGTTTGGATTGCAGTGTTGGAAAGGGAACAACGTATGATGGATCTGGAAAGAAAAGTCTGGAGTTTCCTCAGGGGAAAAACTTGATTCCGGAACTACCTTAAAGGCTAATGTTGTGTTTTCATAGCATGGTTGGCTCCTACAGGGCATTCTGAGGTGGTTTGACAAATGCCTCAAGCTTCTTAGGAATTCCCAAGTAAATCCATTCTTCCTATACTGCTGGGCATTAAGGTGACCTGGAACCACGGCAAGCACTGTAGGGCCATTGCTGACAGAAGCCCCGACTCCCAAAGGGAATCCTGGGTCAGACCTGTTCCTATCATTACCCAAAGTGTTCACCTAGAATATGATGAATATGATTGGCTTCCAACCTGTAAGCACTTTGGCTGACTGCGCTGGTTCCCCTCTCATTGCCCTCATCAGAAAGCCTGGCTTCATCAGGGATGGGTCAGATTTTATACAAAGCATTCAAATCATCCAATAGCAAAAGACCCAGAGCTTATTTTTGCTCAACTTGAAAGCCAAAAGCTAAATTTTACCCTTATCTCTGCCACAGGCTTAGAGCCAAAGAACAAAAGAAAATCACTTTTTCAATCATACCATCACGTACCTTCACCAAGCCAAGCCAAGAATTGTTCAACACAGAGCCATCCCAGCTTCCTAACATTTCGGCCTTTGTCTATGTGTCTTACACATATAGGTCTTTGCAGACTCACAGGGAGTAGGGACTCTATCCTAGCTGTAGTCTGAATAAATTACAAGGGCTCTTGTTGAAGGAAGTTAATTGTGTTTGGAGATATTCCAGGTAGTGGGGCTTTGTTTGGTTAGAGACCAGGGCAAGGAATGGGGTAAACATATGTACCCACTTTTATGAAATACACGTTAGGAATAACTGTGCCCATGTTACCTAATTTATAATGGATACCACACGTACTCCTTCCCACTCCAAGTTCCAGGTGAAGAACGTGAGAGGAACCATGGCAGTATTTTTCTTTTAGGTATAACAGTCTGTCAGTATCAAATTCTCTCAGTCAGTGGGGAGCATATAGTGTTGATTTACTGAAAATCTGGGATTATGTCTGCTCTGTGGTGAGTGTAGATTTAAGAGGGGAGAGGTAAGGGGTCTCCAAAAGGTGAAGAAAAACACAAATGAAAACTAGCAAGGAAAAAAAATAGCTTGACAGTTAAGATACAGTACAGCAACCATCAAAGTCTTCTGGAAGGAGAAGCCTAGAAACAAACATGCATGCATACACATCACACACACATCACACACACACACACACACACACACACGAGTTTCAAGTCCTACACACAATGTACTGGAAGGTTTTCAACCTTTTCAATTAACCCCTTTGTCTTTAGAGCATTGAAAATGCGTGAATGGAAGGCCTGACACAGTCTTAAATACTGTCATGTTCTACCCTGGAGAGAAGCAGTGGCAACTGTAACAACGTCTCACATCACTTTTAAGGAACAGGCTAAAGAGGAGGCTTGGGAGGAGTAGAGGAGGGATTCCAAGCATTTTCTTCTAAGGACCATTTTGACATCTAAGAATTTTCTTTCTTTGACTGCCACATTCCATTATTCCACCAATACTCCAAGTCCTTTTCTCTGTCTCCCTTTTCTTGCTATCCCCTGGCTCCTTTATCCTAAGAATATTTCCTTTGACCTTTATTCTTCCCCCTTACAATTTTGAAAGTCCCTTCTGTCCCTTCAAAATTCACATTATTTTGTTTGTACCCATTTAAAGCTAAATTTAGCCAATAATGTATGACAGCTAGTACTTAAATGGCTCTTTAAAGATTTACAAAGCACTTTAAAAATATTATCTCATTTTATCCTCACAACAATCCTGTGTGGCAAGTAGTATCATTTCAAATGAAGAAACTAAGACTGAGATGTTAAGTGACTTGTTCAGGGTCACACAGCTACTATGTTTCTGACATAGGATTTGAACTCATATCTTCCTAATTGTATCACTAGCACTCTCTCCACTGGGCCATCTGGCTAGCCCATTACTAGTATGAATTAAAAAGTGAAAGGATTATTAAGATGGAAAGCTTCTATTGAAGAGATTTTTATATCTTTCTTTGCTCTGGTAGTAAAAATGCTGCTAGATGCCAGTAAGAATTGAGTATGATGAATGGTTATCTGTTCCCTACAGTAGTTGGCCCCCTGTCTTGTAAAAGCAGGTCCTTAATATTTGTTGAATGAGTGAATGAGATTTAATAATTTGTTGTTGTTTAGTCGTTTTCGGTCATGCCTGACTCTTCATGAACCTGCTTGACTTTTTTTGGCAAAGATTCTAGAGTGGTTTGCCATTTCTTTCTGAAGCTCATTTTATAGATGAAGAAAATGAGGCAAATAGGGAAATGACCTCTCCAGGGTCAGAGAGCTAGCAAGTGTCTGAAGACTTGTGAAGATGAGTCTTCCTGATACTAGGCCCAGTGCTCTCTCCACTCTGCTACCTAGCTGCCCAGAGCTCCAGTAATGGTTACTACCTTTTGAGGATGTAACTGTGTAAAAAACAGTCTACAGTCGGGCTCAGTGCTGTAGGCTGGTGAGGAAGAATTCTTAAATTGCAAGGCAATCTGGGGTCAGTGCCACTCAAGGAACTGGTGAGAGATATAGATGCCTAGGAGATCAAGTTGGTGAAGAGGTACCTGTGAGTCTCATTGAAGGCTCATTGGTTGGAGTAGTTGAAGAAAACTAAGATTCCAGGACCAAAAGGACAATGTCGCTGCTGAAAGGAATAGGAATAATCACGACTTTCCCTACTGCAACTTAGTGGGGAGAATGGTGATGTAAGGCAAGGATGATGAGGAGATGATAGTTGCCTTAAAAAAAATCACGGACAAAAAAGTGGAGCCCCTCCCTGGAATGATGTGACAGAAATGCAGACTCTTTTGTTTCCTTTACTAAGTCAAATTCTCCAAATCCCCTCACTTGGGACTTTTCCAGGGTTTTGGTAAGTGGACCCACTCAGTCTAGACGTTTCCACAGAGGCAGACCCGCCGTAGAGTTTAGGACTGAGGTTTGTTGGTAAGGCAGCAGAGGGACGAGGGAATAGGCCTATAGGCTTGTATGTGCTTGCAAGAAACATTCTACGGGAAAAGCCTGGGCTTCTTTCAACAGGGCTGTCAACAAGACCCCTCTGATGAGAAAAAAAGCTACCAGAAGAGCAACGAAGCATATAGCAAGTTGAAATAAAAATAATAATCACTCAAAGAGGATTCTTCTTCCTCAGAGCCCAAACCCCATATATTAAAAAACATTTCTGTTTCTGAGATACTCCAGGTTACATCTGAAAAAGTATCTCTTCGTTTGGGAGGGGAGTGTGTGTGACTTAAACCAGCCCATTTATAAACACAATTGTGGCGGGCTCCTTCAGTCTTGAAGACACAAGAAACTAACTGTGGTTAGAGGCATTGTCATGTGTTATGCCACAACTACATATAGCTACATACCACATACTACTTACTACATACTGTGACTTCATGTTACAACTACACACAAGCTACATATAATAGCCAGCACAGCAAAAGAAAGCAGGATCTGGGATAGGAAAGGACCCTTTAAAAATTTAGCCTTAAGAGCGCCCTTCATTTCATTATCAAAACTCAGGAATAATGCTGAAGATCATGAAAGAAGACAACTGCAACTCCTCTCAGATTCTCTGAGTACTGTACATTGCCACAAAGCCTGCCTTTTTTACATTTCAAAAGAGGCTGCTTTCTCTTTAAAAAGTAGGAGCGACTTGGTCTGATGCTGATGCCTTTATCAACCATGAAGTTCCCAGCAAGGTGCTGTTAGTGCCTGATTAAACCTCATACCAATCCATGTCCCCCATGGTAACCCAGAAGACATCCACTGAGACTGGGAGCGCTTATTCATTTTAATTGCCCAGGCTCTCTGTGATGGCCGGATTTCTTTTCTCTCAAGGCCTGAGATGGAAATACATGTGATCAGATGAACTATCCGGGTGTCTTGACAGATCTGAAATATGAATATGGAGATGCCATTGTGCTCTGCAGTGACTCTTGAAACCCCAATAGTAAATTATGATCCGCCACTGAAATGATTTCAGGATTTCAGTGTAATTCACACAAAACCTCATTTTTGCAATAGAACACAAATAATTAATAAATCACACCAAACAGGCAAAAAAAAAGTAAAAACAGAAAAGCTTTTTTTTGTCATTTGCTGCCTATGCTAAAATCTTCCACACTCACAAATTCCTTCTTCGCAGGTTTTCATAGAATAATAATCACTTCTATATACAAAATAATATTTGAGAGACTAACATGAGGACTCACTTTCCCCTTTTTCATAGTGCTATTTTCCCTCTTTCAGAGAGTAGAACATTGAAGTACTGAACAACCAGTGAGTTTTAGGATTGAGAAGTAACGTCTGAGTCCTTGTGTTTGTCTCTAGTAACAAGATTACTTTCTGTCAGCTAAAAGAATAGGACCAGAAAGAAACTGGACATCATGCCCAGTGAATTGGTATGGTGGAAAGAATACTGTCTCTGGAGTTAGAGGACCTGAGTACAAATCCTTGAGCAAGTCACATGACCTTCCTGGTTCTCAGTTTCCTTATTTGTAATGTGAGAGGGTTGGACTAGATGTTTTCTGATGTCCCTTTGAGTTCTCAATTGATGACTCTGTGAATGATTGAGTTGTCTGTCAAAACTTCTCTACTGCTACTAACCTTTCAAAATCACAAGAATCATCAAGAAGAAGAGTATGAGCGTTGAGGGTAAAGGAAAGTGGTTTGGAAATGAAAGCCAGCTGCTAAAAGATATGATTCTCTAACAACAAAATTACATATTGATATAGGGTGTCTCTCAAATCTGTACTGAGACTCCTGGGACACCCTGTATAATGAGAGCTGATGTTGAAGGAGGACTTCATTGTTCAAAAGTGCTTTACATACCTAATCCCTTTTTAACCCACCAAAAACCCCATGAGATTTATAGGGCAAGTATTTTTATCCCCAGTTTACAGAAGAAAAAAATCCAAGACTTATTTTAAATAACTTGCTCATAGTCACACAGCAGGCATTTGGCCCTGGGTCCCCTAAATCCAAACAAAGAGCTCCCTTTTTTTATGTCCCACCATCAATTGCTGATATAATATGGCATTAATAAATTGCCTGATTTGGAAGGGGGTGTGTGTATTTTTTTGTTTCTTTGGTGTTTGGAGCTGGGGTTTTTTTTGGACACTGGTTATGATCTAGCTGCTTGAGATAAGAAGAAACTTTCAGTTTGCTATTGATTGCAAAAGACTTTGGAAAAACAGCTCTCTGGTTGAGCTACATTTTTAAAAAAATGTCCAAAGTAAAGCTGGGCATGTTGGTGAAATGTGGGGAGTCTTGACAACTCGTAATAGAACAGACACCTGTCATACAAATACATACTATTGTCCTCAAATGACAGATCCTTGCAAGTATGGCATCTCAGGCATTTGGCAGAGAAATGAGAAGGCATGAATTGGGTTGCTCTCTCCAACACTGAAAGAGATCACACATAGATGAGATCACAGGCCCTCAGAAGTAGTGACCTATTGGTAATGACATCAAGGAAAGCCCTAGTTTTAACCAATGGCCATCGCCAAAATGATGAAGTAAAGCAAGCTTGAGGAACTTTTAAAATAATTAATGTATTTCATCCTCATTGCAATAAGGAAGGAAACTTTCTTGTCTTCTGAAACAGCTTCAAGTTTTCCAAGAATAACCATTATCTTCCCAACCATGGGGAAACATCTAATTGTGTGCTTTATGGAAATTGGTATATGGCTTAGTCTGGCAAGGTTCTACTTCAAGTTCAAGCTCTTTCCATAAACATGCATTTACCAAGGGGAGGATTCTTCTTTCCAAAATTTGATAAACTAGACAAGTTTTCCATGTCTAGAGTGTCTGACGGAATGGGGAACTGACACTCAACCAGCGATCTTTTCTAATGGTCTCTGAACACAGGAATTTGTCACCAATCTGGGCATTCTCTGTAGAGAGACCATAGAAACCATTAGAAACATCCACTCCAGTTTTCTCTTTTTCTAGGGTGTTGTTGCATTTCACAAGCAGAGCCAGTTGCTAAAAGGGGAGGAGAAAAACAATGTGACAGTTTCAATCATTTTGCATTCAGGAAGGCTGACCATTATCACATCTAATCCTACAGCTAGCCCTGTATCAGCTCATGAAGCAAGAAGTTAAGGGAAGGGTGTTGACTATATTTCATTTGAGCAGTTTCTCCTAAAATGTCTAAAGACCTCTCTCTTTAATTCCTATGTTATTTTAGTGAACAGATCTCAGGTTACATAAAAGAAGGCTTGCATGCCATCAGAAGAAAAGCCACTTAAAAATAGCCCTTCCTACAGAAAGGCTTCTAGTAACTATGTCCAGGAGAGGGTGCAGTTAGATGTGCTAACACAAGCCCACCGCCAGGAAAGGAAGCCTTGAGGAACAGTATAAAATTAGGGAAAGGAAATTTCATGACTTAGTCTTTGGAAAATATTCCTAACAGTCAGGTCTATTAGTCTGTAGAATAGTTTCCCAAGGGATGTGGTGGAAACCCCATGGTTAGAGACATTTAGAAGAGACTGGACAAAGTAGTGGAAAAGTAACCACAGGGAACAATTGTGTCCTGGCAGGGGATGGAGGAGATGAGTTAACAGGTCTTTCCAGCTCTAATTTCTAAGAATCTATGTAAGAATACAGAGAAATAGGTGGGGGTGGAATGGGGAGGGGGAAACAGAGGGGACAACAACCCACCTGCAACAAAGAATCTGAAGAAAGGATGTTCAGGCGTATGGTTAAAAAACACTAAGACATCATAATCAGGATATATCCACCAATCAAATCCATGACTGCTGTCCAGGGACTGGTTTCCTAATACAACACATAGCAGGGGAGCAGAAAATCTGGGAGAGCTGGAGGGAGAAACCCCTCTCAACTTACTTTTGAATAATAGAGAGGACATGAGAGCCGTTTGTCTAAACAAAGTGCTGAAAGGAAGGAAACCTGAACCAAAGCAAAGCCTAGTGTTGCTTTCTGTCCGGAATCTGACAAATTCTCCCCTCCTTCAGCCACCCCAGCCTTGTCTAAACAGTTGGTCTTCCTCAGTGGCTACAACCTGTCTCCTTTTTTAAAAACAAAAAACCATTTTCTTCTTTTCTGCCTCTCCCTCTCCTTTTACCTTCCCCTCCCTCCTTTTCTTCCTCCCTTGCATTCTTTCTCTCTCTCTCTCTCTCTCTCTCTGTCTGTCTTTTCTGTGTCTCTCTGTCTCTCTTTCTCTCTCCCCTCTCCGCCCCTCTCTCTCTCTGTCCCCTCCCCTCCTCTCCCTTTCCCTCCCTCCTTCCCTTCCTCTCTTTCTCAGCTCTGCTGACCACTGTCTGTTTAGGTATGGCAGAGGTCTGACAATGGTTATGTGAGTTCCCGGAATGACGGCATGTATTTCAGTGGCGAAACAAAAGAACCAAGGACACCATCTTCAGCTCTCTAGTCCCCAGCCTTGCTCAGCTCCAAGGAGCCCTCTACTCACTTGGCATTCAAGGCATGCAGGATTCCAGCAGAAATCAACACACTTTTATGTACATCTTGGCACACGCATGCAATTGTGTGCATGCACACACACATCTATGCACATGGCAGAAATATCCTCATGTCCAAATGCTTTCTTAAAAGGGGTGGGATCAGGGTGGGGAGAACAATTGTGACCCAAATTGACAGGGAACGGGCTCTGATGAGGCAGTTTTCCTGGCTACGTACAGACAAAGGAAATGGTTTCCTTACCAAAAAGAATCACTTGAAAGCTTTTAGGCCAGACCCTGCTTCAGCTCAGATTTCCTTTCTGTTTTGCCCTTTGAACAACTCACATGGAGATTCAAACATCTCATGCCTGGTTTGAATTTAAGCTGTGACTGACTTCAGTGGAAAGCCCTCCCAGACTCAACCCATCCTCCCCCTTTCTCTTTCCCAGAGTTGACCAATTTCTCAGGTATCCTGGGTTATTACTCTGTACTCTAGGGTGCTCAGCAGAGCCCCATTGTTATCACACAAACAAATAAAATTCAACAATGAATCTCCCCCAGAATATGTTGATTGGATCTCTCTCTTTCTCTCTCTCTCTCTCTCTCTCTCTCTCTCTGTCTTTCTTTCTTCCCCCTAGACCCCCTTTTTTCTTCAGTTCTGAGTCCTGGTCCTCCTCCCACAAACTGCCTGCAGTTAGGGTGAGGGTGAGGTGAAGGACAGCAGGGCACAGGAAGATGAAATAGTACAGGGATAATGCTCTGGGACAACTGCTGGGGATCCAATATCTCCGTGTCAATGTTGCTTACAGGAACAATGCTACCTGGAGCCCTTCCAGTACCTGGGTAAGGGCCAGGGGCCATCTTCCATAGGTGCCAAATAATTTCTTGAGGAATGAGCTGCCCATTTCTAAAAGAATGCCTCTGTCCAAACGACAGGGCTATTTCTGACTGTCTCTGGAGCGTTGTTCCTGGATGGTTCTTTCTTTGGGCCCTGCTGGAGTTTCTTGGTGCAGATTCAGATGCTGGGGCTCAGGGAGTTGTTGCTCAGGCTGCTTTTCTGGTAGGAAGTATCACAGTGCAGTGGGGAGGGGGTTGGATTTGGGCTGGGGTTTGAGTACTGGATCTGCCACTTCCTACTGGATGCCTTTCAGGAAGCCATTGAGTCAAATCAAACTTGATAAATATTTGTTAAATGCTTACTTTGTGTCAGATATTATGATAAGTACTGTGGATACAAAGAAAGGTAAAAAATGGAGGCTCAAGGAGGTTCCGTTCGAATGGGGCAGGGGTGACATGTACACAACTATGTGCATACAAGACATATAAAGGATAAAACTGAAAGCAACCTCAAAGGAAAGGAGATATTATCATCAAAAGAGTTCTGGGCCCCCTCTAACCTTTCTGAGCCTCAGTTTCTTCGTATATAAAAAGGAAGAGTGGACTCAATGACCTCTGACCTGTCTTTCAGCTCTAAATTCAATCTGATAGCTATTTCAATATGGGAATCAAAAACATTTTTTTAAGTTCATGGACATCAGGATCCTCAAGAAAAAAAATATTGGATAGCTATTGCAATATGGGGCAACCAGGTGGTATAGTGAATAGAGTACTGGATTTGAAATCAGGAAGACTTATCTTCATGAGTTCAAATCTGGCCTCAGACACCTCCTAGCTGTGTGACCCTGGGCAAGTCACTTAGCTCTGGGTTTGCCTCAATTTCCTCATCTGTAAAAATAAGCTGGAGAAGGGGTGCCTAGGTGGCTCAGTGAATAGAGCACCAGCCCTGGAGTCAGGAGGACCTGAGTTTAAATCTGGCCTCAGACACTTGACACACTTACTAGCCATGTGACCTTTGGCAAGTCACTTAACCCCAATTGCCCTGCCCTTCCTCCTCCAAAAAGCAAAAGAACAAAAATAAGCTAGAGAAGGAAATGGCAAATCACTCCAGTTTCTTTGCCAAGAAAACCCCAAATGGGGTCATAAAGAATCAGACATGACTGAAAAACAACAATTTCAATACGATTAATTTACCTTGTAATCCTATGTGGTCCATTTTATGCATTTTAACATATTGTTCTGAGAAAGAATCCATAGGCTTCACCAGACTGCTTTTGTTGGTTTAAATCTAGGACTCTCTACTACTGTTACATCTACATAGATGATGTAGATTATCTACAATTATCACATTATCTACAATAGTCACAACTTCTACTAGGAGATGAGAGGTCCACTGAATAATACCCTGTCTCTCTCCTCAACTATCCAATAGCGTTCTATTGGTGAAATCAAACTACAGTCAGTGTCAGGGAGAGCTGTGAAAAAAAGAAGTCCCAAAAGATCCATACACTGCTGAGGATGAGAGTGGGGCCATAAGACCTCCTGTTTACAAGCTAATATATAAAGGGAGTTTTAAAAGTCTTAGTATAGTTTTAAGGTACTAATACTTAAAACTGAACTTTTAAGAAACCTTATATACCTTTTCAGGGCCTCCTTATTTTTTTTTCAGCTAGCTTGATATAATAATGCCAACTTCCCAACTCCTTTTGGCTGCTTTAGAACCACGGCAGCATCATCCCCCACCTCCCTCACTCCTCTAGTTACTGAAGTGCCAAACCCTGGTGATTATCCTCATTTTTTATACTCCAGGGATGGTTCTGCTCCCACAAAACATGTCCTGAACTTTGGGTTGGTTCCACATAGTTGCATGTTAATTTCCTCTTACTTCATTTTGATTTTTAGTTTTAAAACTGGAGTTGCTTTTATTATTCTTTTCATGATAGGCAACTCTGGCAGACAAACATTAAAAACCCTATCTACTAAAACATCTCAAGAAACCATTTTTTAAAAATCACTGAATTTAACTTTGTAGTTGAGGGTCAGCATCAGAGCAAAATTTTAATTTGCTATCATCTTCCAACCCTCATTCATGATAAAAAAAAAAAAAAGGTTTCTTTGCTTTACTCAATGTGATAAAAACAAACCTCTCAGTTTTTTCATGTTTTCCATCTGGAATACAACTCTAGGATCAATGTGGTTCATGAGAGTTTCCATGTCTGACACAGTCTATCATCACTTTTCTGTCTCAGGTAGAAAGTTAAAGAAATGATTTTATTCACAGATTGGTGAGTCAGTGTGGTGATACTGGAGGCTTATTAAACCTGAGGTCCAAGGACCCCAAGGTCAGAGGTTCAAGTCACATTTCTGTTACTTGCTAGCCATGTAATCTTTCAAGTCATTTAACTTCTCTGGGCCTCAGTTTCCTCATCTGTAAAATAAAGGAATTAGTTTGGATAATATCTAAGGTCCCTTATAGGTCTGGCATCCATCCTGTCAGAGGCTCTTCACTGCAGACTTGTCATCTGCATATGAACATCTTAGTAGTGTCATTTTCCATTAGGTCAAAACTGGTGATGTGTCCTGAGTCCAACATGAAAGCATATTTTTTTCCAGCTTCACAGAAACCTAAATTTATATCTCCCTTAAGGGATAGAGTGTGGCATTTAACCAGGGAAAGGTTGGCCTGTTGAAAAACAGAAGGTTGAAAGGTGATAGTTATTTAAAAGTCACTCTGATGTGACCTGTTCCCCAAATGATTCATTTCAAGGTCAGATCTGTTGTTGCCAGGTGGCATAACATTTACTAATATAGTGTCTTGGGCTTATTGGACTAGCAGTAGACATACAACTATTCCTCAGGGTATGAGCAAAGTTGATAATGTCTTCTTACCCTGGGCCAGTTGAACTTCAATCACAACAGATACTGGTTGACATTAAGATGCTGCAACACCTATTATTGTCTGTCACCTCCCTAGATAAGCTCTCCCATGACTTTTTGCTCCCATTGCTAGCTACTTCATGCCATTTTATTCAATCCCTTCCTTAAAATTGATATTGGGTCCCTGACCCATTCTGGTCAACTTAGCCTGGTCAGATGCTTAAGGCCAAATTTACAGACCCCTGGATCTCATAATGTGCCAAGATAGGAAATATTCAGAAAACTTGGATGGAGAAAGTCTGTTAAAAAAAAGAAACAAACTACGATTCAGCAAAAGAACAATTGCCCCTTGACCCTCAATACATCTGCCACACATTTAATTCCACATTTTCGCCAAACCTTGAAAACTCAGGCTACTGAAACTTTGGAGAAATATCAGGTGATGAAGTCTAGGACACAGTGTAGAGGTGAAAATCCTGGCAAATTGCCTACCTCCTTTGATTCATTCCTCCACAACCAGGGAAGAACAATATGCAAAGACGTGATGATGACAATTAGCCTTAGATACTCATGGGTCCAGGTGTGCAGGGGCAGGGGCAGACAAGATGGCCAGTGACAATGTGGACTTTTTCCTTGTGGGCATATAAGTTGAGAAAATGGAAGGAGAGGGCCAGTAGAGCAGCAGTCCAGGGTCACTTACTGAGTTTATTAAGGGGATCCTGGATCCTGGGTGAAAGGGAACCAGGAAGTTGTAGACTGTATCTCCTTGATACTACTAGGTGCTATAGGAGAGAATTTAGGGGAAAAAACACCCTAAAACACAGGTATATCTTAGACTTTACCCAAGGGGGTTTCATCACCAGAAGTAACTTCTTATAATGTAGTTCCATCTATGACATAATCTTGATGTATTGTATCTTTAGTGTGGATGCCAAGGATGGTATCAGGACAAGGGATATGGTTGAGAAAGAGGTGTAGGAAGAGGGATTCTGTCAAAATGGGATATATTGAAGTGAATTCACCAGTCACTCACTCTCCTTAATTTATTCTTTGTTCCTATTATTTCCTGGCATTTCAGTCAACAGCTGATGTAAACTGTATGGGAGGGAGGAGACAAATGTTCAGTACCTTTGGCTGCCTCACAGTGATTTTTTTAAAAAAAATATTCTTTGGTTTATTTCATTTAATATTTCCCAATTACTTGGGAAAAGTTTTTAACATTCATTTTTTAAAATGTTGAGTTCCAAATTCTCTCCTTCCTCCATCCCTTGAGAAGGCAAGCAATAAAATTGATTATATATGTCAACCCATGTAAAACATATGGTCTTTTGGAATTATCTTGGATCATTGTTTTGATCAGAATAGCTAAGTCTTTCTCAGCTGATCATCCTTAGGTATTGTTGTTAATGTAAATGTTCTGGTTCTGCTCACTTTACTTTCTATCAGTTCATTTAAATCTTTTCCCATTTTTCTGAAACCATCCTGCTTAATATTTCTTATAGCACAATAGTACTCCATCACAGTCATATATCACAGTCCCCAATTAATGGGTATCTGCTCAATTTCCAATTAACTTGCCATTGCAAACAAAGCTGCTATAAATATGTTTTGTACAGATAGGTTCTTTTCCGTTTTCTTTAATCTCTTTTGGATAGAGATTTGTTGCTGGGTCAAAGGATATACACAGTTTTAATAGCTCTTTGGGCATAGTTCCAAGTTGTTCTTCAGAGTAGTTGGAATAGTTCACAACTCTACCAACAGTGCATTGGTGTCCCAATTTTTCCATATCCCCTCCAGCATTTGCTTTTTCTATCATGTTAGTCAATCTGGGCTTCATAGTGTTTTTGAAAGGAAATATCTTCCTGCTTCCCTAATTGGTGTAGAGTGCAACATTCCATCTTAATACAAGAAACCACATTATACTTAATACACCATATATAGGCAGTCATATTACCAAGTGGGATATACCACACAGATATTTTCTTCTTTTTTTAGACTTTTAAAAGGTAAGAGACAACCACTGAGTTCTTTAACCTTCCACATGCCCAGAGGAGCAGTCCACTTTTCAGAAAACATCAGTCTGGGTCACATATGCCTGGATGTGGTCGTTGTTCCATTTGATAGTATCCAATAGGTAAGAATACCATAATACTTTCCTTTTCTCAGATTTGTGGTTTTATTAGCCACTGGAGAAAGGAAAGCAATTTGTTGCTAAAGTTTTACATATATATATATATATACACGTACATACATATACATATATATACATATGAATATATATATAATATAAAATAAGTTTAGAGGTAGAAGAGACCTTTGATACTATGTAGTCCAACCCCTTCATTTTACAGATGAGGAAACTGAGGTACAAGAGGAGAAGTGATCTGATCAAGACCATAGAAGATAGGAAATAGAAATTAGGAAATAGCAGAACCAGAAGTAATATGTAAGGTCTTCTCTCTTTCTCACTCTATGAAACAAAGAAAAATCTCAACAAAGAGCATTTCTTTGTGAAGATTTCAGCTTTAATTTTCCTTCTCATCATCCCCTGCCCTCTTTTCTACTCTGGTTTTGAAACCAAGAGGAAACCCCTCTAGGGACCATGAATACTGACCACACAGAACATTTGTTCCTAAGGGAGACTTTAGAGTCATGTAATCTAACCTAAAGAGGAATGCTGCTGAATAAAATGACATAGATCTTCCTATTCCATCTCTCTACATTCAACTCCGCTCTACCTGTACACTTTCTTTGGGGAAAAATTTATATCTGCTCATTTGGCTGGATTGAATTTTCATTGCTGAGCAAGACACATTGGAAAATAGGGGAGGAGAATGTTAGTCAGAATTATGGTATTTGAAAGTTCTTTCTGAAGGATTTAGACTTCATTTAAAAATATAGTTGCAAAGCCTGAGCCTGGAGAAATGGGGAGGCTGGTCTACTGGTGGTAATATTGTGTGGGTCACAAGGGAAAAAAATCTGTACTTTTTTTTGAATGAAGGTTGCTGATCTAATGATGGAACAGGGTCAATAGGCCATAGGGTCTCCATATCTTACCTTAAACTGATCCCATTTTAACAGCTGAACAAAGAATTAATCAGGGCCACCCAGTTTGGAAACCATTAAGAGCTATTCAAATAGGAACAAGTCTCCACCTCTTTTTTTTAATTTTTAAGTTTTCAAGGAATTAGAGTTGGGTGTCTCTGTTTTGATATTTTGTCTGGCAAAATACCTAACTGTGAACTCTTCTTTTCCAGTTTTGATTCTCTCTGGATTCTGGGATAACATTTTAAAATATTTAGCACAATGCCTGGCACACAGTGGGTGCTTAATAAATGCTCTTTTCCTACACTCCAAGTTTCCTTCCTTCCTTCTTTCCTTGTTTCTTTCCTTCCTTCCTTTCTTCCTTCCTTCCTTCCTTCCTTCCTTCCTTCCTTCCTTCCTTCCTTCTTTCCTTCCTTTTCTTCCTTCCTTCCTTTCTCATTTCTTCCCTCCCTTGCCCTGAAGGATCATGCTTTATAATTTTCCCCATTTTGTGTAACCTTACCTGAGCAAAAATCTTAACAAAGATTTGTCTTTTATATTTTAGTCATAAGAACTCCCATTTATCCCAGAACAAGTAAGAGAGATGGGTAGGAATATTTTAAATACCTACTTTGCATCTACATATGCCATATTGAAACATAAAGGGATCAAGTAATTGTCCCAACTTACAAAAGTAAGTAGAGGTAGAGCCAGAACTTTAACTCAGGTTTTCTGAATCTCGGTTCAGAGGTCTCTCTTCTATACCACAAAGCGGAAAGATCAGTGACTCTCAAGTTACGGATCATGGGTTCAGGATAAATAATAGTTTTGGTAGCAATGGTCATACACATGTAATTCTGCTGACACTAGAACAACCCCAAACATCTTAAAAATTGAACAAATAAAACTGAATTGACTAGTTTCCCTGACTTTAAGTAGTGCTTTGTTAGATGGGTATTGGATTTTGTACTATATGTGTGTTCCATTGCACTTTTTTGTTGCAATTTTTATTCTGTGGTTTTTAAGAAGGAAAATGTATAAAAGTTGTAGTTCTTAAATGGCATACTTCAGTAACTGTTGCAGCTATGGTAGAAGCTGTAGCTTTGGGGAAGCCAATCATTCCCTCTTGCAATGAAACATGTTAAATTACATTGAAATATAAAGCAAAATATGGTAAAAGAAAAAATAAAAAGTAATGCTAAGAACTGACAGACTACTATTTCAAAATAGCCTAATTAATCCTCAGAAAATGAGAAACTACTTTCTTGGGGTCCTGGAAATTAGAGGAGTTTTTACTGATTCCTTTATAGTATAGCAATAGGCTCATTGAAGATAATAGAACAATAAGAAGCACAGTAAAAAAAAAATCGGCTAACTATAGCTACGAAGAAAAAAAATGCCTATAATGAGCAAAATAATACAAAGACTAAAGTACTGAAGGTTGGAAAATGGTAATTTTTACTTAACAAATTCACATTTTTATTCAAAACTATTCCAAAATGATTGTCAGAAGAGTTCCAGGTAAGTCTGTAAGATCTGGACATATTTATCAGATTGTAAAATTATCTGATCCCTCACCCCCCAGAAAATTTTTTTTTTCTCAAATTTTCAGTGGGTCTAGATATCATGTCCCAGTTGAGGGAATGATAAACTCTAGTTAATATATTGATATACTGGAAGCAGAATAATTTTGGAATTTCAGAAACTCCCAAGTGAAAATGGAATACTGAGACACCATTTTATACCATGGTACATATCATGAACTGTTAAGAAATTGTCCAAAAAATGGTGATGTTATGGCAATTTTTAATTTTCTTTTGTGAATGTCTAATTATTTAAGGTTTAGGATCATCCCTCCTGCAACTTTTGGTGAGCTAAAAGCTTTTCTTCTGTTAATATTAATCTCACCCAACCAAAACCTGGCTCCTAGAATAAGTATATTAAGGGATGATTGTTTGACATTCTTCTAGTAAAAGCCAAAGGGAAATATGAGCACCCACAAATGATTTAGTTACTTGTTAGTTCCCCTACCTAACTGTGTAAAGAAGGATATTCCTGGCCTTAGTTTTCTTAGTTATCTTAGTGACATGTAAATCTTCCCCCTTGATCATCTATCACAAAACCTCTAAATGTAGTTTAATCTATAACCTAACTTAGTTTACCTATACAGTCTGTTTAACTAGCTTTGTTTCCTTAGAGGATATATGAGATTAAGACTTTGTGTAACTAAGTTTGTTCAGCTTCAATGACATTGAATGAACTATGAAATTATGAACCTATCATTTCTTTAACTTTAATGGCCTAAGAGGACTGTACAAGATTGCAATATGTAAAAGAATTATTTCTCTGTCACTTTTGACATAATTTTGTATTTAAGAGACTTTTTTTTTAGAATCCTAATCTTCATTCAGGCTTATTTTTTTTCTGAGATCTGAACCTGTGCTTAAGCATAATGAAACCTAAGTTGTTAGCTCTATAATTTCTGCATTGTGGGAGATACATTTCAGCAGCAGGTACCTATACATGTACTCAAAAAGAAGATATTTCCCCCATAGCAGAGACAAACATGTTTCAATTGAAAACCCATGGAGTAGGCTTGACTTGGAAAAATGGACTACTCATTAAAGGTCCATGGAATAGCCAAGGTGTTATGGCTTAATGATGAATAACTACAGAATATGTGCCCAAATTATGTGAACTCTGCTCTATCAGGTAAAGCAAGTGATTTCAGCAAAAAAAGAGGAACATTTTGCATATTTAGAATGTTTTAAATATGTAAAAAGTAATAAGGTTTATGATATAAGACATTAAAACTTAATTATTTTACTTTGTTCCAGTTAATTTGCACATCCCTGTATGGCCTTGGGCAAATCACTTAATTTCTCTGGACCTCAGTTTCTCCATCTCTAAAATGAGGGAGCTGGACTAGAAGACTTCTGAGAACCCTTCCAGGTTTAACTCTATGATCCTGTGATCTTTGAGCCTCTAGTATCATTATTATCAGGAAAGCTGGTATTTGCTTAACTTTTTTTTTTATTGTTTTTTAACAAGGGAGCACAGTTTGTATTATCTAAGCACTTTCTTCTATTAGCAAAACAGGGGACTTAAACTTTTGCTTTTTGTAGACTGATTGCTTTAAACTTATTTGAATATATTTTCTGATTAAAGGTGAGTAGGGAGAGATATTTGAACTGTGAAGTCCAAATCAATGCCCATTCCTATGCCCTATTCCTGTATGATCTTCAAACTGCAAAGGAAATCACCATTTCTAACAAGGGAAGGAAATAGATTTTGTATTCATGGAAAATACAGATTCCTGACAGTAGTCACAGTGACCCAAGAAGAGCCTGCTTTTAGGATGATAACTGCAGCCTAGACATCCACATACCTCATTTATACCAGGCAAGGGGGGAAAACATCCTCCCACTGAACAAAACAACATCCTTTAATTATGCAGCTCTTGGATTCTCTTTTTGTAAGCATACCACATTCTACCATATCTGTTGCTGAAGTGTCAGGAACCAAACAAACCCCAACTCTCCTGAAATCAGCATATTCCATCGCAAGAGGCATTGCTTGCCACCAAGCAGACAGTATGTGTGATATCCTGAGCACAAGGGAGGTTTTGAAATGTTCCAGCCCAAAATGATCCCAGTGGCAGAGCCCAGCAGTGGCCATACTACTCAGGGAAAGAAATTCCATTCATTTTCCATGGACTGACTCAAGATGCCCACAGAAATAGACTAAGGCGGGTACTGAATGAATGCCTGAGACAGGAAGGAACCTCCTAAAAAGAAAAAAAAAAAAACTCTCAGTCTGCTGCAAGGTAAAATGTGAGCCTCATCTCTGCAAATGAAAAAGGATCACAAACATATGGTTAATGACTCATCCCAAATGGAAAAACAGTGTTTGTTAGATTTTATGAAGATTTTACATGTTGAAGGTACATCTGTTGCTATTTACTCTGACATGTATGTAGAGATTGGCAGAACAAGTTCTCTGTAGGGATGAGTGAAATCCAAACCAAACCACAGGACTTTCTAACTTTCATGCTGGCTCCTGGGAAGGAAAACGTTTCCTGATCCCTTGAAACACTGCCCGGCTGAGAAAGGGTGACATTGTCTCCCAACAGCACAGTTGGAGGAGGCAACCTGAAACTCTACTTTCCAAAGGGCCTCCATAGCAAGGCAGGCCAAAGTCTCGAAGGCTAGGGTGAAGTCTCGAAGAGTTTGGGGAGCCCTGACTTGATTTCCATGCTTCCTGGAGCATTTCTGATGAGCTGATGACACCTACTCAGGACAGGCGGGCAGGGGCACTTTACGATAAAGCAGCCTAGTCTCTGAACAGGGTAAGTAATCTCCAAGAGAGTAGTGATCTCTTATGAACTTTTTGGGGACTCAGAAAGGACAGAAAGCTTCCATTTGGTTGGGTCTGCATCATATAAATGCCTCCAATTACCTGAGTCCTGGCTAACTAATCTATGCCAGAAGGGTCTGTGATTTTATCAGTACCGGACCATTCCTTATGTGGAACCTTCCTTAGCTGAGTTGCAACATCTAACATAGGTGGGGGACCTGTGGCCTGGGGGCCACGTGGCTCCCCCACCCCTGATCTGGACATTCTTTCACCCAGGGTCACAGCTATTAAGTGTTAGAACTTGTACCACACCTTCCGTATTCCAAGTAATCTTTCTGCTACAGCATGTCTACCTCTGACTGGTCTTTGCTTTGATGTATGGCCAACCCTCCAAGATATGTCGATTGAGTTCCATCCTATCCAACTCAATTCATTTCTGCCTATTACAGATAATGCCATTATTTAGAAGGACAATTAGGTGGTGTGGTGGATAGAGTGGCAGGCTTGGAGTCAGGAAGACTTGAGCACAAATATCGTCCAAGACACCAGTTGTGTACCCTGGGCGGGAGATTTAACCCTGTTTGCCTCAGTTTCCTTATCTGTAAAAATGAACTAGAGAAGGAAAAGGCAAAATATCCTTCTCTTTGCCAAGAGAACCCCAAAAAGAGATCACAGAATTAGACATGACTGAAACAACTGAACAACAAACAACATCATTTAGAACCTAAAACATGAGATTCTTTCAGCTAACAGACTTGTCCCAGGTCACACATTGGGTCATCAGTCAGGCTATTTCTCAGGCTTCTAAGAACACTCTCAATTAGATGTTATCTCCACTTATAGTATATTTATAAGCATGGTTAATTCACAGGGGGTAGTGTACACTATACTTCAATCCTTTTTAGTAATCTAGGGTGCTAGAAAATCTCAAAAATCAAAGTACCTGTTAACCCCTTGCCCACCACTGATTTATTATTTACATCTGGGTTGAACACTGATGCTGATCGATTAAATCTTAGGTGGATTTCAAGAAAAAGGAACTAAATGTGAAAAGCAGGAACATAATAGACCGTGATGCAGCATCAGTGGTACTACTTCAGTTAACTTATTCACCACTTGGTTCTAATCGTCCTCGGTACGATAGATACTGGGGAGTGTTTGCATTACTCTTGAACTATATTAAACTCAAGTTACTTTTAATATCTTTTTAAGCATCCTCATCTTAATCTACTCCTTCAAGGTCTGTAGACTGAGATTCCAGGAACCTATTACTAACATAGTCATGGAGAATGTATTTAACATTCTTATAAATACTGTAACTCCCATTTTGGCATGAGAGTGAGGGGGTGGGGATAAGACGTCTGCATTTTCCAAGTAAAGTCTGAGATCAACACAGTTAATCCCTAAGATATAGGCTGGGCAACCTACGATATGTCAGGAAAGATTTCAGGTTGCCCTCCCCCAACTTGTGTGTGTGGCGGGGAGAGGTGTAAACGTTTGCCCAGAAAGAGGATTACAGGTGTCATTCAAAAACCAACTTATAAAAAGAACACAACAGACGTAGCAGATGTAGATTCAGAACTTTGGGCAGACACAGGATTTTGAAGTCCCTCTGGAGCATTAAAGAAAAAGGAGGGTCAAAGCTGTATATGATAAATCTGGGGTAGAGATGGTCATGCATTTACTAAAATGATGGCCTAGAACCAAATTTTCTCCTTTTAAGGTCCTCATTGTTTTTTCCCCACTTGTAAAAATCCTCGTGGGGTTAACCCAAGTTATTTTTCAAGCTCTCTCAGTCATGATACGGTCTGTGGCCTACACCCCAACTCTGTAATGAAATATTGAGAAATTAATTATCCTTATTCAAGTTCCAACACTTTTGCCTGAAATAAGCTGTCCACAAGGTCTAATGGAAACCACACATGGCAGGGAATCACAAGCCTCTGCTTGTAGTCCCCACTGCGTGGCTAAGTGATCTTAAACAAGTCCTTGTGCACTTGTGGCCTCCAGTCTTTTGAACTATAAAATGAAAAGACAGGACTAGACTTAATTTCTATTTCTTTCTTTCTTTGCTTTTTAGAGGGCGATTGGGGTTAAGTGACTTGTCCAAGGTCACACAGCTAGTATGTGTTAAGTATCTGAGGCTGGATTTGAACTCAGGTCCTCCTGACTCCAGGGTTGGTGCTCTATTCACTGCACCACCTAGCCACCCCTAATTTCTATTTCTTTAACTCTAAGAGTCTATGATTCTAAGTCACTTAAACTCTTTGTGTATCAGTTTCTTTATTGGTCAAATGAGAATTATACCGGCCCTGTGTATGTTCCCAGAATGTGAGAATCAAATGTGATATGTATATGAAAATAATTTGAAAAGCATAATGTACTAAACAGGACTTAGTAGTTTAAACAAATGAACTTCTTCTTGCTTTCATAACTGTTTCTATGCTCCACATCCTGTCATGAGCTGCTGTTTTTGTTTGTCCTTCACTCTCTAAGAGTTAATGTATTAATATCCAACAAAAAAAATGGTACTTATCTAGCATGTTAAGATTGGCAAAGAGCACTTTTTTTTCTTTTTCTTTTTTTTGAATTTTATTTTAGTTTGCGTCATTCATTTCCACAAGATTTTGAGTTACATATTTTCTCCCCATCTTTCCCCTACCCACCACCCCAAAATGGTCATCCCAGTATAGTCCCCCTCCCCCAGTCTATTCTCTCCTATGTCTTCCCCCTCACCCCTCTGACTTTTTGGTAGAGCAGGATGGATCTCCCAACCACAGTGCCTGTGTATCTCAAGTTCCAGTTGGATGTATTTAATAATAATAATAATAATAATTGC